>OX421897.1:17281457-17881457 GCA_949128065.1 Beris chalybata
ACAAAAATCTTTTAATCAGAAAGGGGCACAGGCTGAAAGGCTAAGCTCTTTCAATTCTGACTACACTCAGACCTAGCTGTAGAAAATCGCCGAAACAAGCATATTTTTACATGCTGTTATTCAGGCCGCTCGCTCCGCTACTTCGTCCGCATGATTGGCAGTTTTTTTCGATAAAAGAATGCTGACGCATGACTAGCTTAAGAAGGAGACTAATCGCCTGGAAATCCGATTCGAACAGCAGATTAAAAGACTTCACACCACAAACTGAAGGTCTGAGGTCACTGACTGAATAAAGCTGAAGGTTTCTTTTAAATCAGCCTCAAACCTGTAGAGCTATGATTTAAACTCCCATCTGTCGACTTAAAACGAACGATTTTCGTATTTTTAGGACAAAAACGAATCGGACGAGATTCACTTTCGTAGCGCTACAATTTTGCGTGCCCCGATTAAATTTCTTGAAAGTGAAACTGGAGTCCAAAACACTTTAAAAAGTCCGCGCCAGCCAGACTAGACACCCACACGACTCTTACGCAAAATATGGAAATGTTATGCCACCTGACCCGAGCACCGAGCCGCCTAGTAATTAATGCCATCGCCTCAATTACCAAATCGATAAAAACTGGAAATTAGTGAAAACGGCAACGAATACGTTCACTAGGCTCGCGGCCGAAGGAGAGTGGAGCCTGCAGTCGGGGTGGTAGTCAAGTGGCAGCAATCGATTTCGTGCCGGAATGCGATAAGTGCAATCTGCCGAATTTCGGAAAAGTACCGGCACCGGGGCTCCGCGGTGAACGGAGTACAGAACTCAGGTGTCGCAATGAGTCACGGCCCCGATCTTGCGATGATGCAAAAAAAAAAGAATTCAACGTTGACAGCTGAACCGGATCGGTGAGAAAGAGCGCGCCGATGACAACACTGCGGCCGGAACGGGACAGCGAGTAAATAAAACACGTCAACAATTCCAGATCATCAGAAAATTGCGCACAGCTAGGCCCGAAAACCGGGCAAAATCTACGGGGACAAGGGCCCGTAGTTTAGCCGAAAGATCGTCGAAATGTTAACGAGGTCGCCGAATCATTCGTCCGTCTCAAGGACATCGGCAAAAATTGATTTTAAGCGACGTCGTGGCCGGGGTCCCGCCAAGTCTTCGGCACAAAACCTTGCGTTGTGTCCGCAATTGCAGCGGCCCTCGCAACTTCCATGACTGAAACTTTTCACCAAACTACCTACCGCTCTGTTCGCCGAGAAACACTAATTTGAATTTCCTAAGCGGATTCCCGAAATCGCCGGACGAAGACATTTTTCCAGTCCTTGCCTAAACGCTTCTTCTTGTGGCACTCGTAGCCGACACCGTAAAATTTCCGTTCGAAAACGCTCGCGACACTCGCGTCAACACGAAAACGACTTTATCGGCCGGCGGGGGAGCGCACACTTTACAACAAACGGACGACACGTTCTTGTCCAAACAAAGTCAGCGGACAATTATTTCGGGTGAAAAAGTTACGTTTCTTCGCGATCCACGAAATTCACACACAAAAAAAAGACGATAGAAGTGACAGCCACTCCTCGCAGTGCACGGACAAGAGAGACGACAATTGACAAATGGCGACTTTTCGCCCAGTTAAGAGACACAGCGCCGCCACGTAACTTGGCGGAAAATGAAAGAAAGTGAGCGAAATTCAGGGTTTGAAGTGTTGAATTTTTTTGGTGTTGTTGTTTTTTAAATTAGTAAAATAGTTTTTTTTATATATAAATGTAAGATTAGAAAAAACATGTGTTGCTTAAAATATCTTTTAAAATTAAAAAAAAAGGTTTAGAATTTTTCTTGTTCAGAAAATTGAAAATTTATCAAAAGCGCAATTAAATAAGGCTGCTTCCAAATTCAGTAACGTAATTTGAATTTGAATTTGAATTTGAAAAAAATTAAATATTTTTTGTGGAAATTTGCACTCACTTTTTTCTCAGTTGAACGCAAAAACATAAAAGAACTGAATTTTCGAAACAGCTTTGGTGAAGTGGTGAAACGGTTAATAATAATAATAATAAAAGATTTAGTCCCTTCTTGCAAAATGGGCAATTCCTTCCCAACTCGAGATTTGTAAAAGAAATTCCCATTTGGGCGCACTTTCTCAGCTTATAGTTATTTCTTTTCTGGAAAAAATGTGACCCGTTTCTGCCATCAATTTTTTTCTAGCAGTTCCGCCGTTCTATTGTGGAAAAAAAAATTGACCTGCTAGAAAAGGGGGTTTAAGTCCGTGGCTACAATTGCCCTGAAAACTCGTATTTCTTGCCCCGAAAATTTCGGCGGTGCAACTCCTTTAACCTCAAATGTGCGTAAGAAACGAAAAAAATATCCTACGACAACAGCGGCAAACGATTTAAAAGCATAAATTAAGCTGTCCAACGGGTCATACGGTAATTAGAAATCATACGGAGTGTAGTGAAAATTTATTTCTATTTTAATAATAGCTTTTTGACCTGAAAGCGTTCTATTGTAAATTGACCTGTCGGACGGAACTGTCAAAAAAGAGGGCAGAACTGCAATAATTTTGCATCTTTATAGGGCTCTGTTCAAGATTTCTGCTATAGCTGCTTCGAAAGCATAGCATAGCAAGACTGTAGCAGCTGTCAAATTCAGCCATAGCATGAAATAGCTTCTTCGGTTTTTGAACAGCCAAAAGCAGCTATAGCAGAAATCTTGAACAGAGCCCGGAGTACGAGCAAGAAAAAGCAGCTATGGAAGCAGCTTTTTAAAAATCTTGAACAGATCTAGTGTCAAATAGCAAGCACGAGAAAGCAGCTTTTTGGTTGCATTGAACACACAAAAGCATAAAAAAACAGCTAATAGCAGCTATAGCAGAAATCTTGAACACACCCCTGTAATGTGCGACAGCATAAGAAAAAAATATCCTATGACAACAGCGGCAACCGATTTCAAAGAATAAATAAAACTGTAAAAAATGGGTCATCTGGGCTCTGTTCAAGATTTCTGCTATAGCTGCTTCGAAAGCATAGCATAGCAAGACTGTAGCAGCTGTCAATTTCAGCCATAGCATGAAATAGCTTCTTCAGGTCTTGAACAGCCAAAAGCAGCTTGTATAGCTAATAACAGCTGTTCGACAAGCACATACGCAAGTTGGCGTGGCATATAAGACATTTGTTTGAATGACTTTGAATACTTACCGCATTAACTGCTTCTAATGTTTCCTTAAATTTTTCGTTAATTTCTAATGCTAATGATAGAGTTTCTTCCATTTTTAAAGACTGAAAATAACGTTTCGACGAAAGTGACAGCTACACACACATATAAATATTGCAATAGCCGCTTTCTAGCTACACTCGCGAGTGCAAGCACGAAAAAGCAGCTATGGAAGCAGCTTTTTAAAAATCTTGAACAGATCTAGTGTCAAATAGCAAGCACGAGAAAGCAGCTTTTTGGTTGCATTGAACACAAAAAAGCAGCTAATAGCAGCTAAAAGCAGCTATAGCAGAAATCTTGAACACACCCCCGGTAATTAGAAATCATTCGGAGTGTGGTGAAAATTTATTTAAATTTTCATAATAGCTTTTTGACCTGAAAGCGTTCTATTGTCAATTGACCTGTCGGACGGAACTGTCAAAAAAGAGTGTAGAACTGCAATAATTTTGCATCTAAACGGGTCACATTTTTTTCAGAAAAGAAAACACCATTAGAGAACTGGTGAAAATGCTGTCACTCAGCTCAATGAACATGTATGCTGACATTGGGCTCAGATTCTAATCAAATTACCGTAGCCCAAGAGTACTCCCCATCCATCCATCATCCTCTATCCATCATCAACCATCCTATATCTACCATCATCCTCAATCGTCTATCCTCCATCCTCTATCAACCATCCTCCATACACCATCCCCCATCCTTCATCCACCATCTACCATCCTCTATACACCATACACCAACTTCCATCTACCATCCACCAACCTCCATCATCCATCCTCTATCCAGCATTCTCCATCTTCCATCCACTATCCTCTCTCCACCATCCATCGTCCAACTTTACCATTTAGTAATAGGAATGCATAACTTATGCACCGAAAACGAACGAACTGCCGCTAAATCATATGAAATACACTGTTAAATGCTTTTTCTAACGCTCAAGCCATCGCGGGCGTACACTCAACAAATCATCAAAGTTTCATCGCAATCAATTAGTAGTTTAGGAGCCTATACCGGACAAACAAACAAACATTCATTTTTATATATAGAGATTTGTTGGCTGGAGCCTGTAAAAGCCCGATTGTTGTTCTATTCCCTGATTAGATGATTTTACTCAGGAAAGTCTTCGACAGGTCCTCTTAGGAGTAATCCTACCGAGAATCAACCTTCTAGCTCTCTCTGGCCACTGCGTCAAAATCTCGTAGAATGTGTGCAGTTCTATTTGGACTTCCCAAACATAATTTCGGGCTATTTAAGCCACGTGCGACGTCGGCTCGCGCTCTCTTTGACAAATATTTCTGTTGAGGTTCACGACCGTAGGCCGAAATTGCGCTGCGTGAAGGAAAGAAATTCAAAGTAGTATTTAACGCGTAACTACATCAATAATTTCCGTTGTAAGGCCAAACTTGCGCTGCTTGAGTTGTTCCATCGAGAACGTTTAATTATCCGGTAAATTCCTAGGCATGCCGACTGCGCTGCCTTTAAATTACTTCACTTTATTTTATTTTAATATTTTAATTAATTTGTAAATAAATAGTAATAGCAATAGTTTTAAGAAGGATTAATATAACAATTTTATCCAACTACATAACTCCTAATCATAATAGCTTCTTTGGTAGCTTACCACGAAAAATCTAATAACAACAAATATTGGTTAAAAAATAATAATGATTTCTTTTCTGCAAAAAAATGTGACCCGTTTCTGCCCTCAATTTTTTTCTAGCAGAAGTAACACGTCGGAACTGCTAGAAAAAAATTGAGGGCAGAAACGGGTCACAATTTTTTGCAGAAAAGAAATCACTATAACTTGCGGCGGACGGGATTTGTTTCTTCGTAGATCAGATCCAAGGTTACAACCAAATGTAAATTTCACAGCCATAAAACGCTGACCATATCCAAGGTTACAACCAGAGAATAGCCGAAATCAAGAGAAAAAGCTTCTCAAAATACACGCCTTTAGTCTAAGGTAGAGGACGCCCTTCTTGACCATTAAATTCTTCTTGGTAATAAATTTGGAATGGAATGTGGATATATAGAATTTACCTCAGCGATCCCACCAGCTGTCAAGGTGTTTCGGTTAGTAGGCAAGAATACACCTTCTGAAGAGTCTATGCCCTCCGATGACGAAACAGCTCCTTCGGACCTAGTCCAACTTAATCTTATGATCCAGTGAAGTTTCTGAAGCTTCTCCAGTGAAGTTTCTTTCCAAATTTGTCATATCCTCAGGGATGGCGGTTAGTCCACAGTCGGGGACTCCGTGTTGGAGTTTCACTCCACTGACACCGGAAAGAATAACTAACTCCTAATCATAATAGCTTCTTTGGTAGCTTACCACGAAAAATCTAATAACAATTTTATCCAATTCTACAAATTCGAATTTTATTTCAAAAAGAAATTTTAAGATTTACAGCATTAAAGCAAAGGTAAAATCAGTTCTTTCAGATGTAACATGCATCTAGTGATACTTTGTCTGCATTTTAAGGTGATAATTGAGGAAGTATTCTATTATAACCCTTAAAGGTATAATGCAGAAACTCAAGAATTTCTTTGACTGTCTGAGTCCTGAGAGTGAGTTGCAATAATCTTCCACCATAGACTATACTCGTACCTATTGTACCTGATGATTCTTCTTTCTTTTTATTGTACCTGATGATTCTTTTTCCGGAATACCCTCATGTCCTGGACGCCACATTAGGATTAGACTGGTGTAAGATGTCAGTTATTAGACAAAAATGGCAGTGCCTCACAAGCCTAGATCAGAAACAATAATATCTCAGCGCTGGCTGTGCCGCTTCGCAGTCATATACGATGGTCCTTTAGATTTATTCGATAGATGAAGTTTTCCTGCACACAGTTCTATAGATTATACTTCAGACTGAAACACAGTGGCTGTATGTCCCATTGGCTTCCATAGTTTTCAATTGGTTGGTCCAAAAAGGCTCGATCTAGTTCCATTATAAGCAGGCCCGTGCGCACGGGGAGGTGGGGGGGATTGGGGGGTTTAAACTCTCCATTGGCCTATTTTCATAGGGAAGTGAGGACCTTTTTTTTTTTTTTAGGTCATCACATTTAGTATGGGGAACATGATAAACCCCCCCCCCCCCCCCCATCATACATTCCTGCGCACGGGCCTCATTATAAGTCTTACAGCCACCAGCGTACCAGACTGAAGAACCTTCTCCAAAATCTGGTAGATCAGATTGCCACATGGTCTTTCAGAGCCACCATATATGGTGGCATGTATTGCTTCACTGAAATTTGTCCTTTTTTCGACTTAACGGTGGCTTCAAGAGGTACCAAGATGATGAATCCACTTGATGTGTCACTGACAAATATTTGGCAATTGTCACCAACTGCTTCATCCTTCTCCTTGTTACAATTTATCCAGCAGAGATTCTATCATTGCGAGGCAGCTGTGGATAATGTTCGACCAGGATGACAGTGTTTTCTCCCTTCTTCTTCGAACCTTCTTACCCCCAATTATTCAGAAACTGTGTAACCCCTTCTGGCGTACGATTAGAAATATTTCTGTTGACATTCTTGTTGTAGACTATCGAAAGTCTTAAAAACACCGTCCAAGAAAGGTAACGTTTGAAGTTGAAGCTTAAATGAGTGAAATTCGTCACAAATCTTGAATAAACTGAACTTAATTAACAGTATTTGAGCGAATCTTATTTAAATCACGTAATAATCAGTTATTGTTTTCCCCATGTTGGATGGCTTTCAGATGTATACTTTTCTGTTTTCTACTAACGAAACTATCTCAAAATCTTCAAATTCGATCAGTTACGTCTGCTTCATTAACACCGATAACAGAAGGATTAATAAATTAATTAAATTTTAACAATTTAAATACTTAACAAAAAGAAACGAAATTACATGGAATCCAAAGGCAGATTACTCCCATATGAACTGCTGGTTGACACAACAAAACAAAATTTCCACAATCGATAAGGTGGAATTCGACGAAGTGGCAGGTCTTAAGCCTTTTCTAAATAGCAACAAGATTTTTCACGATTATAAAACTGACCGCGAGAATCGAAATAATTGGGCAAGGTTAGGGCTAGTGCACACCTGCAGGCGAAGCGCAGGATGCGTTCAGTTTCTAAAGCTTCTACGTCTGTGGGGACAAGCTTCGTATCGCCGAGTGGTCGGCTCCGGATGGACCAGCGGCTTCAGGTAGAGGGTCGTATTCTCGATGCGATGTTGGCTCAATATCGTTCGGGGCTTCCGATCTTCAGTTCGACGGAGCTGGCTGGGATGGAGGCCACAAGGTGGTATTATGTGGAAATGAGGCATCCAAAGGACTCATTTCGAGTGCGGTTGCCAGCCTAGGCGAAATATGGGATGAGGCCGAGCTTAAGGTGGTCTCTCCAACGGAACTGGCTAACTACGTTCTGCCGAAGGCCTGGGTTTGGATCCCGAGACCATTTTTGGATGAGGAGAAGGTACTAGATCTTCTCCACTTTCAAAATAGGGAGCTTAAGGCGGAAGATTGGAGGGTACTGAAGGTGAGACCGAAGCAGGAGCTTGGCCAACATTACCTTTTATCTCATAGCAGGGAGTCGTTGCTACATCTAGAGGCTCGTTGCTACATCGAGAGGCTTGCAAGGGTATGGTGGAATTTGGTCTGGATAGGGTGATGGTCAAGCCATCCCAGATAGAGAGATTGGTTGGTATGGTTAACCTCTGTCACTGCAGCCACAGTTGGGCCTATTGTGACGTCTCCCGGATTGACTATGATTCCTCTTCAATCCCTGCGCTTTCAATGAAGCCTAGTATTTTGCGATGAGCAATGGTCAGGAATTTCGATGGGTCCATGAAACCTTGACTGAAATGTCAGTCAGTGTTAGTCTCTTGTGAGCTAAACCCTCACATTCCCAGAGAATATGCTCTGGTGTTTTGTCTTGGTCATTGTATATTCTGAAATTTTTAGGCTCAGAGAGACCAATTCTATTGAGATGCTTCCTCATGTGACAATGTCCAGTCAGAGCCCCCACTAGGGTTCGGGTCTATTATCTACTTAATTTTAGATAATCACATGTTATTTTTCCGAATGTTTTGGCATAAAAAGCTTTGAGTGCCTGTTGTCCGGTGCGAAGTTCACTAAGGAAGCGAGAAGAGAAGGCATTGTCTCCAATCTCATTTTTGGTTAAAAAGAAGCAATGAAACAATGGAGACGGTAAGGCCTTCTACTGCCTTAGAAGTACTTAGAGGCGTGCTTCCAGAGCCCTTTCTTTTTCTACTGGGGTACGTTAAGGATCCCATACACTATCATTCTTGCGTGTCATTCATGCATGTCATGCATGAATTTTGATTTGCCATACACGTTCATGCTAACCAGTCTCGCTTCAAAACTCGAAGTGAGATGGTCGACGTATCGACAGCGTTTTGGACGATTATCGCAAAATCGTTTGAAGGAGTGTAGCTCCCAAACCCTTTGAGATATTAACATGAAATTTGTATGGTGGGTAGATTGGGTGAACCCCTACGACTGGTATTTTTTCGTGGGGTTGTGGTATGAGGGGGAGGAGAGGGGAGCGTTTTAGACGAAAAATTTTGGTTTCTAGATCTCAAGAACCACTTATGCTATGAGACTGAAGCTTGGAACTTATGTTGTACTATGATAGTGGACTCATTTGGAAAAAATGGTTAATAGGGGTGGAGTGGTGGAAGTGGGGGTGAAAACAATGAGTCTGAAACGCATGAAAGACGGGATTGAAACATTCTAAAATCGATATCTCCTGAACAATTGAAGTCAGAAGTTTGAAACTTAGATGAGTTTAATCCAGCCCGAAAAGGGCTACCTCCCATATAAGAGTCCTTAAAACACGTATTCACAATTATTGTTCGAATGCTTTAACTTAGGAACTTAAAATTTTGCATACTTAAAGTTTTCAATGTTTGAGCCGAAAGTTTCGAATATGATGCAAATCGAATGAGCCCTTCGTGTAGCAGCCTACAAAAGTTCAATAAAACTTTCTCAACTATGAATTTGCTTTTGTGAATTGCTTTTGCCTTTCGTTGCTTGCTCATTTGTCTTACCGAAACAGATCATTTAAAATAAGTAAAACTAAAAAGATTTCGGTAGTATAATGTATTATATAGTACTTAATCGAAGGAATATGCAAAATATACATTATTAACAAAATGGCGGCTTCTTTACAAAAAATTTGGTAAATTATTCGCACCGAGCACAAGCGAACTGTTTTTTTTATTTTTTAAACACTTTATAAACTAAACTTTGATATGTTTTAGTTTGTGGTCAAAATAAATAATTGGCATTTTCAACCTATAACTACAAAAAAAAAAATTCTAGGTTTGCTCAACCAGTACATTTTATTCGAACCGCCATGACGGTTAAGTTTGACGTTTCTCCTCACACATGAACGCAAAAAAGGGAGTTTAAATCCCTTCAGCCTCGTAGGGCTGCACGAAACGTAGTTGGAGCATAGCGCGCGCCAGCCAAACATGGACGCAAAAAGGGAGTTTTAATCCCTGAGCCCCGCAGGGCTGCGCGAAAGGAAGTTGGAGCGTAGCGCGCGTCAGCCAAACATGGCGTCTCGAATTATACTGGCTGGATGAAATCAAACATTTTAAACCGTTCTTATTCATTGTTTTACGTCCCAAATGTCAAAAAATTTTATTGTCCACATCCTAAAGCACACCAAAGTTTCATTTGGAAAGTAAATAAAAAATATGAAAAATCTCTTACATTACTTTTTCGCTTGTGCGCGGTTAGAATAATTTTCCAAAAATTTATATTTTCGATAACAATTTCGACCTTAAATTTTTTATAATATGGAAAATATTTATCGGCGGGAAAAAAAACTTCGACTAATCACTAAAAAATACATTTAAAAGCTTGTGAAAAAAATTGAGACTGATCGCATCTGCCGTTTCCGATAAATCTTGGTCACCGACTTTGTAAATTCACTTTTGAGAAAAACGCGTTCAAAGTATCAAAAACTCTTTCAAACGCTCCGAGACGTCTTTACAAATATGAGTGTAACTTCGAGAATATTTATTTGTTGGATTGACTTGAAACTTTCTGTGAATATACTTAAATATACATACATATGTACATTACGAAACTGTTTTTTTTTAAATTTTGACTGCCTATAACCCCTTAAAAGAGCCTTGTTCATGGAGTTCAGAAATTTGACCCAATGGAAACGATGTCCAGTACTCTTGTCCGCGCCAAAGTCCCAATCTCAGAGCAAGATAGTCATATGAAAGTGCGTCCCACTTCAAATCTCATAAAAGCGTGAGTCGGTTCTGAGTTCTAACATTCTAACATTCCTGCGTGTTCATTTGAAATCCTTCCCTAACTTCCCTCTCTCACCCACTTATTGTGCGAAATTTTGAGATTTGGTCAAAATTTACTGGAATCCCCAAACATTTGAGACATTTTGAAATTTCTTTGAAAGGCTACATTTTGTATATGTAACGCCACACTACTTCCTCCACACCCTCAGCACCATGACGTCTCATCACATCGTCCGCCACAACCAACATCACGCAGCAATACCGTGATCAACCACTAGCCTACTCGCACACAGAGACGAGTATACACATCACAGCAGTCATCGCTCGCACACACAAACAGCGCCAGCGAGTATAACGCCGCGGCTACGCTAGGTGAATGGCGACAGATGTCGACTATCGCAATCGCTGGCGACTGAAAACGTGTTATGTGGACAGTTGCATTCAATTCAGGGTACTTAGCTAAGTCGCTCAGTCGTTAAGTTCTAAATCGCTGAGTCGCTGTCGCGGTGAAACCGCTCATGTAAAACTAGCCTAAAAGCGGATGAGCGACAGCACAACGGCACCAGTCCACCGCCAACTTAAACTCAGGCCGCGCACATATGACAGTTCGTCATGAGAAATGCCTCGATTTTGCCTCGATTGGTGACGTCATGGCTCGATCTCCATACAAAATCTTCACTCATCGAGGGGAAATCGAGGCATTTTCGCTCTTCGAAAATTCAGTTGCGCGGCTTTTATCCAGAGGGCAATGCACCAGTCGCATTTTGGCATCGTAGCTTCCTACACCCTGGAACTAACGAAACAAAGCACGACTGCGTCCCCGGATTCAACAGAAGTACCCATCGAATGCGTACAACCTCTGGACCATTCAGACTTCTGGGCAGATCCGTTGTCGATAATAATACTAAAAACCACTATATGTAAAAACTTAAATACTACTACTACTAAGAATTTTAATAAAAGAACATATATTTATATTTAACTCTCTCACTCTTTGTTTTACTGAGGAACTCCTCTTAAGAAAAGTATTCGGTATATAAATCCGTTACATATACATAAATCGAGCTTTGGAATACAATATGTCTATTTTCGTTTCCGGCTTATGCTGTTCAATTTTCCATAGCTCAAAAAGGCACATTAAAATTTTTGACACAATAGTCAACTGATAAAATGAGAAATTTTTTCATAGTAGGCTTGTGTAGTTCGTGAACGAATTAGTTCGGAAGATCGTTCCCTTAAATGAAACGAACTAGTTCGAATTCCGGTCTTAGATCGTTTGTAGGAAGTAGTTCGTCATGACATTTGCATACCACGTATCATTTCGCGAATTTGGAACTTAAAGAATTAACTAGTTCCTTCCTGAGTGGGGACACTTTTTCAGTGGGAACTTTCGCGGCGAGTGAAATTTCAAGGTCGCGTCACGTTTAAGCACATTTCGTTACACGATAGAGAAGAAAGATATTATGTAGAGACAAAACGATGAAACGAAACTCGATGAAACGATGAGACGAAAAAGCGACACGGCGAGAGAGTGGTATTCCCTTCTGACTACACCCATAGAATTTAAAATACTACTCCTATCTCTTCCCCCCTCTTCACCTATCCCTTTTTAAACAACTGATTTCCCCTACCCCTCTCTCACCCCTTACTTGTCTTCTTACACCCCTTTCTCCTAACTTTAACCCTCCACCCCCCCCCCCCCTCCACTGTAAACCCCCCTCTGTGTACCCTTATCATTCTACTCCTCACCCTACATTTATTTGGAATACTACTCCTATCTCTTCCCCCTCTTCACCTATCCCTTTTTAAACAACTGATTTCCCTCACCCCTTACTTTTCTTCTTACACCCCTTTCTCCTAACTTCAACCCTTCACCCTCCCACAGTATACCCCCCTCTCTGTGTACCCTTAGCATTCTACCCCTCACCCTACATATTATTCCACCTCATCTACTTTCTCTATCCCCTCCACCCTCTACCCTCCTCTCTACCCCCTACTCCCTCCTACAACACATTGAAAAATTTAGAAAATGTAAATTTTGTATTATTGTATTTATTTTGAAATGCTCTCTCTCTCTCTGTCTCTCACATTAAATCTCTCTCTTATTCTTTTTCTTTATTTTTCAAGAAGTTTCACTTCTATGATGTGCACGGTGCTGCACACGCTGTTTTTTTTTAGGTCTTCACATTCACTCTGAACTTGAATCGAACTAGTTCCTTTCTGTTTGGGGATTTTTAGGTCCTCACATTCAATTCGTACTTGAAACGAACTAGTTCCTTCCTGACTGATTGCTTGACCCTTTTTTTTTAGGTGAGTGAACTGCGAACTGCAAGAACGAACTAGTTCGCAAGGGCTAGGGAACTAGTTCCTTCGCGATCACTAAGGTGAACTAGAATGCGCAAGCCTACTTCATAGCATCGTTATTTTAAAAAATTTCTGTCCAAATTTGGCGATATCAACCGTAACTAAAAAATATCAAATTACATAAAAATACAGTTTAATTAATTTTATTTTCTCTATTTCAGGTGGGTCTTAATTGCAAAATTATGAGTTTAATGTGTAAGTTTTATTCCCATTTATTAATTGAAATATGAAAGTTTTTTTTTAATTCTTCGATGGTATCTTATCTGTGAAGTCGTTCAAGGCTGATTTTTGCCTTATATGGTAGATAAGCGTTTTGGAATTTGCGGTCTCTATTATGCTAGTGGCTAAGGGATTAGTATTGAAATTTAGTGGTCGTGAATTAAAAACTTATTTTCGGATCACATTAAAAATTAAAAAAAATATATACCTATGTATTGATAGCGTCAGCAATATTTACGAAAGGCCTAGAAGGAAGATATTATATTGGCAGGGCATAGTGCCTTCAAAATCAAAAAATATTTTTCATATTAAAAACTAATTCACTTATAAGCTTTGAAAGTTCAATACTTTTTCATATTTTTTAAACTTAAAAAAAATATATTTAGAATCAACTTTTTAAAAATTCCTTCATTCAGTCAGTATAAATACCATGTTCCTATCTTTAAGGACCCATGAGTCCGGTACGACCATTTTTTGTCCCTGTTTGATTTTTCTTTCTTGAGAGGATTTTAATCGATTGAAATCGTTTTTCGCTCGTGGTATTTGGCGTAGACAATACGTCTGCATCATTCGATGTCTATCAGCGAACTAATTTTGATTTTACAGAAAAAAATATTGTTATACTATTTGAAAGGCATTACTATTAAAAATCAATAATTTTTTTATTGATTTATCTTCAAGAAATACCAATTAATTATACTATCTATGGTACTTTTCAATGAAAAGCGGTCTCCTTATGTAATTCTTGCCATAAAAATCGTGAAAAATTGCTTCAGTTTGACTTCATATATTATTGACAAAAACCAAAAATTTTCTAAAATTGATCTATTGAGGACCTTCTTTAAGATTTTTTGTAGCATTATATTATTGAAAATGACATGTTAATTATTCAAGAAATAGGTGATATGCGTTTAAAAAACTCGAATTTAAGCATTTTAAAAAATGTTCAAGGGTTGTTGTTCTAATAGCATTTTTTCCAAATACAGTTTTGAATTTTTTTTTTATACACGACCTAGATTACATACCAGCTAATAAAGTGGTGTAATTTTATTTTGTTTTTTTGTTGCCATTAACGTGAAATATTAGCAAGAAAACAGTCATAAATCATCAAAATCGCATTTTACGTGCACATGGAGCCTTAAGTAAAAAAAAAAAACATTTTGATGTCGGTTATCAGTTTCGAGAAAAAGGAACATTTATGGAAAAAAATGAGAAATAAAATTGTTCAGGAGAGCGAAAAAACTAAAATCGTTTAGTTTCAATCTTTTTGCAATAGTTTTTTCTCTAAATTTCAATTTTTTTTTATTTATTTTGGTAATACAACTCAAACAGATGGCATTAGATCTGTTTACAAACCTTCCTTTGTTTTTTATCGGATTATGTGTTGTTTTTTATTTGAAATATAGTAAAAAATACATATGAAAATGGATACATAGTACCCAAATATTACCGAACTTTCTCACTTTGAACTAACTTTTTGACCACTTTTACTGATCGGAAAAATCTGTAGTTTGTTTTATTTTGTGTAGAATTGAATGCAGAAAAATAATAATATAAAAAAAAAAAATTGATTTTTTTTTCGTGTCCAAGTCACTAACCCCTCTCTGCCCCCCGCAAATACTTAACAAAAACAAACGGATTACATGAATTTCAATAGCAGATTGCTTTCATACGCACTGCACAATCGATAAGCTGGAATTAGACCAAGTGTTCAGTCTTAAATCTTTTCTCGATAACTACGAAATTTTTCACGGGTATAAAACTGACCGCGAGAATCATAATTCAATGTAGTCGTTTTCAAAATGGCAAACTTCGCAGTTATTGTAGCAATTTTCGGTTTGTTCCTTGTGCCATCTTTGGCCTTTGACAGCAGAATTGTTGGAGGATGGGATGCCACCCCTGGCCAATTTCCCCATCAAGTCTACTTGGTAGTGTCAGGATACTTCTGTGGTGGTTCAATCATTTCGCCAACTTTCATCCTTACCGCTGTTCATTGCGTTGTTGATAGTAGTAACATACCGTAAGTGTTGGGAAGAATTTTGCAGATTTCCAAAATATATTCCATCGGTTTTTCTAGTTATACTGGATCGAGCATCACCGTTGTTGCCGGTACCAACAGTCTTTCCAGCGGTGGTGTTGCCAAGACTGGCAAGAATGTTTTCGTCCACGCAAGCTACGGTAACTTCTTGTACGATATTGCTCTGATAGAACTCTCATCTGCCTGGACCTACACCACTCTCATCCAGCCAATCGCTCTTGCAACTACTGCTCCACCAATTGGTGCTAATATCACCATCTCAGGATGGGGTCTCACTTCTCATGGTGGTGTACAGCCAACCAACCTTAAGTACAACATCTTGACGGCTGATACCCGCTTGTCATGCACTACCGTTCCTTCCGTTACCGAAGAAGTTCTTCTCTGCTTGGCTCACTCTTCCGGCAATGGCGCCTGCAACGGTGACTCTGGTGGCCCAGCTACTTACAACGGCAAGATCGTTGGTGTTGCTAACTTCGTTCGAGGTGGTTGCGGTTCTACCTATTCCGATGGTTATGCTTCGGTCGCATACTTCTACAGCTGGATTATGGCCAGGATTTAAATTATTTCCACAACAATATCGTACTAGGCGCGAAATAAATTTGTCTTGATTATTGAAAAGCACCACTTTTAGTTGAAAGGAGATTCAAAATCATCCTGGAATGAGAATGTTAGTTTATCATTACAGAGATTGTGGGTTGATATCCCATTCATAAGCGGGAGTGACTTTTACCTTTACCCAGCTGTCCTTATTTTTCAACAGCATTTAGAAAAATCCAATTCCCAACTGTCTTTTCTAGCTGATAAATAAAATAATCTGTTTTCATCAGTGTCCAGTGTGATGTGTTTCTAGGTTTAATTTCTCGATTATTGCGAAAACCGTAGTTGCTGCTCCACCAGGAATTTAAGTCAAGTATTTCAAAATCTGAATCTTGACCCACTTCACTTTCTTCATAGCTTGTTTTTAAAGGCGCTACATCCCATCGAAGTTAGGTCGGAATTGAACAATGGGCGGGTATGGCTACGCTTGTTATAACTGACTCAAAACTTAAAGGTTGATACGAGGGTCATTCAAATATTTATAAGCAGAATCTTTTTTACAGCTTCATATATTGATCTATATAAGGGTGCTTACAACCGGGTCATTTTTAATTTTCCGGAGTAGTATTTAGTACGGACCTCGATGAAAATTTTCATTCCCATACCAAATGCATGTAAAAAAAAATCTGCCAACAGTCTGGGCGCAACTTCATTTTTTTTCCGGCAGAAGTTTGGAACGTGTTCAATTCGGGGATGCGGTGTAGGTTACTATGTGACTGAAAACCTAACAAAAAGTTCGGGAAGCGGTTAGAATATGGTGTAACATATGAATTACATATATAATTGGGTCATATTCCGGGATGCGGTCTAGAGGTTGAAAAAGACAAAACTTAAAAATAGGTGATTATTAAACAAGCCTGGGGAAGTGAAAAGATATTCGATATCTGATCAGACCTGAGAGATATGGTGGAATTCATGAAAAAGTATACAACCACTTTACACCCTCTTAAGGGTCGAATTTCAAAAAATCTTGTAAACACTTTCTAAGTATTCATATGAAGAATCCGTAGAATAAAAATGAATTCAATAATTGGAAAGACCTAGTAGATATGACGAAAATCGTGAAAATATGTATTTGCATTTTATATTTACTGATAATTTTTTTTGCCCCCCTTCTGAACGCCAATGAATATTCGAATTTTTTTTATCAGTATTACTTTACTAGTTGATTTGCATATACGTACCGAGTTTCAACTTTCTAGCATAAGCCGTTCTAAAGTTAGGAAAAACACCCCCCACCCTCGTACCATGCCACCCCCAAAAAAAATTAGTTTTCCACCATGCCACTACTATAATTCTAAATACGAAGTTCAAGGTTTATATCATTACAGGTTCTTAAGATATAAGCATCGAAACTTTTTCCTTCTCATCCTTCCCCACCCTCACCCTCTTCCCCACCTTCAATTTTTTTTCCCTACTAGGGTTCTATTGGGCCTACTTCTGGTAAAAATTTGAAGCATCTATCTTGCACTGTTATTGAGATATGAAAAGTGATATTTTTGAAAAATTCTTATCACCCCGACTTCTATGCTCCCCTGCCCCCTTCAAAGATTTTACTTTGAGTAATCTTTATTTATCAGGCTTTATACCCAAACCGAATTTTATTTTTCTGTTGCTATTGGTTTCTGAGATATCGTAGTCTTAAGTATGTCAACCCCCACCCCCGTACGCCACCACCCCCACGCAAAAATTTTGTTTCAATCTACTCTCCTGGTATAACTACAGATATTTGTTAAGTTTTAATTGATTGCCATTAACGGCTTAGGAGATATGGATTTTAGAATGTGTCGATCTCGGCATTTTTGCGTTTCGGACGCATTATTTCCCCCTCCACTCCCACACCCCTTCAGCCATATCAGCAATTTTTTTGCAAATCCACTATCAAAGCTCTATAGAAATTCTAATTTTCAGCCTCCTACCGTAAGTGGTTGCTGAGATCTAGAAACCAAAATTTTTCGTCTAAAACGCTTCCCCAACCTTCCCCCTAACACCCTCACCCCTCGAAAAAATTTCACTTCAAGGGGTCCACCATGTCTATTCAGAAAAAAAAATTCAATTTAATAGCTCATAGGGTTTGGCAACTATAATTCTTCAAACGAGTTTGCGTACGGCGGACGGTGTACGGCGCACAGACGGACTGGAAATTTTTATTGCTTTTTTGGTGCTTATTAGTCATAAAACGTGTAAAAAAAAATTTTAGGGTAGCAAATTTTTTTTTTTAAAATCGATAACAATACTTTATTATTAAAATAATAAAGTAATATTAAAATAATAAAGTAAAAACAGATGAAAAATTTCATTGCTTGATTTTTGCGTTGGGTTTCCCAGTTGGTCGCGTCTGCAAGAATCTCGCAGGTTTCTCGGAGGCATTTCGACTTGTCTGCGAGATTCTTCGAGACGGCTTATGTACAAAATACACGGTATCGAGACAAATGCTCCCGACATCTCGAAGACATGTCTGCAAATGTCTCGATAGCAAATTTTTGTTTAGCGTAGCGCCATCTGTTTGATGATAGCGTGTTGTGATAAAAGCTCGTACTCGGAGAATGACATCGGCTGGAAATAAGAAAGGGAGGGGGTTATTAAATGAAACGTGCAGGCAGGGACGAAGTTACCTTACTGCAATATAATAAATATAAAAAACTAATAACGTAGCGACACATTCCAAATTTTCCAATCACTTCACATCGCACTTGTGTCGTTTTATTGTAACCGCACTTGAACACTGTAACTTTTCGCATATTTAATTTTCATCGTGTACGTCGCGAATGAAATTTACAGCGCTTGGAGTGATGTGGCTGTTTTTTACAAATTACAAATAGATCGTGGTGGAAGCACATGTTTTTATTGCTATTTCTTTCTATCTAGTTATGAAGAAAGATAAGCAATATGATTCCTAGGCTCAAACCATCGAGATTATGTATCTTAAGAGACAAGCGACCAACTGGGTTCTGTTTGCGGTACGGAGTTCGAATGAAAATTTTCATTCGTTTTGACAGTTCAGCCATTCACCACCAGACTGCGCTGAAACCATGGAGACCATTTTTTTGCGACCATTTATAGATAGAATCGACACGTTTGATGGATATTCTCAAACCGAATGGAAATTTAAAACATTATATGTATGAGTAACTTTCCTGGAAGAAATGAAGATCCAAAATGGTCTTCGTAATTCCATTTTCATCTATTTGGAGCGAAAAAAGAGAAGTGGCGGCTAAATTTTGTTAAAAGTCCAATTTCTTACTCCATTGATAGTAATACTAATATGAATACCTCAATATTTAGTCCCTCATTGAGTTCTCCTCGAACTTCTTACGGGAAATTATCATTTCACTATGTTTCCATTTCCACGGAATTATGAGTTGAAAAACGTATGAAAACTGCAACTTAACACAGAATTAAAAGATCGTAACCGCGAACTGTGCGAACGTTCGGCTGCCAGAACCGGAGTCGAACATCGGGTCAGGATTGAATCTGGCGCAAGGACCCGTTGCAGCATTGAGGTACTGTTTACCGCTTCTGATATTAGAGAAAGTCCTTCCTAGGTGTGCGACAAACCCATAAACTATTGCGGACTATCGCAGAAACCACTACCATAGGAAAAAAAACACGATCATCATTTAATTAGCTAAACGACTGGAGCAAATCTTTTTTTCACTCTTCTCAATTCAATTCAAAATTTCAGGCGCACATCTTAGCACGCGAACAGAAAATTCAGGTTTCACAACATCAAAAATAGCGTTTCGTTATGTTTTCAATTTCCATTAATTTATTTTAATCCTTTCTTCAGTTTTATTTATTTACGTTTTTTTTTTGTATACAAATACAAGAGCTTCAGTTATTTATTTTTTTTTCTTTATTCATTTTGTTGCATTTGGTTTTTTTTAAGTTGTTTTAATTTTAGTATTATCAAAAAAATTTCGACGAGCACGACGAGGATAAGTTTATTTATTTTGCATAATTTCCTTTTAACTTTATTTAAATATTATTACTTATTATAATTAAAAAATATAAAAAAAAATTGCATCATATCCTACGACAAAAAAGCACAAAACAATGAATTTTTTTTTTTTTTTTAATTATTATTCACCATCTCTTTACGATCATTTAAAACTTAATTAAAAGTAAAATTTCCATAATGTGCGTTTTAAATCTTAATTTTTCTCGTTTATGCGCTATCGATCGTAAAAAAAAAACTGGCAAGCCTCATCGTGTCTTTTAATTATTTATATTTTTTAAGTTTGCATAGCACGCAACGTTTATCTTCACACAAAATCAAAAAAAAAAAAAAAAAAAACAATTCTAAATGTTTATCGATATAAACTAGCCACTCCCATCGTATCTTTGTTCGAAAAACGTGAATTCTAAATCCTTCTTTCATTTCTAGAGTGGGCGGGTCTCGATTACGAATTCGTTTCGTAAATTGCACTGGATTCAAAAATACGACAGAAAAAAAAACGGGAGGAGAAAAGAGCCATCCACTTTTACTTTGATTATACTTTAAGTTGTGTTAATAATAAAAAAGAGAGACGACAGACAAGGAGATAACGGAAAAGAAAAACTTGGTAAAGAAAAAAATTCGGGCATGATCACGCCGCCCACCAACACAATCGAACCAAAAGAAAGGGATTTTTCGTTTTGTTTATCCTTTCGTTACACGAAATGCAATTAACATAAATAGCGAATCATTTTTTTTGTATGGTTTTTGTTTGAAGAAGTTCTTTTATTTAGTTTTTTTTTTTTCTTTACCTTTTTTATACAAGAGTAAGAATAGTTTTTGTTTTGAAAATTGTTTACTTTGCTTAAAAAAAAGTTATTTTAAATTTCTTTTTGTTGTAAATTGCAATCATTAATAATTATGTTGGTTGTTTCTTGTTGTTGTTGGTTTTTTTATATTTTTATTTGTTGTTGTTTTTTTTTTTTAGTTTATTTATAAATATTGTGTTTTATTAAAGTTTCTTGTATTGATTTTATTGACGATCAGTGGCGCGTAATTTTTCCTCTACAGCTTCTCGCGATGCTTCGGAAAGATCAGTAGCTTGAATATACTTTTGGACTCCGACCAAGGATTTTTTCAAGGCATCGAATGAGCTTGAGTACAACATCTTTTTTTTGACCTGAAAGAGAAACAAGAGAAAATTAAAGAAGGGAATTTAAGTTTACTGAGAATATTTTGACAAAATTTATAATGAATCGGATTGTAGCAGTCGTCAAAAGCGCTCTGTTTGCTAGTTCGACATTAGCTTAGGCCAGGACTAGGACTTGTTGAAATAGGCTGAAGGAAGTAACTTTTGTCAAATCGGCAAAAGTAAGACTAATGGTATAAACACAATTGAAACGAAATTCGCCGGCGGCAACGAAGTTCGCTGTCAAATTTTTAAAACTGTACCGCAACACACGTACTGACGCAGAATTACGACCGCGAGCAGCTGGCGAACTTTACGTGTGTTGCGGTACAATTGAGAGAGCTTCGTTGCCGCCGGCGAATTTCGTCTCAATTGTGTTTATACCATAAGTTGAATTCTGATAAACGGAGAAAAAACTAGTTTTGTGTGTCGTTTATGTCAAATTTAGGTGGCAGTCATCTAAACTATAGATCGACTCACTTAAAACATTCGGTTGGTTCATCAACAACCCATGTCACTCCAACAAAACTTTCCTACAGGAGTATTACTACAGGTGAGTATCTAGTCCAACTATCCACAAGTGCTAATAAATTTGGCTAGTTCATCTATGCATGTGCAAGTTATGTCCCAGAATTTGGAGAAGTAGCTGCTAATGGCTCTGAGGAGACTTACAAAAGTAGGGGTCGAATGCTCTGCTAGTCGGTAAGTTAACTAAGCCCACAGTCTGAAAATAAATACAATGTTTTGCTATATAGCGTGACCCAGCTATCGGTGTTCTTAAAATTACCGTTTTTTTGCACCTGGCAACACAAATGTCATTCTAACTTTGACAGAAATTCAGTATCATATCGCCGCTGAACGAAATGAGTCGATTTACGCTTGAACAACGCTGGGAAATATTGAAAATTTATTTCCAAAACGAAGACAATTGGACCGAAATTGCAAGAAAACGTCATACGAAATTCGGTCGAGAAAAATGCACCTTCAGTTACCGCCACATGTTAACATCTTTTTTGTGGCCATATCTTGAAGATATTGATTTGGACGATCTTTGGTTCCAACAAGACGGTGCTCCGTGCCACACAGCGGGCCAAACAATAGCCGAAGTGCGTGAAAAATTCGATGGTCGCATTATCAGTCGAAATGGTGATTGGCAATTGGACCGACAGACTGGCCTACTGTAAGGCCAGCCGCGGCAGCCATTTGAATGAAATAATTTTCCATAATTAACCGGAAGGATTGTACTTATTTGGTTTTTTTTTTATTTAATTTTTAAATCGAAACTTTTAGTTGGGTCACGCTTTACTTATAATCCACAGATTTTCAGCACTCCTTCAGGTTCAGAGAACTCTTGGCAGCAGCAGAAGCAGCGTGATATCCAATGCAGCTCACGTTTAGGAACGGAACCTCAACAGGGTGTTGCGCAGCAGACGTATGGATATGAAAAGGTTATTGATCCCTTCCTAGTGGTCGTAGAGGGAAGGTTTGTTAGCACTTGGTTCAGTCGCCAAGATGAAGTAGCCTGTTCAACATCGTGTTTTTTTCGTCGATGCCTATTTTTCAAACAACCTCTCGAACGTTTGTATGCAGCGTGCTTTTCGTTTACAGTTCAATATCGCCTCGCGATCGAGTTTCCGATCGAAATCGATTTCTTGCGTGGGTTAATGCCTTCCAGGATAGCGGAAATGTTTCCACGATAACGGGGTCTACCCAGAAAATATCGAGATGGTTCGAGCTGAAATTGAACAATCGCTCATGCATTTAATTCTTAAACAGGCAGGTGCCCTTGGCATTTCGAGACGTTCCATTCAACGGATCGTGTAAGAAAATCTTCATTTAAACCCTTTAAAAGATGGTTGTCGTCCAAGAATTGCAACCACGCGATTTTAAAGCCAGCCAACTCCCTAGCGAAAACATGCTTGCTTCGTTGCCTCGTGACGCTCTCCTAATTCGGTACCCTGCGATTTTTTTTTGCATTAAGGATAATATTAAACCATAAGGGGCTAACTGCATCAGTTGCCGAAAGCAGTTAGAGCTCAGGAAAGTCAAACACTTTCATGTTTTTAAAAAAAAAACCCTTATTCAACCAAGGACTTCAATTCAAGTAGTGAATCAGTTTCGGATTCTGTGACCTTTGGAGAAGGTAGTTGTCATTTCAGAGGTATGCAGTACAGGAAAGATGCAATGACCCTCGTTTTGAATAGCTCAGATTCAGAAGAAATCTTCAACTTTCAACCACAACGACTGAGCAAAACTTTTTTTCGCATAACATCGGTACTCCAGCGGAATTCGAGTGGAATTTTTTTTTCCAACACTGAATTTGCAGAGCACTAGTGGAACATATTGAGTACTACTGAGTGAAAATATGATTTGCCGGTGAATGTCGGTTCTCCATCTGCACTTAAATTTAGTACTGTATATACAAAATCTCAGAACCGTACTAAATCTTTTTTACAATTTTTTCTCACCTGCAATGCAATTCAGGCATTTAGGTCTCGTGCACTAATCCTAAAGGGTACAACATGCAGGTTTCCAAATGCAATATATATCGTCTTCTTTCGGGTTGTCCTTCATATTGTTATTATTGTTTAAAAACTTGTTAAGTTTTTGTTTTTCACCGTCCCCAATGAAGTATTCTACCGTTTTAAATGCTAGAATTAAAATTATCTCGTCGGGGTCACCAATGTTAAAGACATTAGTCACGACCTTATCTGTGGGAGTTCTCCCGGCTATTCCGAGAGTTCAACTTTGGTAAGGTCCTGTCACAACGGCAGTAATCGGTGTTGTCGCGTATCTGGGGGTGTGGCATTTGCTGCGTCGGCAATATCGCTGCCGACGTAAAAAGATATAACGAGTCAACCCAGAAAATCCACAATATCTCTACTATTAAGTTTGTAATTCTGTTTCATTATTTTTAAAAATTGTTGAACATTGAGTTAACCCCCTTAACCATCGAACCACAACTAAATTGCTTTGATACTTGTTCAGAACTCTTACTATGTCCAGGAATAGGATTGGTTCGTTGAACTAATTCAGGTGAATGTGCAGTGGCTAGGAGCACATGACCTAACACAAGGTGGATACTGCTACTAAATAGGATTAATAAATTAGTAAACTCTGTCGATTGAAGTTTCATATTTTGCTGTGGATGAGCGCATTGAATGGGCTTTGTGGTGTCGGTGCCAGGAATGCAGTATCATTGTATTTTCTTCCTCAATCCAACAATCCAGGAATATACTCGCATTAAACTGGAGTACAGAAAATCTGTTGACGACATGTTTTCGAATGCACAAGTCTAGTATTAATTTCAAAGTTTTTTAAACTAATCGGTCAGTCCTACAAGTCCCACAAGGAGTCAAACAAAAACTTAAACAATATAGGAACAAAACACAAAACTAAATGCAGCAAAATGCATAGCACAACATAAAACGAAATAATTCGAAATATACCTAAAGTTGAATGCCCTCGTACAAACATTGAATAATCCGAACAAGGTGGTAAGCTTTAGATTTTATTTTTATTTTATTTAGTTCAATAGTCAATGATTTATTTCATACTTGTTAGAAATAATCAAGAAGCTATTGAACTTATTTATTATAATACGAACACACTAATGTGCTAATAGAAAATAAAATAAAATAAAAAATAAATCAAAAACTCACTAAAAACGCATTCACAATTACGGAATAAATATTTGTCATTTGAATCTGTTTAAAGCTTACCTTAGCGGTATCTGGGCACCATGACATTAAGAAAAGTTTCTGTTTCTTCGAACTTTCGGAGGTACCCTGACATTGATGCATATATTCGAAATCGAACAAGCCATATCTGAAAAAAAGAAAAAAAAAAACATCGTTAGAAGTTTAAGGTAGCTAAAGGTTCCTGCTAACACGCAAGCCGATTGGAAGCAATCGTCATAGTGTCTGGCCGTGACTCGTAGGCACACGCCGATAATCGGCTTGGTGTCAAAAGATCGTGACTGTACTGTTGGATCACATTTCTCGGTAGTCACCGATCTTAAGTTTGCAGAAACACAAACGCAATATTTTCTACGTCAGTTCTTAGTACTTACCGACATTCTCCTGGTCCACATTTTTGAATGTCATCCAAAAATTGATCATATTCAGCATTACGATCACCAATTACTTCAACATCGATCTGTTTCTCATCACGAATGTAAAAGATTACATAACGATGTTTCTTGTCCTTTTTGATTTCTTCATATGTTGTCTTACAGACGTCTGATACGGTTACTCCTGATGCCTGAAAGTAATTGAAAGTAGAACCTTTCATTAGTAAAAAATTGTTTCCGATATCGATGAAGTGAAAGCAGTGGCTAAAAAAAAACTGTGCCTTAGAGAGTTTATCGATACCAAGGTTCATTTTTTTATCTCGGTACTGATACAAGTCTAAGATCCATTTCAATTAATCTTACAGTTTTATAATAGCAGTAATAATAATTGTATTACTGCGAATTTCAAATAAAGACTGTTGTTGTTACTGTCGATAAGGTTCGAACTCGAACTTCATTGCGCGATAGACTAACGTGCTATGCGATAAGCTACGGTGTTTCTACTTGAAACTAGTTCTAAACTCTTACCAGGAATTAATCAATCGGTATAATCACCAACAACTCGAAGATTTTAGTTCAGATAAATCAAGGGGTATGGTCAAAAAGTTCATATGTTAAGATTTGAAAACTGGTTTCGGTTACAAATCGAAATTTCCACTAATCGAATCTGACTGATCGTTTCAGTCAGCAAATTTTTAAACAAAACAGTGACACACAGATCACTTCTCATCGTTGCTACTATCACTGATTCAACAAAAGGTACACCCGAGAAGAAATGACGTGATCGTAAAAAATCCAGGAAATATCACAGAAATAAATGCATACCGATCGGATAAAAAAAATCCACATACGAATGGAAAGATCAAGATATTAGCTTACATCACTGTATATTGCAGGCATAATTTAAGAGTTTAGTGAATTAATACCACGGAATTGTATGAGCAAAAAATGGGACGGAAACGGAAATAATAGCAAAAACAGTACAGTCATAACGTGAAAAGCATCTAAAATTGCGTATGGCAACAGCAAGAGTTCAGGTTGGAAAAAATTTCCTCGAATGCATTTAGAGCAAACTACGTGTAATCGTCATAAAGTGTGTACAGCAGAATGAAGAATCATTTTTAAGCATCAATGAGCTAGATACCGGATAGATGATATTATCATGACATCATTCGAATTTGAGGGTAATAAAAAAAATGTGTACTTCTTTCCAAATTGATCCTTTTCGATTTTATTGAGAAAAAATATTCTAAAGCGTTGAGCAGTAGGTTTGTATGGTTCGCAAACGAACTAGCTCAGAAGAGCGTTCCCAGAACTTAAATGAACAAACTAGTTTGCAGCCAGTCTCGCTCCTAGTTCGTTTTTATTGATTCATTGCCGTTTGGAAGTCAGTGGTACAGTACAATATATTTGTAGACAAACTAAATTTTTTTGGCTTATCACATTCTAGCACAATTAGTCGTATAAATGAAGAGCCCAAAGATTGAAAGATCGAAATTTGAATCGCGTATATGACAGCCCCGGATCGATAGATCCAAACATGAGAAGAAATCACGGACATAACCTGTTTCGATTCGATTTACGTTGGGAAGTTGAAACGGATCGAATCTCGAATCGTTCGATTATTCTTGCTGTGTATTCCTTTGGTTGAGAGAGGTGAACTGTAGCACTGTGCCACAGCTCATCAACAGAGATCACTATGGATTCGGTCTCCATATATAAAACAGTGAGTAGTGTATATGTTTGTATTTGGTTATATTAAAACCTTCAGCTGACATTTTTCATGGCTCGACTCTAAGCCGCTACCTAACTAGCTCCACCAAGAATTTATCTTCCAAATCTGGCCATTGCGTTACAATCACAGAGAACGTTCTCAGCATTTTCAGATATAGTCTCCTTGTGTACTTGAAGCAAGGTTAGATCTTCTGTGATCCCCAATCCCTATATGCTTTCAGTTAATATCAGGCGAGACCAGGCGCATAGCGTAAAACTTAGTAATGCTATCGCAACGATACGATCGCTAAATTTTGCGGAATTTTTTGATTACTTCCTGGAATTTAGCAATCAAAATTTTATTTTTCAATGAAAATTACGAGTTTATGATTATAGAATTCACAGAATTTGATGATCGTGTCTAATTTAATTTCGCATGTAGCTAGCTGTATTGTGAATCCATAATGGGAAAAGAGCGGGCTGATTAACTGGCCAGGAAGGGCTCCGCTCTTCCTTGCTCTCTTTCGGAACTAGTCAACGTTCCTTAGGGAGTTGTCAAGGGGGATATACTCGCCCACTTCCAGGCAGTGGCTAACTCCAGATGGAAAAGCGTAACCACCTGCGCAATATCACCCACATTTTGTGTGAGTGTCAGGCGATTGCAAGGAGGCGACTGAGGTGGTTGGGCAGTCTTTTCTTTGACAATTTGGCGGACCTAAGGTCGATAGGGCATTATAAGCTAGTCAAGTTCATTAGGGATCTTGATTGTTTGGGGGATGTGTAGCGTTCGACTGGGCAGTCTTTTCTTTGACAACTTGGGAGGACCTGGGGTCGAAAGGACAGTATTAGCTAGTAAAGTTCTTTAGGGATTTGGGTTGTTTAGGGGATGTTTGGTGACCTACGAGGCTCTGAAGGGGTCGCTGCGATGGGCCCTTTTTGGTGCCTAGTGTGCGCGATGGATCAGCGCTTCGTCCCTTCCTAAAACTAACTATCAAATTCTGCTGATTTTTTGACATCAACATTTTCTAAAACCCGTGATTTAATGAAGATTTGCGCTAAGAATGAAATACAGGGTCGAATTGTAGACGTGTTTTGGAATGATTGAAATAGTACAAAAACTATAGCTGGAATGGTGGGTTTACACTCACCCATGAGGCTCGCCTCGAGGCGAGAAGCTACCCCCATCAGGCCATTGCAAACCGGTTCTCAATGTAAGACTTTTGCGACTGCACGAGCTATTTCATTGATTGATTTTTTGGTGGGGATAGAGGCTCGTCGCAAACGCTGATTGTAAATGCACCATTAGTCTTGATCAAGAAGTCAGGTTTTAATTCTTTTCAAGCCTGCACACAGTAATACCTAATTTGATGTTATTTATTTGTTGGGTGTGTCGCAGCTATGGTAGGGTGGGCTGAGTAGGGCGCTTAATATCTAACAACCGAATTGAACTGAACTGCCAAGCAAATCCTTAGCTTCTTGGTCTCTTATGACCCAAATTTTGTATTCCCGAACAAGCCAACGTAAATGTTGTTGTTCAGTATCAAAAACTCTCCACAACAGCTGCTAGACCGGGCACCAGAAAATACGTCGCTCTAGAGCTCCAGCTCAGACTTAGGATTTTTTTTTACGGTCATCGTTATAACTTATGGGGGTCATCCTTTAATGCGATTGCACACCTAGAACGACATAGGTTGGGGATAAAATGGTGTGATAGGGGATTTAGGGCGGCGGAACGGGAGGGAAGCGTCTGAAGTGTCGGTGAACGTTGTTTTTGAACTGCTGAAGGTCATACTTATCAGGGAACAGATCGACCGGCCCCAGCCCAGATATGCGAACTGTACTCAAAACGTGGTTTGATATATGCCTTGTAAATTGTAGCTAAGTCAGACGGTGAAAAGAATTTCTTTTCTTTCGTAGATTTCCAAGGCGTTTGGAAGAATCAATTGCGACATCAAAGATGTGTTGGCTCCAGTTTAGGTAGTTATTGATTCTTACGCCTAGTAATTTAAAGTCAGCAGAAGAAGAAATTTGTACGCCACCAAAGGATATATTTGAGACCGACGTCGGAACATCTCGTTTAAGGGATAGATAACAGGACCCTGTTTTGGAGGCATTGAACTCTACTCTATTTTTCTCGCCAAGTCAAAGCCTCCATCTTTTCGTTTCCTTCGGTTAGTTTAGCTTTTTCTGAGGCAAAGTAATCCTCGAAAGTACGTTCACAACAGGATTGTTCCAATGCGCATAGACTTGGTGGAATACTTTCATTCATTGAATAATCTTCTTTTTTTTTTGTGAACGTTTCAAGGCGTGATGCTGAACTCTCCAGATGTCAGGTTGGTTCCTATTATTCGGGATTGAAGATAGCAACTTAGAACCTGTTTCGGAGTGGCATTATTTTGCTCTGATTTACTAAAGAAATAATACACTGCTTCTGAATCGCAACGACTTTTTCCAGTGTTGCTCCAAAGATGGTCGTTTGAAACATTGGAAACAAGCGTGTTTTTACCCTGCTCTGCACCGGATAAGGGCGCAATAGAAAACGCCAAATATCATCAGAGAGATCTGTCGCTCTCTATAGAAAGAAGTTGCTTTTTATAATCAAATCGAACATCAGGAAATTAAGGGAACAAATCAAAAACAAAGAATCGAATGAGTAACACTAAAAATACACGAAAACTACGCACGTCATTGAACTGAACTGTCTCAAGTTAAATTTAGCGCTAAATTGTGATTACAGTTTTGTGATTTCCAATTTGTTATCTAGCAGAGAAGTTAAGTGTGCGCTTAATGTATGCCACAATAAAAATGAATCATCACTTTAATGGTTTCGAAAGAAGGTCTCGTCAAGCTTTGATTGAAGCTAGTGGTCGGTCTTATGCAAAAAAAAAAAAGCAAACAACCATTGAACGCATAAATTTGATTTCTCACCTAGCCTAGCTTCCAGCTATTTAATCACATACCTTGTTTATGGCCTTTATGGCGTTAAACAAAATCTAAATAAGGCGTATATTGTTATCTTTTCATTTTTATCAAAATTTGTTATAAAACATGGTGTGGAATATTGACTATCGTTCCGTTCCGATTGTAAAATGGACAAGTAATAGTAGAAAACAATTTTTCAACCATATATGGATTGCGACTGGCTAGTGCTAGAGACTTTGTTGGCATTTCCATTGCTTCGGTCTTACGAAACGTGAATTTTTATAGCTGCTACTGCACAACTTTCGGAGCGATTTATCGCTTGTCTCGAAGAGAGCGCAACTGAACAAAAAAAAACAACAATTTTACTTATATGGATAAGAGAGGAAACCCCAACACAATACCATATATGGACATTGAAATCATGTACAGTCATCAACCGGTAAAATTTAACTCGAAAACGTTCGACTATCTCTGTTTTTCGTATGGCCAATGAGAATAGGAATGTACCGAACGTGAAACACGTACCATTTTTCGCCGGCACTTGGTGTAATATGCCGGCAATTCACTTTCCTACATAAAACTTTTTGCCTTCAGCCGCTATACTCTCTTGCGTTCTGTCGTCATCATCTAATGGTGCGCATACGTGAATCGGCACAAAAATTTATTCGCTTTGCGTTTGATATAGAGGAGTTCAATTTGTACGACGCATACCATGAAAACGGGATTTTCTACGTTTCGATACGTTGTTTTATACAGGCGGCTTTGTGCACCGTCGTGTATAGAAACCGCACTATCAACCCATGCGCACTGTAAATCGTCGTACACATTGCACAAATACTGGTACAACTAAAAACACCCCAATTGTGATTCTGATTCCAATAATTGCATCCGACTTTCATTCATATTTGCCCGTGATGAAAATGACGATTTGGCGAGATGGTGGCGAAATGAAGGTTGCTCCATACATTGTAGCAATATTGCATGCATGGGAGTAGACTTGCTGAACGATTCACATTCATTGCTGAATTGATAAGACCATAAATCTATGAAGAATCATCGGAACTAATGGTTATTACGATGTCTAGGTACACAACAAGGAGTTGGTACCAACCAGTATGGAAGCATCCAATAGTCAGGCAAGGGACGACATAAAAATATCCAAAAGATTATTATTACATGGACGAGCACAAGCCTGGAGATTCACACTCACTGGTAATCGATAATCTCAGTACCCATCTTGTTTGTCCAGGAGAGCTCTTTAACACCATTTTCAGTACCATTACAGTAACGAACCTCAATATGCCAGACTAATGTGTATCAGGTCTTCGCATTTGCATAGAACGTGCTCTGCAGTTTCCTCATCGACTTTGCAAAGTCTGCGCTTCTAAGCCTGGTAAAGTGATGAATTTTATTTTATGCTCCCGAGGTTTGGTTCTCGCAATGGACTTTTACTGGAATAATTTTGCTTACCTGCAGCACCAGCTTGGGTATTAATCAATTACCAGTTGCTATTCGGAAGGAAGCTATCATTTTCTTGAATTTAAAAACAGTTCTGTTTTTGCTAACTCAATACCTCCCAGAACTAACAATCAAGACCTGTCGTGAATAATCAACGATGACTCTGTGGAAAATCTTCCTGATAATTCCTCCAGCACACAGCCTACAAATCGTTTACGTCTGGTGTAATTGCTTTTTGGCTTCTTCGTTTTATAGTTGACTCTCAAAATACGTCTGGGAATCCTTTCCAAGTATTCGTTAGTTCGTCGGGGAAGTTGTAAAGCTTATTTGTCAGTCTGCAGCCCTCCTCCTTTCAAATTTTAGCACTAATGGGCTTTTCAGACGTTTAAGACAGGTCTACCTTTTCCAGCAGAGTGATTATTTCTGTACCTTCAGGGATTTGATTGTTTGTTTGCGATGATTCGTGCGCGAATTACGTAATTTTTGTCGCAGTTTTAACCAAGTAGTACCCGTCATGGTTCACGGAACAGTATTTTTGGCCAAGAATTGACGAATAACGATTGCCGTATGCGATGGAGCGTTGTCATGATACAAAAACCATGAATTGGGCCTTTTTTTGCGAATAGACTCCCGCAAACGCTTCATAGCACCAAGGTAGTACTCCTTATTGAGCGTTTGGCCAGTTGGAAGAAACTCTTTGTGGACCACACCACGGTAATCAATGAAAACAGTCAGCATAACTTTGATTTTTGAACGGCTTTGGCGTGGAGTTTTGGGTTTTGGCTCCCCTTTGGCATGATATTCACTTGATTCTTGATGTGTTTCTGGATCGTAGGCGTAGATCCATGTTTCATTTCCAGTAATTATGCATTTTAAAGCGTCATCACCCATCTCAAGCATCTCTTTTGACACTTCCAAACGATGTTTTTTTCTAAAAAATTCAACGATTTCGGAACTAATCGAGATGATACACGAGTTAAACCCCAATTGTGTTTCAAAATTGAAAGTAGACCCAAATGAGATGTCAGTAATGTCCACAAGATCTCTGATGCTCAAACGACGATTTTCCAACACCAATTCCACGATTTTTTCGATGTTTTTTTGAGTTTTCGATGTTGATGGCCTTCCAGAACGATGTTCATCTTCAACCTCTTCACGACCTTCTTGGAATATTTTGTGCCACTTGTACACCTTTGATCTTGCCATAGTATCGTCCCCATAACATCTTTCTAACATTTCCAAGCAATTTGCACCCAAAATGTCGTTGCGAACACAAAATTGAATGCAAACTCTTTGCTCAATAAATTTATCCATGTTAAAAATCGCCGAACAAACTTTTTTTGACTTACTAAAAATGACATAAATCGTAAACTAACGCTACAAATTGCGCAAAATTACAGACAGACGTCAAGGGCAGTTGTACCAACCAATGAAAAAAAAATTTATGTTCCTACGATTTCGGCGTTCTTTTTAAATACAAAAGAGTCCTTATTTTTTGATCATAGTAGTACCTTTACAGCGAGTCACTCACTTGAAGGAACTAGTTCTCTAAACTCTGTTCATTCTCCCGTTCCGATCCGAATCGTTCACTTAAGGGTACGAGTTCACTGAACTAATTCTGGAACTGTTCTTTCCCACGTTCCGTCAATAGATGTACTTAGAACCAAAAAAACAAGGCCTGCACAGTTCTGTGAAGTAGTTCCGGAACTCGGTAAGTGGTTCCGCAATTGGTCGTTCCTTCAATTCGTCAGTGTCATGTGTCCAATGGAACTGCAGTTCACCAAAAAGAATGAGTCACTTCACTCACTCACTTCAATGAAGTGTTCTTTTGGAAAAGTTCACTCCTGAACGATCCATCTATTTCCAATGTACAATTTTGTGTCATAAATTTTGCCAACCCTAACGAGTTTTCCTGTGAATTCGAATATCGAAGATTTATTTTCTCGCTTCAAATCTTTGACCGTGTACAAAATGTGGTTCATTAGAATTCCTGTCCATTTCAGGGACCTTATTAAATTTTTGATTTAATAGTTCTGTTTTAACAGTGGTGGTGAGGACATGAAACAAATCACAAGTGGGTGATTTTACATGTAATTTTGTCCGTTTATCGTGAAAACTTCGAGGAGAATCACTGAAGTATCAGCGCACATCATAGGCGCTCCATAGCTAATTGTTTCAAGCCACGTTTTGAGTTTCAATGAATTTTGATTCAACTTCTCTCCAATCGCAATTAAGTTCATGAAGCGCGACTTTTCCGAGACGAATGATTAGTTCAAGAAAAGTCGAATGCAGTCCTTAAAGGAGAATCACCGCGCTTTAACGACCCTTCTCTGGATTCAAGCTGGACAAGAGCCAATCGCTCCGTTTCAAGTGGGGAAAAAGCAATTCCTTATTTTTTTTCTACAGAATTTGTTAGTTTATTCGAAGATCTTCAATATTGGTTTTTTTTTAACTTTGATCTGTTCTTTTGTAGTACACTTTTTTCATAGTTTCATTCGTGATGCAAATATAGTAGGAGACTTCTTCCTTGCCCGTATTTAAGGAAGGGAAAAGCAGACATGGGTCTGAACTTAGAGCTCAGCCAGCCTTTGATAAAGTACGTACATCGATCGTACAGTCTAGTTCGTTTGGGAAATAATACGAAAAAGAAACTTAACAAACGGAATTAAATACTTAACGAAAGGTCGTTGTATGCTAAAAGAAGTCACTAGAGGTTAATAGATCGGAATAAGCCACAGGAAGATATCTGTCCGCGAAAAAGAAACAATACAAAATTTTAAGAGATGACCTAAGCCCTCTGCCTCTTCGGCTCAAACAAGAAAGACAAGCAAATCAAGCCTCGATTCAAAGAATAAAATTGTAATGATGGAGCTTATTTCTGTTCAGGTTTCTTGTTTTTCTTCATTTGTCTTCCACAGACACCCTCTTTATATGGATTCAATTTCGCAGATTGATGCGAAATACGACATGATACATTCATTTTTCTTTGTCGAACTTAAACGGATTCATAGGCAAAATAATCTAAACTTTATTTGCCAACTAATCTAAAACTTTTTCGTTTCCATCTCCTTGCCCATTTTTTTTTTTTATCTGAACCGAAATATTTGATTAGATTGCTTCTTTATGTGATAAAATATCGTTGCCGATAACGCTACAAATTCTACTAGTTATATTTATTGTGATACACCCGGAATCTTAAATGCAAGAATCGTCCATAACTACAAGATTGAGGATAGGAAGGCGGAGAAGAATCCTAGATAATAAAATTGCCACAATTCATTCACATTCTGCACAGAAAATGCTTGAGATCTTTTTTCGTCATCTTCGACAGTAGTTGAAGTGACAAGCGTGCGGATAGGAAATAGGCAATTCTAGGGATTTTTTTTTATATTTGATATGAAGATTAATAGTTCTTGATATGATGCAATGTAGTAGTGTGTAGTTAGTTTTATTGATCGACAATCGGATGAAGTGCTGGAATTGACCAAATTCAATGGATTTTTTTTTCAGACTGATTCTGGGTTAGAGGTGGGGAAAGCAGCTTTTTTCAGTAGAACCTCTATATAGTGACCACCTAAAGGAACGGTGCAAAACTGGTCACTTTATTCGATTGGTCAAATTATAAAAAAAATTTAACAAATAAAATCCTTTTCTGATTTACATCGGGACCGTAAATAAATGGCAACTTTAGGTCAAGATAGGAAGGAGGTCAATTCTTCAGATTCTACTATACTTCACTCTGATTCACTCACTTTAATGAACGAGTTCAGTGAACCGAACACGAAAATTTTCTTCGTTTTCGTTCCATCGTTCGCTCTTCGTACTTTTAGTTCATTCATGATGACCACAAAAAAAAGGACAGTAAAGTTTCTTGTCACGTATCCGCAGTTCACCAAAAAGAGTGAGTTACTTCACTCACTCATTTGATTAAAGTGTTCTTTTGGAACAGTTCCCTCGTGAACGACCCATTTCTATTCTGGGTATATGGTAGTCAAAAACGGTCTTGCTGAGGCACCACTGACTCTAACGTTGTTTCGGTAAGGGTTCTCAAGATTGTCTTTCTTCTATAGCGCACCAACTAAATCCATAAACTGATGACTTGTTTAGTAAGTTGCTTCTTCTTCTACAGGACTGATCGATCCCCAAATCGAATTTTGAATTTATTGATGAATCTTACTCTGTCTGAAATGGGTTCTCTTCAGAATATTTGAACTTCCACCATCGCTAGTCGAAGCCAGGGTCGTTTCAACGTATGGGTAAACTGGGCAGTCGCTATTTGAGGCCTCGATGGACAAGGCAGTCGCCTATTTGAGGACTCGATGGACAAGGATGGTTTTACATGGTGGCCGAGAACAGGACCAATTAGCACAGGAAGCGCCGTTTTGAAACCACAAACTCGTTTATCCCGGTCGTTGGGGGCTGATCAATTAGATACATAGTTTTACAGAGACGTGGGTCTCGGTGGCCAAAGTGATTGATCGAAATCGTTGTACACTAAGTCCCAAATTGACAGTAAGTTCATTTGATCTTGATCTTCGTTGATATAGATTCTAATATCGTTGTTAGAGTCCTCTTCAATCTTTGACTTATCCCACGTCGTGTAGGCATCCGGAACAGAATGCAACTGTGCTATGCGCCGATAAAAACTGAAGATAAACAAATACTGAATTCTATGATTAGTAAACATATAACAAAAAATAACATAATATGCCTTCTGATGAGTTAAAACGCGTTTGTCATGAAACAACTGCTTTTGGGTCAACGTCAACTCATTAAACAGTGAAGTTGTTGACTCCCTTTCTTTAATTGTTTAGTCTTGTTTTAAACGTAGCGTCTTCTCGTGGAATGATCTTGACACCGGCTTTGAAATGTATTGATTCTTCTTCCTTTTCCACATTTTGTATTGATCACCATAATTTTAAATGAGTCATTAGAGCTAGAGATGGGTCGTTTATGAGTGAACTGTTCCAAAAGATCAGTTCAATGAAGTGAATGGTGAGTGAACTAACTCACTCCTTTTGGTGAACTCTAGTTCGTTTCGCCACGTGATACAGCTTTTTTTTTAGGTCCAAACATTCACTACGAACTTGTAATAAAGTAGTGAAGTAGTTCTTTCGTGTGTCAGTACCTTTTTTTTTTAAGTACTCACATTGAATTGGAACTTTAAAAGAAGTACTTCCTTCGCCGGGTAAGTGGATCTTCAAAAGGAACTCGAACTAGTTCCCTGAACTAGTTCATTTCAGTGAGTGAGTCGGAGTTCACTCACTCACTAAAAGGAACTGCTTTGCCCATCTCTAATTAGAGCAGAAAACAAACTGTGCAATTTTATCAATCTAAATGCAACCAATGTCATAATAAAGCAATAATATTTCATAAACCATTCGACTCAAGTGTCTAATATCACCAATTTAGTTTTACGGAGCAATAAAAATTTAGCATAAAATCCTTGTGGTCTAAAAAAATCTAGACGTGTGCTTTCAGCACAACTTAAAACAGTAATACGAAACACAAAAGGCTAGACGAGTGTCGGCCACAAGTATGCTACCCTGGCAAAATACACAACGTTCGAAACCAACTGGCCATGTACCATAGCAGCATTGACCTTCTATGTCATCAAATCGCATGGGACAGACAAAAAGGTATTTCACTTCGATCAAATATACAGAAAGCCTAGCTAAATAGTTGCTTCAATGTTAGACCTGAGACTACTGGCTAACCATATATCGTGCTTAGGACCGTATTCATGTGAGAACGCGTACAAGTGGCTTATGTTTACCAGCGATGTTCGTAGTAAAACTGTTGCCGTACTTCTTCTTGAGGAAGTTTCGCGATAATTGCAAATATTTGAATGTATTATGCATAGGGCACGAGCGAGACATGGAAGCAAGAAATAAAGCCCAGTTTGTAATAATAATTGCTTGAAAGCACGCACGCCATGCGATATAGAAGTCGTCGCCCTTTTTCGCTAAGTAGCCTGCCGCCAGTCCAAACAAGTATTGGGTGTGTAGGGTGTGCAATACTCTCGTTTCGGTTTTCAGTATTATATTAGCTTTTCGTTGTCCTTGAAGTAGCAGCGTTTGCAATTCATAATACAAAACGCTTCAAGTACATACTGTGGGCAGCAGGCTGGATGAATTTTGCTTTTTTTTTCGGACAATAAGTACACACAAATCTATTGTGATTTCAACATTTGTGACCAAATAAAGTAAACCCATCAAAAAACAGAATGGTCGACAGTTGTTCAATTGCACCCTACACAAAATCTCTTTTATGTTTTGTAATTAATTTTTTTGCTTTTCCTTTAATCGAAACAGTAACGTCGAGCTGTGAGTAATGTTTAATGAACAGGTTTTGAACAAAAACCAAAAAATAATTTGTTTGCACAAATGAAAAAAAAAAAACCCGAAAGAATAAAATCATTGATTCATATTTAAGGTGATTCATTGGAAGTTATTTTAATTTCGTATAGTTTTTTTCGTCTCTCTAGATATGGAGATCTTTCCGATTGAAATCAATTTTTGGTTTTGTTACTAATGGCAATCAAGAAACAAATTTTAGCGAAAGCGGAACGATTGAATCAATAGCAGCAACAGCTTTTCAGAAAGAATTTCCAACAATTGGTACCAATTGAGCTGTTTTAAAAACATTAATACCGTGATCTTTGGACGCCACTTTGAACCAAGGAAACAGATTCAATTGAAAAGAATATACAATTTGGAAATCTTTTTTAAAACAAATCGATAACAACGAAATGGAAATAAAGATCGATTATTGAAGAAAAGTATTCTTGAATAGACAATCATAAAATTAAGCGTTAGCAAATTTTTCCACCTACCAAGACTAGTGGAACAAAAGCGAAATTAAATAAAACCAAATATTAGCTCGTTCGTTTTGACATGTCTAGGTTTAGGTTTAAGAAGGGGCGCAGTGCTAGAACCACCACTAGGCGCCGTACGGGTCCATTGTGATCCCTTCAGATTCTCGTGGGTTGTTACATCCCCTCATAAACACTCCAATTCCCTGCAGAACTTGACCAGTTTGTCAACCCCTAATGACCTTAAATCCTCGATGTTATCGAAAAAAGGACTACACCCAGCCATCTCAGTTGCCTTCAAGCGATCCCTGGTCATGATGTGAGTGATGTCCTCCACAGCGTACAGATCATGGCAGAACCTGCATAAGTATGTATGTCCGTCTCCGCTAGTCCTAGCCGCATATCGTGTTTCCCCAGTTGTGGGTGCACTTACGAGCAGTCACAGCCTTCTTTTATCCCAAGTTAGTATATTCCTAGTTTTTTTAACTATCCAAGCTCGGGCAACAGGGATCAAGAAATCCTGCAGCTTGCCAGCCCTGCCCACCTAGAGTTGGCCGCCTTATTAGCAATCTCACGAATTTGGGCTTTGGAGTCGCAAATCAGTGGACCAACATCCTCCTCAACCCGATGCCGATCCCGATCTAGCAAGCTGATCTGCTCTTTCGTTCCCTAGTATATTACTATGCTCTGGCCTGGCATCCAGCAAATCAGCACTCTGTACTGATTACCTTCAGCACTCTGTTCTGATTACCTTCAGCACTTCTCGACAGCGCTTTACTAACTGGGATTTAATGGTGACCGATTTCAGCGCCTTTATGGGCGACAGGTTGTCAATGTAGAGTGAGACATTCTGATCACATATTTTCTCCATTAACAGGATGTTTGCTGCGTGCAACACAGCCACAATTTCCGCATAAAAACACTGCTTACATCTGGCAGTTTGAACGATTTCCCTACACTCAGTGCTCACAGAAGACGCCAGCGCCAGTGCCGCATTCCATTTTTGATTCGTCGATTTCTCCGTCATGTAGTAACCTATTCTTCTCCCATTCCACTCTACTCTACTAGGATATAAAATTTCGTATGGCGATTCACATGTCATTGTTTCCAATTCTGTTACTCCGCCCTGCTAATCTGCCGAAAAGCATCCAAGGAAAAATACCACGACGGAGTAAGAAAAAAAATGCATCGCATCATATCGTTCGTAAGCTAAAGATACCATCAAACACAGGAATGAAATCGATAACAAGAAATACACTTGAGTTCGACATGTCCCAAACAACATCAATGCAATGAAATTTCGAAAGAATTCGAAAGGATGTGTTTTTTAGAAGGTAATCGAAGGATGAAGCCAGATTCTATCGTGTGCTGTGGCATTTTAGAAAAGGAAGGCCAGGAATAAAATCATCTCCCGCCATTAGATTGAATTCATTTGGTGGATGATGGAAATTCTGAAGTAGATCTGAAAATACAGCATAAAAAATGATGAGCCAATATTTCAAATTCGACAAAAACAACCGACAAGTATATCAGAATTTTTGGGTTGGATTTCGGCCTTCAGCCAAGACAGCGATCCATCCCAGCTGGGCGGTTCGTGTGGTTGTCTTCGAAGACTTCTCTGACATCGGAAAAACAACCCAATTCTTAAATTTAGCTTCTATGGTAGCTGTATCATGCAAATGCCATTCACGAGAAGATTTTTTTTTTGTTATTTTGTAACAGCTGCAATATTGGAGTTGTTTGCTGGCTGACTTTGCCGAGAAAGAAATTTGAATGTTATCTTAGTAAAATTGCAGTAAAAAGCAAGATTTCAACGATACTTTCGCGGATACTACTATAATTGTTTCCTTAGACCAAAGGATAAGACGACGGCTAGGTGGGATTCGTACTCGGAGTTTGTACATTAACGCGCCAAGCCAATCCACCGCTAAGACTAGCCTGTTCAAAACGGAATGTCCTGTTCAAAACGTTTCTCTATCGAATTTGAGAAGTTTCCAGTGAGAGTTTACCTGATAGTTCTTTAAATTCATCCCTTAATTTCGAAATATGCGCGCGATGCGATTGATTTAAGGCGCGCGTCACGCTCACTGTAATTTGCTCGGCGATTCCTTTTAGATCGAAAAATTGCCCAACTATCGGACGAGTTCAACGTAAGATACTCTTACTTAAGCAATTTTTTAAGCAATTGATTGCCCGACGACTATTGCCAAAACTATTGGAGCAATACAGGGCAATATCGTGCTAGTTGCGGCAATATTTCGGCAATTTGGCAATGTTTTCACAGATTGCCGATATTGCTCGCCCTATAGTTGCTAAATTTCCACTAGCTTGGAAAATTCCGAGCAATTGTCTTCGTTCGGTGATTCAGTTGTCAAGTTTTGTTTCGAGTTTTGGATTTATTTGTTAAGTTTCGCGTTATAATGGCTTGGAATTGAAATATTTCCAAGTTTTATTTTAAGTCGTATATTTGTTTGGTTGTTGGTCATAGACTGAATTGTTCGTGTATGATCTCATTGTCAAATTGCTAAGTTTTGCTCCATATTGCTAGTCACTGCTGAGCAATAAGTTGACCACCAATTAATCCATATCGTCAACTGCTGAAGTTGCTGTATGTTTTTGTGAAGTCAAAATTATCTGAAATTGCTGCAAATAGAGCAATTTTAATCGTTCGTGTAAGAAAACCTTAACGGCAGTTCACACAAGAGTAACTAAAAGATCAGAGACAACTGGGTTTTTTGATGGATTTGATCGAGCAGATTGTACAGCCACAGATAAGATTAATACCTTGATACCACCTAGTGATCATTTAGTATGCAGATATGATGCAGTTTTAATCGACCGACTAGTTTGAATGGTGTGCGCATCGACGCCGACTAAAAAGTTTAGTCAAGCAGAAAAAAGGCGTACGATTCAAATAAAAACTAAAAATACGGTTCCCGTAATTTATGAGAAATTCAATTTATTCGCGTTGAGAACTCAAGAAGCTCCAAAAGCATGTGTTCGATTTGATTCGTCATTGTAACTCGCAACACCAAGTGTAGAGCTTATGGTGGAGGTAGCAACGAACGAGCACAGGCCTATAAAAAACGCTAAATCCAAATTAAATCGATTCTACACACCCCAAAATTAGTTAAATATTATGAAAAAAAAAATATTTCTTAGCAAATCATCTCATAAAACAATCACAAATTATTTTTACAATCGAATAGTTCATTGCTTTGCCAATGAAAAATATTTAAACAAACGATTTAACCAGATGTGACTTGTCGGTGAGATCCTAATTATAAACCAATGAGTTTTTTGAACTCATCAAAATTTTTCATAGCTTTTTCAATGTAATTTTCTAGAAGTTCTTAGCCGAGCGAGATTTGTTGAGGTAACGAAAGAGATGATGAATTGCAGGTAAGAAAAAAATTAAGAAAATACTTTTAACAAGCAAGAATCGAGCTCGATTTATCGCTAATGTTGTTTGTAGATTGTATAGAACTACTAAGCGATCATTTGCACTTTTTTTTCCTATGTCCACAAAGCACACGCTTTGGATAAAACGTGTGCAATCTATGCATAGCCTATTTTCAAACATATGGTTATCGATATTAAGTGGATTACCAAGCAGCATTTATGATTGCGTAAAATTCAGTTATACAAGAAGTGCTCAGAGTTTTCATTGCATTGGGGGAAGGAAGCATTACAACGAGTGTAATGAAATTAATGAATAAATACATATTTTGCCGAGATAATAATGAAATATTGTCCGCTCAATCTGAGCACAAAGATAAATCTTCCAAGGAATTATTATGCAAGTCAAATCACATGGTTTATGCTTCGTGATTTTATCAAATTATGCGCACACTATGGAAAACTCGGATCCCCAAAGATTTTGAACGCTCTTCAGACAACTTCACGTGTCAGGAAATATCAAAAACAAAAAAATCTTATTAAAATTTCTTTCTTTTCTCAATTTAAAAGTTGTTGGTTTTTTTTTCCCCCCGAGTCAAATGTTTGGCTACATTTTCAACATAGAAATGATTTAATCGTACATCCTACACTTCTAAAAACCGATCTTCTGCATAGACACAGTCAACTTCATAATTTCGAGAAGAGTTTGTTCAAAAATTCGTTAAACGCGCCCCTACGTAAAATTTGAATGCCAAGATTTTCCCGAACGAAAATAGACACACACGATATATTTTTCGACTCGATGATAAAATGACGTAAATAAACATGTTATACATTTTGTAGCTAGAGGATAATATCGAAAAACGGGACATTTTTAATAAATTGTTATTTTATTGGGAATGATTTTTCTTTTTATAAACTATTACAGTTGCTGTAATTAATTAAACGAAGACATAAAATCGAATTAATTAAAATTTAACATAGTTGAACAGATTGCAACATGTTTGGGAAGTTGTTTACTACGAGAAACAAGCAAGAGTGTAGCTGCAGCTTACAATTTGCCTTTTTAAAGGTGCTCGTACACGAGCAATTTTTCAAGCAATTAATTGCCCGACGACTATTGCCAAAACTAGTGGACCAATACATGGCAATATTGTGCTAATTGCGGCAATATATTGGCAATGTGGCAATGTCATCACAGATTGCTGGTATTGTTCGTCCCATAGTTGCTGTATTTCCACTGAATAGGAAAATTGCGAGCAAGTATTATTTGTTATCGCATTTATTTGTCAAGTTTTGTGTTGTAATGGGTTGGAATTCAAATATTTTCATGTTTTATTTTAAGTTTTAGATTTGTTTGTCAAATTTGGGCTAAGTTCAATCCTTGGTCGATTGGCACGGTAAGTAACCTAACAAACGGTCAACATGGAACATAGATAGCTATGCGTACCAGAGTAACGTGATCAAGATGACTGGAAACGATAAATCCTGAAGGAAGCAAAGCCGATTTGGGTAGACAGTAGTGCTATTTACACTGAACCAACTGAACAAAAGGTTCAGAACTCATGTCAACTCAGTGTCCTCTACACAAAACTATACATTTCAGCTCTAAATTGTCAAAAGACAAGACCATAAATTTCGATAGGAAAATAACAGAACTAATCAAATGTTTCAACTGCTTTTTCGATATTTCACATTGCACATTGAATTGATTGAAATCCGCTCCGATTCAATTGCTTTCGTCTCAATCCAATCGTTTTACCTGAAGTAAAACAATCTAATTCCGAGAATATATCCTCACTAAATTGAATACACATGCAACTCCAGACAATGAGGTGCTTCGCTTTGGGGAAACACAAGCCTATCGTAAAATTTCTCGTACGAAAAAAAGGTGAAAGTAACTGACAAAAAAAAATTAAATCCCCTTGGTAACCACCGCTTTCCGATTCGTTCGTGTATTAGAGCAATACCGAGGATTTAAGAAGATTATAGTTTCGTTTGAAATTGGAGACTTGGCTTTACTCGCAATTTAAATGGGAATTTTATTCTTACTACTTGACCAATTGGTTTTTTTTAACTTTTTGATATTCGAAACTACCAGGAGCTCAAATTCTGCTGCGGTTGGCCAAAGGGGATCAGTTCTGGATTCAGTAGCAGGAGGCATATAAAGGACAAGAGGAGGAGCGCTATTACTGCACTGTTCAGCAAAAGGGATCATGTAGAACAGACGCTTGAAGATCCCTTACTATCACATACAACTGTAGATTGTTCTAGATTGGGTCGTTCAGGAATGAACTGTTCCAAAAGAACACTTCATTGAAGTGAGTGAGTGAAGTAACTCACTCCTTTTGGTGAACTGCAGTCCATTGGACAAAAAACCCAGTAGCGAGGCACGAATAGTTCTGAAACTCTTTAATGAAACTGTGCCGAATGTACTGACCTTATTTTTGTAGGTCCTCAGTACGTGTACTGACGGAACGAGGGAAGGAACAGTTCCGGAACTAGTTCAGTGAACTCATTTCTTAAAGTGAATGACTCGAAGTGAAGTACTTCACTGAAAGGAAATGCTTTAACCATCTCTACACTAAATGAGACTGGGAGATTCCCAATTGTCTAATTGAGTTTTTAGTAATGTGGCTGTACAACACGAGAAGCTTTGAAGCAAAGACTAAAATACTGGATAACTAATTACAACAAATGAGTTTACGCGATAATGGAACAGGAAAAGGGAAAAAATGGAAGGACAAACGCCTCCTAAAGAATGAGATCGCCGCTTAAAATCGTACCCAATCGACGGAGTTCATTTAGGACACCCGCCTTGGAAACCATGGAGGGAATTCTCACAAAGACGCTAGAAATACCACATGTCCCAGAGCGCAGGCTGCCAATGTTGAATTGAGGCATTTTTTTTTAAAATCCTGAATATGGTATCAGTCCTTAACAGTTTGGGCGCCTGAGAAGTCAATAATAAAAGATTTTAAGTTCACGGTAGTCTACTAACAGCAATGAATTGATCTTTCACCTCTAAAAAAGAAACATGCTTCATCTTAAAATCTATTCAGCCTTCAAGAGTTCTCTCTCTAAGAACGAACGAATAGGAGACCGTGGAAATATCATCGATTAGACCCAGACCCTGTTTGAATTGTCGCGACCTATATGTATAATGGAGACAGCGTGCAGCGACTGCTTTGAAGCCGGAGGTTTTCTCGCAAAGGACCGGCGATATTCACTATGCTACTATCAGCATCTTACTCACATGTATGTTATACTCCGGTATTGAAAAGAAAAAAAGCCCAACCTTTAAATACTGCGCTACTATTTGCATTTCACTGCCACCGGGCATGAAACGCTCCATACAAAAATGTTCAATTTTGCATCAAAATGCTTCAAAGTGCTTTATACAAAAACGGCGTCTTGCGATCTCCGTTAGTTATAGCTCTATGGTCGCGACCATAGAAGAAGAAATTTAATAATGAAAAATTTCGGAAACTTTGTGAGATATCAGTATTTTTTGTTCGCAGTGAAAACATCAACCGAAATTCTCGTATAATGTATGAATTTCTCATCAAAATTCCGTCTTCAAAATACAATATACGACTTTGAATGTTCAGAAAGGCTCATTTAAGCAATCAAGGACGAATAGACTATCCCAGTACGTGTTTCTAGTTATGTTCCTATAGCCGAAAAGTTGAGCTACATAAATTAAGTCTTAGTTCTATCTAATCTCTATACAACGGTTGGTTGCGCAAATACTCTCCAGTATCGGTAACAAGAGCAATTAATCCGGGTCACGTAGCATACACAACTCCTCTACGAACAACTACCAGTTTCAATTCCGAACTGATGCATTCGTACGTCGTTTATCTTCTAAACCGGAAATCGGATACTATCACGAATAATTATAATCTGCAATGCAGACGAGCCAATTTCCATGATTCTACTACGAAACTAACGATATCAATTTATTATTCGCATCATGACTACTATCCAGATGTGAGTTACTCTTTTTTTTGTTCGTTTCTCCAGCGGGAAAATTCGATAGAAAACGAATTTCTTATTTCGGAAGAAGAAAAATATTTGTGCTTTGGGACATTAAGCAAACCTGACTTTTTTTTAAGTCCATTAATTACAATTTCCTATTTTGTGACTAAGCGAAAATTGTTCAAGTTGAACAAAAAAACAATCCACCGTACACTCATTCAAGTACAATGCAACGAATTTCTCAAAATTAAACCTTATAAATCGCGGAACAATGTATTCACCTTGTTAATGACCTTCCCCATCAAGAATTATTGAAAGCATTGCGACTTTCTTCACGAAGGTTACATCTCCAATTTGCTAGTAACGCAGACCCACTTAGTGTCGAAGCCATGAGTCAGATTTTTTTTTCATGTTGTCCGAATTTGTAAGAAACGTTTTAATTATGGTTACTTCTCATTATTTGTAAATGGGTAAATGATGCCAGTATCGAAAAGCATCAGAGAAATTTCAATATGATGATGTGCATTGATTTAAAAATTGGATAAAACTACAGGCATTTAATCATATGTAAGGAGTTTTTTGAGAAACGGACAAAGGAGTCGGTAAAATGAGAATAAATCGCGGGACATATCCCGCTGCGAGGTATCGTTAAGCACAGCCAAAATGAACATCCGAATGTGGCTAAAATCGCAAAGTGCAATTTACTGGGGCAATAGATAAGTTTTTAGGCCAAAGTATTCGGAGAAAAGAACATCTGAATATCTTAAATTAAGCAGACACCAGATCCGTACATTAGTGGGAGCTCTGACTGGACACTGTTTTATCAGGAAGCATCTCCATAGGATTGATCTCTCTGAAACGAAAACATGCAGAATATGCGATGACGAAGATGAAACACCAGCGCACATCCTCTGTGAATTTGAGGGTTTAGTACACAAATGACTTCGTCACTTCGATCAGGGTTCCATTGAACCATGGGAATTCCTGACCATTGCTCCTCGAAAAATACTAAGCTTCTTTGAAAGCGCAGGGATTGAAAAGTGGTCATAGTTAACCTGAGGGACGTCACAACTGTGACTTCATTGGCAAAGGTTAACCAGACCAACCCCGTGTTTTAGCAGTATAATCTAATGCCCCCTCCAAAAGACTTAATCCCACCTAAATGAACCGTTAGTAATTCACTTGTGATTTATTTGGTTTTTTTGAAAGCACACTGCAAATTAAGAATTGGCGTGCGCAAGAATAAGGAGACATTTCACCCTGATGAATCGTTAACAATTCACTTATGTATGATGCTTTTGGTTTGTCTGAAAGTAAACTAGCTTTTGTTTTAATTATTGATGTGAAGGTCTGCAAACGAAGAGGAGCCCGTGCCTTTAAAGTAGGCTTGTCTAGTTCGCGAACGAACTAGTTCGGAAAAGCGTTCCGTATACTTGCAGCAAAGGATGTCGGGCTAAGGGTCAATGAGAATAAGACCAAGTTCATGACCCAAACAAGAAGAAACGCGCCAACTAGACAAAATATGACCGTGGGGGACTACAACCTGGAGAATGTGGATCATTTCTCATACTTGGGATCACACCTTGTAAGAGACGGCAACGAACGGGACGAAGTAAATCAACGGATCACACTAGCAAATAAGGCATATTTCACGGTTCTCCCGATCTTAAAATCGAAAAAAGTGCACAGGCTGAACAAACTTCGCATATACAAGACCATAATAAGACCTGTGCTACTATATGCAAGTGAAACGTGGACTCTTAATCCAAGCGTCTGAAAAATCAATAGACGCTTTTGAACGACGAATTCTTCGAAGAATTTTGGGACCAGTAAGAGAAGGCACTGAATGGCGTATTCGGTACAACAACGAGTTGTATAACATCTATGACGACGCAGCCGCATCGACTCTTATAAAATTCCGTAAGCTGCAATGGGCAGGTCATGTGGAGCGAATGGAGGACGGAAGAATTCCCAAGCGCACATTGAAAGGTAGAGCTCATGGCAAGCGACCGGTGGGAAAACCGCGAAAAAGATACGAGGATTCAGTTGACGCAGATTGCAAATCGCTTCTTAGATGCACAAACTGGAGGACGCGGGCGCTGAACCGAGATGACTTCAGACAATGTATCCTGCAGGCCCTGGCCCGATTTGGGCTGTCGCGCCATTGATGATGATGATGATGATTATGATATACACAGGGGTCCGGACAATAGCAAGACATTAATGATAAAGAGCGCTTAGATAGCAAACAGAAATTCGAATTTAAATGTTCAACCGAGCCAAGTGTGTGGGTACAGCAAACACGCTTATATCCTACTCACACTCCTTATGGTCATTTATCATAATTGCCCATTTGGGGAGCTGTATGGCACGTGAAAATTTATCATTTTAGTCTCATAATGGTCTTGTCTAAATGCTCAATTTGGATTGGAAGACCCTAAGACCTAAATTGTGAGAAAATTCTGCTAAAGTTCACGTTTCATTAAATTTTTTTAACACATACCGCAAAGAAGAAGACACGCCAAACAAATAATTTAAATGTCAATCGTTTTAAATTATATTGTCAAAACGATATGGGCATAAGAAAACGAATTTGTTGAACTGCAACCGATGCGCTTCTTCTGCTGAAAATATGGCAAGAAAACATTTCATAGATTTTAATCTGAAAAATGTCGAACGGCATTTCTTCGTTTTGATCGTTAGTAGAAGGGTCGTGTGTAAGCAACTTTATAATCGTTAATTTAAGTTCAATTGGCAATTATTAAACTGCCAGTTTAGATAACCGTGTGATTAGGGTAAGAGGCCTCTTTGAAAAATTCCGAAAAGCATTAAACATTGCGCTCCATTTAATAAAAACTCATCAAAATCGAAATGGTGTCACCGACACAAAATTGTCATTTTATTTATTACGTAATCGAAATCAACATTGAAATTGAATTTTCCCCATTCAGTTTACACCGTTCGGATGTGCATTACATAAACACGGCGAAAATCTAAAAACTAGAATCTGGATAAGCTCGCCGACTATGTTTACACCTTCGTAGCAAAATGCATTCATTTTGAAACATCTTCCTGCCAGGTGGGGCGGGCGGATGGTGCAGAGAATATACCGAAAATAATTATAGACCCACACAGGTTCTCTCTTTCTACATAATTGTGAAAATGGAAAATATTATGAAAATCGACGCGTATTCACAATTTTTTTTTGGCTAGGCTAAGAATAAAATGTTCATTCTGAATCCAAGGAGCATACAATCTATAATTCGACCCCACCAGAGAAACGATTAAAAAAAAACGGCCGTTCTATTCGTGTGTGTTATGCCTCCAACGAGAGACCAGCCTATTAATAACTTTGGCTTTTCTATTTTCTCCACACGTAGTTTTTTTTTCTACTTCTGTTTTTCGAGATACCCACATCCAAGGGAAGGACGGAGAGTAGAATTCGTCGTCTCAAGATGTGTACAACAAAAATATAATTTCGAGACTTTTCTAGTTTAGTACTATTTTCATGAATTAGAAATTTAAAACAAATAGCGTAACAACTTTGTTATTTATCGAGCGATTACGGGCGATGACATTGAAATTAATCGGTTGAATCTTATCGGTTTTGTTATCAGAGCGAAAAAAAAACGGATAAAATATGAATTGATTTTTAGTTGGATGCGGGAGCAAATGGTTGGGATATTAAGTCAATAATTATTACGACAATGAGTTCTGCATATAAACCCTCATTGTGAGTAGCACCAAGACAGTAGATAAAAGATTGGGGTTAATCCCAAGCTTTTGAATGCGGGAGCATAGAAAAGGAGCAGACAAAAGAACGCTTTTTTAGAGCAACTTTTGCTTGCATAGTCCGTCAATAGGAGCCAAATGTAGGACTATTTGCCCAACTATCCACTCCGGAAGTTTTAATGTCTCCGTTCAAAGATGTCATTCTTGCGGTAGTCTATACTTGGGATGAGAGACGAATGTAAAGGGTCTAACAGGAAAATCTACCCAATGGAATATTTGTCCAAACTTGCAGCGACCCTAATCTCTACAAGTTTCAAAATTAAAAACAATAAACCCCATGTTGGAACTTCGGTCCCAACTCACCCTGCCATATTCATGGCCAGTCTTCACGAGCGTATCCTTGCGTTCATTCCAATAATAAGATCCCAAACAACATCGATATTGGATATAAGAAGCCAATTTATAGATGGCTGCATGGAATCTGAATTTGAAATGACTAGTACCTTCATTCGTACATAAATCAGTTGAGTAACAACAACAGTACGCCCTCGTTTGTCGCCGGTTTTAAATTAGCTGCTATAAATAGCGACACCAAGAACAAACCTCTATTGAAAATTGAAGAGCTAGGGGTAAGAATTTGTCGCATCTGTGATTATGACCAGTTAACTTCATTTATCCACATGATAAACTTTAGACTGGATAATCTAAATGACGGCATAAAATTGACAATAAACACATCAATGGAATTAATGGATGAATAGGATTGCAAGGGTTTCATTAATTAGGTGTAGAAGACATTCAGACTTCTCCCAAATGACTGGTTTGATTTTTTTTTTAACGCAACATCAACTTCAATTTGAAATACCAAATCCTAATGCAACAGTTTCAATATTAAGACAGTTGATTACATGTTTGTAGCTTTCTCGTGTCAGTGGAGTGAAACCCCAACACGAAATCCCCGACTGTTGATAATTCGCTGTCCTAGAGGACATGATAAATAAGAAAACCTTCACTGGAGAGGCCAGTTTCTATAAGAATTATGTTGGACTACGTCCGAAGGAGCTGTTTCGTCATCGGAAGGCATAGACTCTTCAGATATTCTTGCCTACTATCCGAAACACCTTGGCAGCTGGTGGAATTGCAGAGGGAAATTCTATATAGCGATATTGGGAACTGAAGAGTCTATGCCTTCCGATGACGAAACAGCTCCTTCGGACGTAGTCCAACCCAATTGTTATAGAAAACTGGCCTCTCCAGTGAAGGTTTTCCAATTTGTCATGTTCTCTAGGACAGCGAATTATCAACAGTCAGGTATTTCGTGTTAGGGTTTCACTCCACTGATACCGGAAAGCTACAAACAGCCTTCTATGGAAAATCCATTCGCGTCAAGAAATAGTCTTCTAAAAAAAGGATATAGTTTTTCATGGTCGAAATGTAGAAGCTACCTAAGCTCCAACTGGATCGAACGCTGCTACGTTTTGTGCTTGTCAAGCGTACCTAACCCAAAGACAGGTGAAATTGTTTTGAACTTGAAGCAAAATTGAATTTTATCGACGGCTTGCATGTTTCTAATTCATAAAAATATACCGATCCAAAGCTGAGTTCTCAAGATTTTTGGGATTATGTTTACTAACTAGCTTTTCGAAGTGAAGGAATAGTCAGTAAATCTTTTTGTTGGCTGAACTGTGCTGTTCCAAGACATCCGAGAGATCTCTGAGGATCAATTGTGGTTCCCTTTAGGCTTGCACATTTTTGTTCACTATAATCAATAATCAATGGCGCAACAGCCCAAATCGGGCCTGGGCCTAGGCCTTGAAGTAATGCTAGAGTTACTTCATTGCGAGACCAACGGAACACTAGGAGGTGAAGTGGTCAGCTGCACGCTCGTCCGTGATTATTACCCCGATTTTAATTCAGGTACTCATTTTCAGCTGAGTGAACTGGTAGTCCGGCACCCAATCCCATTTTCGAAAATTACTTGTCGCCAAGCAGATTCGAACCTGGTACCCGGTGCACCGAAGGCAAGTGCTCTAGCCACTAAGCCACCCAGACTACGCACATTTTTGTTCACTATAGTGACCGATCATTTTCGGTTCCCGATCCGTCGCAACCTAGTTCGTTCTTTTAATTCAGTAGTTCTCGTGAGTTCAGTATAAAATCATGTAGGATAATGTGATGACCTAAAATAAAAAAAAATAAGGTCCCCAGTGTGGAAGTGACAATCCATGAACCGAAACGAACTAGTTCCTTTCTGAACTAGTTACAATGTGATGACCTAAGAAAAGGTCCTCAGTTTCCTCCGTATACGGTAATGCATGAATACAAACGAACTAGGAGTGGAACTCACTCTGAACTAGTTCGTTCGTTTCAGTTATGTGAACGCTCTTCCGAACTAGTTCGGTTGCGAACTACACAAGACTAGTTTTCTCTTGTTTAAAATTGTAATCCGAACAGTTAATTCCAGATAATATATCTTGTTAAAAAAAAGAAGTGGAAAATTGTTCACAAGAGTTCCAGTGTGGCCTTGACCTACACCCAATCCACAGCGACATATTCCAAGTCTTTGTAGTGGAAAGTGACTACTCTGCTTGCACTGTTGTATTGAAAAATAACAAATTATTGCCATGACGGACTAACAAAACTAACTAGGAGGAAAGCTGACCTAGGAGCCTACTTCTTTAACAGTGTCTGTGACCTTTCCGTAACAGGATTTACGAGAATCCAAAGGTTCATTGAAAGCTCAAAAAGTTTTAACAAGAAGGAATGTGAGATATGAACGAGAAGCGTCTTTGGAGCGCTCGTTAGTAAAAAGAGCGTTCGTTAATGCATTTTCAAGCGCTTCATTTCCCGCTGGGTGACAGTTTGATCAGCTGGTGCGTTTGTTGATATTCATTTCACTGAAATTTTCAGGGCATACTCTGACTAGTTTTCCTGTTTAGTATCGTAATTGAAACTAAAACTTGTCATTTTGTAATTACAAATTTGTATGAGAAATCGTGGGCTATTTTCAAAAGTACGTCATTAAGGGTAGATGGAAACAAGGCTTTAGATATAGCGAAGTAGTTGAGAATCCTTATACGGAGAGAGTCAACGTTTTAAAAGAAATCTTGAACAACGCTTGTTTTTATTAAACAATTTAATAAACAAAAAAAGGAAATTCGTCTATTAGGGCCGAACTCCGGTTCTTATATTTTCATATCTCCTACAACGTGATTTCCTACAACGCGGAATTTTCTTGGAACGTATCTATCGCGTTGTAGGAGGCCTATCTGTACTTCCAATCGACCGCTCAGCTCAGTGAAGAGAGAGATCTCTAACCTCAGCGTTCAAATAGGTACCTACTCTTGTACTACTCTTTTTGACGGGAAATCAATTAGACGGAGAATAATTGTCATCAAACCCACAGATAGATATCACTTCTCCGTAACATGGGAGAGTTCGGATGGAGCGAAAATGTTACTAATAAAATATTTAACAATGTTCAGCTACCAATCTAATCACACTGGAATTGAACCGCACCTAGACTGGCAATCAATTCAGAAATAGGCGGTCGTCTTTAGGTTCCATTTACTGTTTAAAATCAAAACTTCAGTTTTTTTTTGTTAAGGCCATACTTTTATCGGTAATGCCCTCTACGTTCCGCTTTTTCAAGACTCGACAGCCAAGTCGGGTTGTGATATCTTCTAAAATATTTCTCCGGTTAAAATTGAGACATTACACTACGATCGTCCCTTTTTTCGTTCATTCTCTCGAGGGGGATAATTTTTTCACGGCTTTAATTTGTCAGCCTATTGTCAATATCTCGTCACACTATCAAATCTTTAAAATACGGTGTTTACCATTCAATGTACTACTTCAAGGCGAAGACGAAGTTCAACTCAATAGACTTCGAAAGTGCTCTCCACCAGGGGCGTAAGGCATCTGTCCTAACATCATGACTCCTGACAATGATAAGGTTTCTGTTTGAACCAAGTTTTCAACAGAATAACTTGTTTTTCAAATTTTCTATGCTGAAGCGAAATCAACAGAAGGTGATGGAGCAACCTCTCCACTACAACTTCTCAGCTTTCCAACTGCTCTACAAAGTTCCATTAATATCTGGCCAAATATGGGTAAGAAGTTCGTTCATTTGTCCGTCATTACTTTCCGGTCGTTCGCTGTTTGACCGTAATATTTTAATAATGAAGGATTGCTGCGGTTGGGCAACGATAACAAGCTCTGAAATATCGCCTTTTAACTAGATCCATCAATAAATGACATCATTCTTTCAATACCAATTGTTCGTCTTCATGTTTTTCTTTGAGTACCCACTACGTGACAAAACCTGCTTGTATATGTTTTGATCCGGCTTCCTGAAGGTAGGAACGATTCATTTTCATTTAGGAATCTCAATCTGTCCTCAACTTGCATCAAATCGATTTATGAAAGTGCAATGTTCTGAAGTTTATCGATCATCTTCTAAGATTTAAGATCCTGACGGCTGATAAAGATTCAGGATCCGAACGACCACACAGCCTTTATAAATATGAGGCTGAACATTGTTGTGAACGAAGGCCTTGGGAGTGAATATTTCGACTTGAAAAAGTAAAAAAATAATGCATGGAACATGTGAGCGACTTCCTTCTTATTTACTGGCGTCCGGGATAGTTGTGGGGTGATCATAAGGGTATTAACCCTAAAACTGAACAACAAAAATTATTCGCGCCGACTTACTCTGGGTATGCAAATTTGAGACATAATTTTCCCATAGGTCGAAAGAGACCGACTTCACGGCTTGTGTCAGGGCGTTTTGGTGTTTTAGCCTTGTCTGACCACCAGTCTTCAGACACGACAAAGATTCGGAGCTGGGTTGTTAATATGTGTCGCATATCCCGAAGCCCTTTATTGGGTCCTATGTGACTCCGCAAATGATGAGTTTCACTAAAATTAGAAATTCGCCATGCGGTTTGTTTCTGCGGAGTCACCCAGCCAGTTGAGTAGTCGCAATTTTTCCTGACAAACGGCTAAAGTCGACAACATTTTCGAACGCAACTACAACGAGATGAAAACTCACTCCAATTGGAAAACGAGGAAAAGTTCAGAAGCCGGCCGAAGGGTCGATTGGACAGACAGCGGCCGCAACGACGGCTGGCTGCTGCCACTAGGCAAAATCGCGGTAGTCAACCTCCTCAATGTACGTTACGTTTTTTTTTCCTTTTGCCACATACCACGAAACCTATCATCTGAATATGCGTCACCACGTCCGTACACTATTCATGTGCCCTATGCCGGCTTCACAAAACGCGCCAGTGTGTGTACGGCCTCGCATTTCTCCTGCTCTTTCGTTCGTTCCAAGCCCATATTTGGCGTGAACTCGATATTTGCCTCGTTGCGAAGAAACCGCGCGCGCGACACATCGCTCCCCCTTTTTATCCACCCGTCCCGTGTACAGAAACTCGACTGAAATCTTGGCCCCGAACTGGAGTGCACTTGGGGCGTCGTAAAAACAGATTTGAAGGCCACTTGAAACAAAAATCGAACTACTGGCCACATTTTCCGGTCGATTATCTCATGGAAAACGGGGACACAGGCGAATTTCAGATAAAAATACAATCGCTAGCAAACATTTTCAATCGGCGCGGCAGCGATGACGAATTGGGCGTGAAAAACGGTCGTGTCGGCAACGCACGCACACATTTCAATGGCGAGAGAAGAAAACGGCAAAAAAAAAACTCCCCGACCGACCGGGCGACATTCACAATTGTCTTTTTCGCGCCTTATGGACAATTCGCTAGTGTTGGACAAGGACAACGGCAATGATCGATGGCCGGTCTATTGGTTGGTGGGTCTACGGCGCCCGATCAACGACTTCTCGCCGAAGCATTTTTGCGGCGTTTCCGTTATCCAGCCGCGGTGTATTTAAATCGCACCAACACGGTCCCTTCGAGTCGATTTTTCATTCACAATTTTCCATTTTACCGGCAAAAGCCGTCCCCCGTCCTGACCAAACGACATTTCATAGTTCACCAACACTCAGACGAACCGTCAACCCTACCCTGTTCCGGACCATTTCCACACACTTTCATACCTTGCCAAAAAAAAACCTCTTCAACCAGAGAAAATCGCTGCAAATTCTTAAAAACTAAAAAACGTAAATCAAACTTTTAACATACCATTGTCGCTTTGAAACTTAAATTAACCCTTTTTTTAGTGGTAAGAAATTATTCCTTTAGGTCGCGCTAGTCCGTTTTTTGGTTAAGGGTTTTTATTTAATCAACTATCGCGCGTACGTGTAGTTGTGTAGCACTTTAAAAAAAAACTATTTAATTAAAAAAAAACCGGACTCGGATCTTTCACAACTGGAGGAAAATACAAAACGTAGGTTTTTCCTTTTTGATTTTCGGTACGACAGAGGAGAGCTCGTGCGGTGGCGAACGAAAAGAACTCAATCACTTTCTTTCTTCAGCGTTTCAAACAAACTAAAGAAAAAGAAATGCAATCACACTACGAAATCCGATCCAGCGACTTTACGAACGAACGAACGACACTACACACAAACACCAAATGCCAACGTGAAATCTCCGTTTCTCAAAGGCGGACCGCGATGAAAATTGAATTCATTTCACGCAGTTGGAACAGTCAGAATCGGTCTGGTTCACACGTTGGAGTGGAACGGTTCGTTGGAATGGTACGTGTGATTTGCTCGTTTCAATATCTGGTCTGAGCGGTTTCGTTGCCGTTTCTGTTTCATTTTTGGAGTTTTTAGGAGGGGAATGTGGGAAGGCAGATGCTGAAATGAATAAGAAGAGGGGATTGAATGGGTTAGTGTTGGTGAGAAAGCATTGCCAGATATGTAGAAGGCAGTGTTTTGTGATTTTTTCTGCAATAAAAAAAAAATTGAGGGGTGGATGAATTCAAATTTCGATAAAAAATAAATAAAAATAAATAGCTTGTTTTCTTGAGATTTTTGCTTTCCAAAAATCAGTTCGAGTGGTGGGTTTTTTTTTGGTCAGGAAGAGATCTGACAGTTGGCGAAGAAGAAGATAGCAGGTTACTTGGTGGCTGCCGAGAAATTAAACAGGAAAATGAATATTGATAAGTTTAGAGCACGGGCGAAATAATTTAAATAAAATATGTAGTTTAAAGAAAAATATACAAGTTAAGAACCAGCACATAAATTTAAGGTAAAATGATTAAAAACAAATAATTAGATGAAATTAAAAATAAATTCAATTTAAAAAAAATATAAATTAAAAATTGTCTAAAAGTAAATATATGTACATTAAAGTATGGCAGAACTTAAACGGAACAGAAACTGACTGGGACAGATAATAAATAACATTAAAAAACATTAAAATTGTGGAGAAAGAAAAAATGCAGTAGACGCCAAGAAAAAAAAGGTAATTCTTTTATTATTTTTTTTTTGTGATATTTTTTTCGTAATTTTTTTTCCTAAATAATTGCAAATTGAAAATAGACGGCTATTAGAATGTATGAAGACCTTCCGCCCCACATTTCGCTCTCTAAAAAGAGAGGAGTTTTGAGGACAGATATGGCTATGGTAGAGTGGGCTAGGGTGTTTTCTCTTGAAGGGTGTTTTCTCGGTCTCCCATGATCAATTGGGAATCTTATCCCAATTTTATCACCCGGATATTTTTGTTGTAACACCCACAGCTGTATCTGGCCCGGAAGCCAGCAAGCTCGTCGCTCCAGATTGTATTTCAGCCGCCAATTCGGAAGTAGGTGGAATTGGACCCCTCTTTCCCGATCCCCAACCTTCCCTTCGGCTATTTTGATTTTTTTAAAGTAACCACTCCATTCACAACACGTCCACGTAGAGATAAAGAAGGAGTCTCTAAGAGAGGTCGAACTAAATTTAAGACAGTGGACCTTGTCAGTCACCTTCGACATCATCATGAAGATGAATATATTAAAGCCATCTTAAAAATTTGCAGCTGGAGGACGCGGTCTTTGGATCAAGACGATTGGAGAATGGAGAGAGGGCAGGCCCATTTTGGGCTGACGCGCCGTGGATGATGACTTAACCCAATCAGTAAACAACAATAGAAACCATACATGGTAGCTTTGGGAGATCGTGTATCACGGGAATCTGGTCTATCAAATTTTGAAGAAGGTTCTTCAGTCTAGTACATGAATGGCTCATTAAGTTATAATGGAACTAAAGCGGGTTTGGAGCCAATGGTATGGCAATGGGATAAAACACCTACAATGTTTCGGGCTGAAGAACATGCACAGCTAAACTTCTATTGAATAAACCAAATGGCACCACAGTTATTTTCCTATCAAACGTCCAAGCGGCACCTAGCGCTGGAATTAGAGCAGGTGTGAACTACTTCACTCCGACCACCCACTCACTTCAAAGAACGAGTTCACTGAACTAGTTCCGGAACTATACATTTCCTTGTTCCGTCAGTAGATGTACTGTGGACCTAAAAAAAACAGGACAGGGTTCCGTAAAGTAGATGACCTAAAAAAAGGGTCTGAACAGTGTGAAATAAAGGGTTTTCCAATAAGGACTTGACAACTTTTTTTCAAAATAATATAATTTAATTTGCAGACGTTGTTCCTTCGTGTACTTTACCATGATAAAAATGTTAAGTTTACTGAATAAATTGACAGTGACAGTTCGATGATTAGTGAAAGGGTGCGTTCACAAATTAAATTCAAAGTTGTCAAGTCCTTATTGGAAAACCCTTTAGTTCCGGAACTCGTAAGATTTAAATTGTTTAGTTTCGTCAGTACGTTGTCACGTGTCCAATGGAGTGAGTTACTTAACTCACTCACTTCAATGAAGTGTTCTTTTAAAACAGTTTACTCCTGAACGACCCATTTCTAGATGGAATCTTATTGTTACAGTCAAAAGGCTCGTGTGCGACCTTCACTCTCTTCTAACAGATCTGACACATCGTAACAGTCTAACCCTAATGTGGCCGTGAGGATATTCCAGGAAACAAAGTGGTGGGCCGACTCAACAAAATTTGGTCCGGGACCATTTTGTGGAGTTTGTAAAGTCATCATTAAAAGTGGAATTTTAAAGTGGCTAAATCTTCAGGTAGAGCATTATTGAAACTCACTTTCAGGCCTTCGACAGTCTAAAGAAATTCCTGACTTCTCACGGAAGAGATCATCGAAATTACATTCCTTAAACAGGTATAACGCACGGATTATAATCGGCAAGTTCTCAGGATATTATTTTCTCAAATCATCGGCGAAATGTCACTAGATGGATGTCGATTTTATGAAACCACTGCACACATTCTGTGTGATTGTAACGCAGTGGCTACATCTAAAATCCAGAGTCTCGATGGATTTACTCTTAACTATGTATGAAGAATTGTCGAAGACTACCCTGAGAAAAATCATCTCGTTTCTTAAGGAAATAGAAATGGCTTGGGCTAGGAAAAAAAAAGTTCACCCGGTTTGTGAACATATTTTTTTAACCCTCTCCCTCCAAATCCTTTTCCATTTTTTTGTGGAAATTGGTTCACTACTTCTACATAAATTCAAAGTTTCAGCCTCACAGCGGTTCGTGATATCATGAAAACAATTTTTTTTGTCCAAAACACGGTCACTCCCTCTCATAAGTAGAACTCCTAGGAGTCCACCCTATCTACTAAAAAAAAAAAAAAAAAAAATTCAATAAAAAATTTAATATATCTCAACGGGTTTGTGAGCTACGCGCCTTCAAACACATTTTGCGTACGGCGTCTATGGCTGAAATTTTTTTCCTTGTTTGGGGATCCTCACACCAAATGTAAATGTTTTTAAAAGGGCTGATGTTACATCATCAACCGGAAAAGCTTTGAAGATGCTGGTGCAAACACACTTTTTTGGATGCCTTCTCATAGAAGCCGGGGCGGGGGGATACGTGTGAAGATACAAACAACGCCAGAACAAGACGTACCGGCTGCGAGGATCATCACTAGAGAATAGTTACTTCCCATCCTTATACATCTGTGGAACGGATGTGATCTATCCAGTACTGCACATTAGAGAACAGTGGTAGGAGTACCGTACCTAACCTAAACTGTACCACAGTTAATTTAAGGACGAACTTGGACTGCTACCGAATGACGCTGCAAGTCTCTATACGGTCTCGGCAAGAAAAATAAAGGATGCAAAGGAAAGTGCTGTTATAGTATCTTATCTTATCCCACAGCTCGCCCAATTGACAATTTTATATCAACACTAGATCGACTACTACCAAAAAAGAAGAGCAGAAGCCGGTGAAGTTTACCTTTCCAAAAGTGGCAATCCTCTTCAAGTTATTTACAAAAGCCCGATTCTCTCAACTGCTCTTTTAGCAACACTCAATCCAAAACACTTTCCCCTAATAAACGAGAAGGACATCCAGCCGTAAGTTCATCCAGCATCCATGCAAAAACCATCGAATACAATGTATTTTGTTGTTTTGTTTTTTATTTTATATTTTATTACGTTCCAAATAATTTTATAATTATCTTAAAGGAATAATAATTTACAATTAAACAAATAGAAATAACTTAAGATAGAAAAATATAAATTTTATATCTTATTCGAATAAAACGGAAATTATTACAGTTAAAAATAAAAATAAATTTGAATTTATTTTAATGTTGAAAGAATGTCTTCTATATTTTTTTTTTTTTCTTGTTGTATTGAAATCACTTAGCTGCGCAAAACGCACCCGCATAAAATCAAAATAAAGCGTTTTTATTCTGGTTAAAAGATACAAAGGAAAACCCTATAAAGTTGCAAACATGATTAACATTAATCTTTACGGATTGGCCGGAACGGAACCGGTGTGACCGTTTTTCATCATTCTTTCAAATCACAAATTATTTTATTTTATTTTTTTGAAACAAACAGTCGTCGCACAATCTGAGTCCTGTTAATTTTAGATTTTTAAATATTAATTTGATGAGTACTTTACGCGTTACAACAATAAAATTGTTTAGTTTTTTTAAGTTTTAAAAATTATGTTTTTGCTTGAGAATTTCTTGTTGCATTCGGATGTTTAAAAATTGCTTTGTGAAGTTTCGCGTTTTGCTCTAGACACCATTTTTTTTTTGGGGAGTGGCACTTGCTTGAAATTGATTTGTTGCAAGTTCTTAGAGAAGATTATAGGTTTTTTACCGACTATTAACTTATCTACAGTTTATAATTATTATTGCGATAAAACGCATACTTATTTGGAACTTAACACATTTGATTGCAGTTCGAAATGCAAACAAAAACATTAAATATGATTTTTTGTTTTGTGTTTTTTTAATAAATAGGTTCTGATTTTTGATTTTCTTAAAATCATTTCGACTCACTCGTTATATATCCTTCGAGAATTTTGTGTGCCAAAGAATTGAAAAGTGATTAGAAGCCGATTAAGACAATGATTGCTTTGTACGGGCAGCTAAATAAGACCGCGTTTCTTCTTGTAGTCTTCCAGATTTAACGACCGTTTCGGTTGCATATCACTCACTTTAGCTATTGGTTTGGGTAAAACACTAACAGGATTTACTGCAAATTGAAAGAAAATTGTAATTAGAATTGTGAAAATGGCACTGCGAAAGTGTTATACTCACTTGGCAACGGAACGTCCAGATCGATTTCGAAATCATGCAACGAATACAAATTATAGTCACTGGAATTTGCTTTTGGCTTCTTATCTTCTTCGAGCCGTTTACGTCCGGGCGGCGGCGGAATCGGTATCATTAGTTTTGGTTCGCCAACATCGAGCGGTACGGCGTTCTTATTGAAAGCCATACGTGGCTGGGTTGAACGTCGTGTAAACGGATCTTCGATTCGCATTCCCTTATTGGCACGAACCTCTTCCATAATTGCCTTTTCGGCCTCTTGAACATTTCGTTTTCGATTCCGATCGTTTATATACGAAATTAATCGTATACTTTCCGATCGTCGCTTGTCCAATTCGTTCGCACGACTCTCGAGCTCCTCGATTTGTGTGCTTAGATCGCCGGCAATTGTATCGTCGCCGCACAGTAAAGCTGCATCACGCTCCTTCATTAGGCATGTTTTTTTCATTGCATAGTTTGTCGGTCGCTGTCGAAAACGATTCTTCTCTTCGATAATACGCGCAACGTCGCCATCGTTGAATTCGAAATTTAATGCTTCGCGTATTTCGCGAAGTTTCTGCTGTAACGTGTCCATTGTGGGCATTTGAACGTTCGATGTTGCGCACACTTCGCGCCACTTATCGTACTCGCTTTCGGAAAAGTCCTGATTCGAAATGAATTCTAAGCGAAAGACTCGCTCTTGGCCGCCGTGCCGTAGCTTAAGACCTTTATTTGTTCGACATTTTCCTAAATGATAGATTTTACCGGTTTCAACAACACCAACTATTTCGGCTACACGATATACCGGTTTCGTGCCATTATTGCCAATACTTATTCTAACGAAACAATTTGTTACGACCTTTTCGAATATCGGTAGGTTAATGAAACGTTCCATTTTGTGACGTGATAATCGCAACTTGTTGAGTTCGTCGCGCGTCGTGATGTGTATCGCTTTCTTTGAAGTTTTCGCTTCGCCTTCTTCTTCCGATTCCGATGATGAACGGCTGCTCGCAACCGAACGTTTTTCCGATGGTTTTTCTTCCTCTTCGCTATCACTGGTACCCGAATCGTCGGAATAAATGTCTGATGCCTTAAGTTTTACTGCCGACTTTCCGCCTGAGACACTCTCTTCCTCATCCTTTTCTTCTTCCCGTTCGCGTTCTGCTTGTCGCTTGGCCTCTTCCTCTTCTGTTAAAATAATTCAAAAATCAGTAATGATGTTGAAACTGCTTCTTTTTATAAATAAGGACCATTCATCCAAGGATACCAAACAATAAACCAATGAAGTTTTTAATGGGAGAGCCTTGACTACTCTTTAGCCTTAAACTAAACAGTGCAGTTTCCAAATTACAAACAACACTTTTTCTTACTCAGTTTATGAATGTGCAATACGAGGGCTTGTCCATTACTTTGGATTGGCATTTGAATGGGCTGAAGCTTGAGAGAGACGAAGAAAATTATTTTTCTTGTGCCACTTTCCGTCCTCGAGTAGTTCGAAATACTTTTAACGTATCAAGATTATGAATATCCATTCTGTGGAATACTACCATTAAGCACAGCTAGAATGAACATCCGAATGTGACAAAAATCGCAAAGTGCCATTCACTGGCACTTGGCAACAGGCAGTAAAAGTTTTTTATGCCAAAGCGTTCGGAAAAAAAGCACATCTGATCATCTAAAATTAAGCAGATATCAGACCCGAACCCTAGTGGGAACTCTGACTAAATATTGTCACATGGGGAAGCATCTCAAAAGGATTGGTCTCTCTGAGACTAAAATTTGAAGAATTTGCAATGATGAACCAGAGCACATCCTCTGTGAATGTGAGGTTTAGCTCACAAAAGACTTCGTCACTTCGGTCAGGGTTTCATAGACCCATCGGAATTCCTGACCATTCCTCTTCGCAAAATACTAGGCTTCATTGAAAGTGCAGGGATTGAAGAGAAATCATAGTCAATCCGAGTGACGCCACAATAGGCCCAACTTTGGCTTGAGTGACAGAGGTTAACCATACCAACCTCTATTTCCAATCTATCTATCTAAGATTATGAACCCTCGGTAAAATAAGAAATTTCGATAGCTCTTCTCCGAAAAACACTAGTGGTTCTATGAATTTTCGATACAGATAGGGGCCCTTTGTTAGGCGTGGAGGCGGTAATATCAAAAGAAATCTATTGGAGCTACTCAAACTATTCAGATACCAAAGGATCAGTCTTAAGCACACACACCAGGAAAACAATAACAGTGCGTTGTTTTCCCGTGCCCCAAAACTCTTGTAACTGAATGAGAACCAGCAGTCAATCAGAATACAGAAGAATCGACTGATCGCAATCGTTCGATGGCTGGAGATGCTTCCAACTGAGCCGTGTTGAAATATCACCAATACGATACCAGAATCGATCAGCACAGACGAGCTGAGTTTATTAGTGGAATCTGACTCAAGCCTAACCGTAAGGGATATTGCAAGAAATTGGGGGGGTACACAATTCAACAGTTTACCGGCGCTTGCTACAGCTTGGAAAAATCAAAAAACTTGATAAGTGGGTTCCGCATCAGCTTACAGAGCGTCGACTGGAAATTTGCAGTTTCCTGTTCTCTAGGAAGAGAAACGATCCGTTTTCGAACAGGATAGTGACATGTGATGAAAAGTGGACACTGTACGACAATCGTCGCCGATCGGTAAAATGGCCAGATGCCGATGAGACCCCAAAACACATGCCGAAACCAGGACTTCATCCGAAGATAATGGTGACTGTTTGTTGGTCTGCATCTGGAGTTATTCAATATTCCTTTTTGACGCGTGGTGAAACCATTAATGCAGAGAAGTATTGTGCCCAACTCAAACAAATGCATCAGAAATTGCGTGTTCAACAGTCTAGATTGGTCAACAGAGATGGAGTTATACTACTTCAACACACGACCTCTTGTTTCATGAACAACGGTCCAAACATTAAACGAGTTGCAGTGGGAGACTCTTCCTCATCCACCATACTCCTAGACCTTTCGCCAACCGAATACCACTTTTTTTTAATCATTTCGGTCATTTTTTTGACGAACATACAATTCGATAATGAAGCAGCCTTCATAAGTGCCTTCGAGCACCTTTTTCGCTCTAGAAAGGTGGGCTTCTAAGAAACTGGCACAAATTCACTTGTACCTATCGTTGGGACAGTGTATTGCATCATGCAAGATAGAGACGGGTCGTTCACGAGTGAACTGTTCCAAAAGAACACTTCATTATAGTGAGTAAAGTAACTCACTTCTTTTGGTGAACTGCAGTTCAATTCGACACGTGATAAACAAATTAAAAACGAAAAAACAACAAAAAGTTCCCGGAACAACCACCGTGTGGCGCTTTTATTGTTCCGATTTGAGTTTTTTTTTTGTTAAGTTGGTACATCTGTTGTTGACATTCCCTCTAAATCTTAGCGTCATAGCTTGACATTTGCAAAACTTACGTAGCCAATCTCTGTGTGTGTTGGCGATTGTTTACAATTTTAGAAATGGATTTAAATTTGCAACAACGAACTTGTATTAAATTTTGCATAAAAAGCGGATTTAATGGTGCGCGAACGTTGGAAATGTTGGAAAAGTGTTTCGGCAACGATTCTCGAAAGAAAACGGTCTTTTACCAATGGCACGAGCGGTTCAAAAGTTCAAAAAAGAAGGCAATGCTCACGGTTTTCATCGATTACAACGGTGTAGTGCATCATGAGTTTTTGCCAGAAGGCCAGACAGTAAGCAAAGAGTTTTATTTCGGCGTAATGAGACGTTTGCGTGAAGCAATTTTTTGACGAAAAAAGCAAAAAATACCATCCAACAGCCACCGAATTCACCTGATTTGGCTCCCTGTGACTTCTTTCTGTTCAATCGAGCTAAAAAACCACTTCGGGGAACGCGTTTCAGCAGCCGAGAGGAAGTAATGGAAAATCGCAGGGAGCACTGATGGTCATACCGAAAACCGAATATAAAAAGAGGATTGGATCAGGCGCTGGAATAAGTGTGTTGCAGTCGATGGGGATTACAGTACTTTGAAGGGGACAATATAGATTTAGATTAATAAACTTGTATTTTTAATTTTCTCAATAAATTCCGGGAACTTTTCGATCAAGGGGTACATACATATATCAATCGCTGGAATATTCAAATAATGCGCAAGTATTTTTATTTATTTATTTTTCTTAGCTAGAGCCTAAAGATTAGACAGAGCTAGATAGGCGCCTTGTAAGCTATGTACATGCGGCGCTGATTTACACAGGTTTTTTTTTCCACATTATTTCTTAATTTTCGTATTTTGACATATTGTTATTGGAAAAATAAGTCGATTAAATTTGGTTTAAAATATTTAGATGGGAGAGGAGTTGAAAGAGTTGGGAGTTTGAGGTTTGTGTTGAGTTTAAAAGTACATCTAAGGGGGGGATGTGATGGTGAAAGAAAGAAGAGGTTTCTGGGCATTCTTCGAGGATGTGCTTTATGGTAAGTCTATTTTGACAGGGCATGATGGTGGGTCCGAAAATGCGCAAGTAGTAAAACTCATTTGTCCGTTGAGACGAAATTTTGGGCACCAAATTCAACGCTGAAAGCACTAAATAGGCATCATGCTATGAACATCTGCCTGAGCCTTTATGATTAAGTGAGAAGCTGATTAGAGAAGAAAACTCACACACCAGCCCACCGGTGGCTACTAAACGGCTCTTAGAAGAGATAGAGTGTGTGAACACTTCAATTGAAGTGACTAGGGGTAGTGAGTCGGGAACGAAGGAGCGAAGAGTTTCATTTAAGGGAGCACTTCATTTGAAGTGACTAGTGACTGCAGAACGATGGAAGTACTTCATTGAACCCGTTCCTTAAAGTGAGTGACTCGGAGTGAAGTACTTCACTGAAAGGAATTGCTTTGCCCATCTCTATTTTTGCATGTACTGGTAATTTGATTAATAAAATTAAGTTTATAAAAATTACAGTTCTTTGAAATTGCACTAACTAAAACGACATTAATCTGCAGCAACCTAGTACCTTACATGGAAACGACACTAAAGAAATCTTAAGGCAAGTGTTGTTCCACAGCCGGGTCCTAGCACTTACAAGTTCTATCGATGGCGAAATCCCACCATGCCTCTCCAGTGAAACCAAATGGAACTGCGACTTTACCTGTTAAAAATATGAAGAAATTGCATGTGTTTTGGGTCGACAGGACTTAACAAATTAGAGTGAAAGTAAAAACCAATTAGCGGACATTAAATTCAATCGTAGAATTCTAATAAGTTTCCTGTTGACAATTTCCTTCAGTTCTTGCACGAAATTTCAGGACGTGTTTAGCCGATTTTCTTTCATTCCCAATAGTGAAATAATATTTCATTATATTGCATTTTGTTTTTTCGCACAGGATTCAAATTACAGGGGGGTCTACAACCGAATCATAACCGAAAATTTGTTTAATAAACTAACAGACTTTCAGTTCAAATAAAATAAAATCATGAGATTGCTTGCTCGAAAGACTAGAAGCTATTGCGCAGTAGAAATATTCGCAACAAGAACTATTCCCTTAGAAAAGAGATTGACTTAAAAAAACTTAAATAAAAGAATTCAAGTCTTAGCCAGATCAAAAAGTATGCTTATTCATGGCATTCTTTTATAGCACAAAAAGTAGAACTTTCCGATCTTCCAGCTTGGGAAATAAATTGAAAGGCTACTCACAGCGAAAATCTTAGTCTACAGTAAAAATCGACCAACAGCAAAATAAGCACATCACTTGTTACACGCAGCAACTAAAAACCAATTGCGTCGTCTCAAGAAATCAATCAAATATCTTCTTCTGTGACCGATTTTTTTTCCCTGCTTTACAAAGAAAGCCACGCGAATTATGAGCAAAATTACCAAGTAGTTACGTCCGTAACGGACAAAATGACTAAAGTAAAGTGAACATTTTTTAACAGACACTAAAACCTTTCAGACCTTCTCAAAATTCACTTTCATCCTATTTCGAATATTTTGAAATTCTAATTTTTATTTAATAAGAATCGAACGCCTTTCAATTATTCCAAACAATGCGAAAATAAAATTGAAAAGAAATGCAAACTCGATGCAGTCGAGAAAATTATTAAAGCACTTTAGTTACAAAAAAAAAAAACAATTCATACCTTTAATGAAACGACGATTGCTTTCATAGACTTTTTGAAAAAAACGGTTCCAATAAATTTCACCCATATTAAAAATCAGGTTCCCAGTAAGATTCTTTTGTTTAGTTTTTTTTTTTGTAGGAATTAAATCATAGCAGACGAGAGGAGTGTTTTTTTTTCTAGAAAATATTAGAAACGACCGGTAGCTGAGCTCAATTGTAATTAATTTTTCCATCCCCGAAAAAAGCCGTTCAAACAAATTCAAAGTAAAAAACAATTGTGAACTTACCTCGTTTCGCTTTTCCTTCTCGCTTAGCTTTCAACAATGCCATAGCATTGCTACGTTTATCGTCCGTTTTATTCATCTCGACGTTCTTCTTTCGCTCTTTGGATCGTTCCTTCGGATCGAAATATTCCGGTGCCGATTGTGGTTGTTCGTCCTCTTTCTTTTCGGGACTTGAAAAAGCGGGCGGTGAAGCGACGGCAGGTTGTTTTGGTTGTGGCTTTGGTGATTCGGATCGACGAATCACAACTGGCGATTTTTCCCGTTCTTTATCCTTCTTCTTTTCCTTTTTCTTTCGTCTATCCTTTCGGGACTTATCTTTAGCCTTATCGCCACGTCGTGCCAACTTTAATTTTCGTTCGATTTCCCATCGTGTTCGCATCACGTCACGACGTTCGATACGTTTGAAAATTTCGGTTTCGCGCTCCTTTTCGGACAGACCGTTAAGCCGAGCACGATCCTCATCGTCACCCATTAAATTCTCGTCGAATCCATCGTCGAATTCCGAGTCGGAACTCGATGAGTCTGTATCGTCACTGTCCGATGAAACTTCGCCTTCTTCGTGCTCGGAATCGATGTCCTTTTCGCTGGATGGTTTTTCCGGTGACGGTTGAGAGACCGTAGCTTTCGCTGGATTTGCTGTGTTTTTACCGTCGGCCCAGTCATCTGAATCGGATCCTGATGACCGTTTTGATGACGGCGATTTAACTGTTCCGCCTTCGGCATTTTTTCGTTTCTTTGCGAGTGATAACAACTCCTGGAATAAAATAGAAAAGAGTATTACAAAAAGAATCGAACAGAAAGGTAAAATAGACGAGCAACTAAAAAATGTTTCAATGTTGAACAAAAGTTGACAACACTTCCGGTCTAGGCTGTACAAGGACTCGAGAAAAAAATCCAATGGTACTTCCAGACAAACCTCGAATCGGACAAAGGGTAGATCATTTTACTAATGTTATTAAATTTTTAATGTACGCCTGAGGAGTAGAAAACTGGTACTTAAAGAGTTGAAATAGTGTGTGGATGCATTTCATCAAAACTGTTACGTAAACAATTGCGAATTCCCAGAATTGGATGCTACAAGTTTAAAGAAAAACTTTGTATTCTTTCAGCCGCATTTACGCTCTGCAAATTGAAAAGAGCAACGAAAAAGACTAGTTTCGGACGTTCTTAGAAAGGTTTTAACCCTGTCCGCCGTGACGGACTTCATACTAGGTCCTATCTAACAAAAGCAAAATTATCCGGCCACATCCTAGTGTGCATCGCAACTGTGTGATGAAACTCTAACGCCCGTTCCTACAACCGTCAGGTTCGTTCTAACTGGAACTTTAGCCGACATTGTTTCATACAAAACTTGCAGTTAAATATCCGGTTAGAATTTAACTGACGATCGTAGGAACGGGTCTAAGTAGAACACGTGAACAAAAATAATACACATTCAATGCAGACGCTATGTAAGGCATCTTCTTTGTTGTGGTCTTATAAAATCCATAATATTGACATGCTAGCAAATGCAATTTATATTTACTGTCATGGCAATGATCACGACTAACATTATGAAAATATCAAATAGCAATACAATTATAAAAAAAAGTATCGAGACTAGGAATTCCCTTCAGCTATTTGATGAGCAAGCAGTTCGTCGGAATGAAGTGAACTTGGCATGCTCAGTACGAATGGGCCAGATTCGCACAGTTCAGCGCAATCGGTTGATGTAGGTACTCTGTTGTTGAGAAACTGCTGACTATGCAATATATACGAATCGTAGCAAACAATGGCTTGTGGTGATAGTTTGCTTTATGCGACCTTGTCAAGAATGTAACATCTTCACAGAGAAATTTAAAATTACGCTCAGGTGAATTCGATTTGGAACCTTGATGGACTGACTTCTAGAAGGAAGTACAATTCGTCATGATAAAAAAAAGACCCAAACAAAGTTTTATGACCAAAGGAACTTCCCAACAGGAATGAATCGCTGTCTTGATTATTGAAATGATCACAAAACCTTAAGAGTTTAGCTCTAGTGACTTTAAGTTATTTTCGCATATGGAAAAGAGACTTAAATTACAAAGAGATTAATTTATAAATGCATTCCTCGTGAAAAGTAAAATATTTGAATACTTACACTACATTAAGGTACGGTAAGGACGAACTGGAAAGAAAAGTTAAGCACGTTTCTTTAAAAAAAAGGCAAAAATATTTTTATTTTGTCTGCAGGTGACGAGTCTTTTCAAAATATCTTGTGAAAATTTAATTATTAGGTTTTTTCACATCAGAAAAGCTAGACGTTAGCGTGGACTTTCTCTTTTCAACAGACTTTCTGGCGAATTTCAATTTCTTTGTTTTTCTACGAGTCAGCGTTTTGAACAATCCTTTCGCGTTATTAAATTCGACCATGTTATTCTTATCTGAGGTCTTGAAAAGCTAGACATACTCTCATCCTTTTGAAGTTGGAAAATTATTTTCATCGCCTTTCCATATCAAGTGCCAACTAGTCTCTTCTTTTCATCTTCATTATTTTTGCCAATAAAACCGTCAACTTGAATGGAGTATTCTCACTCTTCACACGTACTATAATCGAACCTTTGTTTTTACACAGAAGTAACACTGGCTAGAATCAACTGAAGCGGCAAGTTTTTAAAAATCATACAGAAATAAGGTACCAAATATAAGAAACAAAATAAAACATTTTCGTCCACGGCAATATACGGCCTACAATCAAACAAGGTGGTGCGAATAAGAAGGGATTGAGCCAAGTAGTTCGTTTCATGAGACAGACATTATTAGGAGTATCCCAGGTGGAAAACTTTTAGAATATTGGAGAACGGTGGTGGAGCATCTGTGGTCCTTTCTGTTCTTCTTTTTTTCCGGAATCGAACCATTGATCGTCGGTAAGACACACTCGAAAGTACAATTTACGCAACACTTGAGGGCTAAAGAATGAATACATTGGAGATTGGATTGGATTGTTTTCACCATTCAGGACGGAGTAACATGGTGCGATGCAGTGTAAGTGCCGTTACTACGATGTTCAGTTATGTTCGGACTGAAACTTTAACTAACAGATTTTCATACAAAACTTCCAGGTAGAGTTCAATTCACGATCGGATAGGAACGGGACTTAGACCCGTTCATACGATCGTCAGTAACGTTCTAACTGCAACTTTAACTGCCAGATGTTCATACGAAACTTACAGTCAATGTTCTGGGAAAATTTTAACTGAAGGTTGCTAGTCTGTTAAACCTGCCGTTTTTGTGCGGATCCTGTGATTTTGGCGTTATTCAATCCAAATCTGAAACAAATCTATACAAACATATACTCGAGCCAAAGCCCTAATATTTTCCTCAAGCTTCACTCATTTTTTCCATCTAGTTTTTTCGGCTTCTCCTAAATTTCACGCTTTTAGATTAGTTTGGAGCGTCGAGCAGTGATTCCACAAGGGGCTCGATGATGAGATGTTGGTGAATAGGCCACTCTTTTACGGCGATATTTTTTAACTAATCAATTCTTTACTTTTCTTACAGAATGATGGCGAAAAACAGCTCATAGCGCTTTGAAGCCAGAAACACGGTGAAAAGTGAGACAAAACATGGTCGTTATAACTTGTTGGTTTGCGTGCAAGCTAATGCGATGACGTTCACCTTCAACTCAATCGCTGTAAACCAAAGCTGAAAAGACGTTTCAAAAACTGCAAACAAAAATTGTAATAGCTTGGATACCATTAGAGCTAACCCAGCAGATACCCAGATTCCCGGGTCACGTAGGCATAGACGAGAATGAAAAAGCAGACTAGCTAACTAAGCTCCCAATCTCTTCCCACGAAGAGGAGATATTAGCACCATGCATCAGCTACGGTACCCACTGTCAGAAAAGTGGAAGCAATATCAGTAGAGCTCCTAAAGGGAGGCGGTCCATACCTCGCCAATCTCCTACACAAAATCGTGACAAAAATTTGGATTGAAGAAAAAATACCCGACGAATGGCGCCAGAGCATTATATGTCCAATCTACAAGAAAGAAGATAAACTGCGATGTGAAAATTACAGAGGCATATCATTGTTGTGTACGTCCTACAAAATACTGACGAAAGTAATTCATAATCGATTAAAGCCTTATACACAAAGTTTTATAGGCGAATACCAAAGTGGTTTCAGAACCGGACGATCTACTACTGACCAAATATTCTCAGTCAAACAAGTCCTAGAAAAATGCTGGGAGTATAACATTGACGTGCATCAGATCTTCGTGGACTTCAAACTGGCATACGATAGTATAGATCGTAATGTACATCTATATACATATATAAAAATGGATGTTTGTCTGTCTGTCTGTCCGGTATAGCCTCCTAAACCACTCATATGATTGCGATGAAATTTTGGTGGTTTGTTGAGGGTACGCCCTCGATGGTTCGTGCGTTAGAAAAATCATTTAACAGTTGGTGGTTTGCGAGTTATTTCAACATTTAAGTCTTTTTCATATGATTTAGCGGCAGTTTGTTCGTTTTCGGTGTATTAGTTACGCGTTCCTAATACTAAATGGTAAAGTGGGACTATGGATGGTAGATAGAGGATAGTGAATGAAGTATGTTGGATGGCGGATGAACGATGGTGAATGGTGGGTGGAGGATGGTAGATAGAGGATGCAGGATAGTAGATGGAGGATTGTGGATGGTAGATAGAGAATGGTGGACGGACGGTGGATGAAGGATGATAGATAGAGGATGGTGGATGAAGGATGGGGGATGGTGGGTGGAGGATGGTAGATAGAGGATGATAGATAGAGGATGAAGGATAGAAGATTGAGAATGGTGGATGGTGAAGAGAGCATGGAGGATGGTGGATGGAGAAAAATGAAAAATGAAAAACGAAAAGTGAAAAACGAAAAGTGAAAAATGAAAAATGAAAAATAAAAAATTAAAAACGATTTTTTTTTTTTTTTATTAGTTACACGTTTCTATTACTAAATGGTAAAGTTGAACTATGGAATGTGGATAGAATATAGTGGATGAAGTATGAAGGATGGTGGAGAGAATGGAGGACGGTGGATGGGGGATGGAGATTGTAGATGAAGGATTTTAAATGATGGGGGATGGAAGATGTTGGATGGTAGATAGAAGTTGGTGGATAGAGGATGGTAGATAGAGAATGGAGGATGGTGGATGTAGGATGGAGAATGGAGAATGGGGATTGTAGATGGAGGATGTTAGGATGGAGGATGGAAGATGGTGGATAGAGGTTGGTGGATAGAAGATGGAGGATGGTGGATAGAGAATGGAGGATGGTGGATAGAGAATGGAGGATGAGGGATGTAGGATTGAGGATGGAGGATTGTAGACGGAAGATGTTAGATGATGGATAGAGGATGGTGGATAGAGGATGGAAAATGGAAGATTTAGGATACGGGGGTGGTGGATAGAGGATGGAAAATGGTAGATGGAGGATAGGGATGGTGGATATAGGATGGAAGATGAACGATGGGAGATAGAGGATGGAGAAACAGGACTAATGGATCAACAGTAGAGACGGGAGTAACAGGGGCGATAGAACACCGTGAGCGTAGTCGCGGTACGCGGCTAGTACTATATAAAATAATGCTCGACTTTGGAATCCCATCAAAACTCGTCCGATTAACAAAAATGACCATGACTGACACTGAATCCCAAGTAAGGATACAAAACGAGCTATCCCAGAGCTTCCGAACAGAATCCGGCCTGAAGCAGGAGATGGACTCGCTCCCATGCTCTTCAACCTTGCCCTGGAATATGTCATCAGAAAGGTACCCGTTAATACTAGAAGTACCCTACTAATCAAGTCCACTCAACTAGTGGTGTACGCGGATGACGTAAACATCACATCCAGATCTGTTCCAGACGCAAAGGAAGTCTTCCACTGTCTAGACTCAGCAGCAAAGGATGTCGGGCTAAGGGTCAATGAGAGTAAGACCAAGTTCATGACCCAAACAAAAAGAAACGCGCCAACTAGACAAAATATGACCGTGGGGAGAATGTGGATCATTTCTCATACTTGGGATCACACCTTGTAAGAGACGGCAACGGACGGGACGAAGTAAATCAACGGATCACACTAGCAAATAAGGCATGTTTCACGGTTCTCCCGATCTTAAAATCGAAAAAAGTGCACAGGCTGAGCAAACTTCGCATATACAAGACCACAATAAGACCTGTACTACTATATGCAAGTGAAACGTGGACTCTAACCCAAGCGTCTGAAAAATCAATAGACGCTTTTGAACGACGAATTCTTCGAAGAATTTTGGGACCAGTAAGAGAAGGCACTGAATGGCGTATTCGGTACAACAACGAGTTATATAACATCTATGACGACCCAGCCGCATCGACTCTTATAAAATTCCGTAAGCAGCAATGGGCAGGTCATGTGGAGCGAATGGAGGACGGAAGAATTCCCAAGCGCACGTTGAAAGGTAGAGCCCATGGCAAGCGACCGGTGGGAAAACCGCGAAAAAGATACGAGGATTCAGTTGACGCAGAATGCAAATTGCTTCTTAGATGCACAAACTGGAGGACGCGGGCGCTGAACCGAGATGACTTTAGACAATGTATCCTGCAGGCCCTGGCCCGATTTGGGCTGTCGCGCCATTGATGATGATGATTAGCTTTGCGAGCAATGCGGCGCGAAAGAACCTTGCACTACTTAGGACAACTGCTGGTCTTCCAACCCCACATCCCTAGTGAAGAACTGGCTCAACACGCGCCCAGCAAGCTACAGCCAAACACTAGATAGGAGGGATGCAGGCCGGGGCATTCCAAGCTAACCCACGAGTATAGGATAACAGAGACGGCGCAACCCGGTTGCCTCCTATGACAAGCTCCGCTAACAGTTGAGCACATTTTGACGACTTGCAGCAAACCACTTGATTTTTTAATAACACCGTTCTTTCTTCTGGCATCTGGGGTCTACTTTTTAAGTGAGAAACTAAGAGATTGCTACCGAACCACGATCCTACCTTTTTCGGTAAAAATGAAGACGTTCTTCAAGTTTCTAAGCGAAGCAGAAGCACGTTGAGGTCGCATGATTCACCTTACGATAGAATGCACTCGAATATTCCACTACAAAACCGAGCCAGAAGGAACTTTTGCACAAAACGCCCGATGGGAACGTTAGAAAACGACTGCAGCCGAGATCCAACCGCGTCCAGATTTCCTTTTCCCGAAACTTGCAATGTTCTGTGAATGCAAGAAATGATCAAACGGGCGTTAAGGCTTCCAAAGCGGCTTAAGTTCAATTTTTGCACAGACTCTTGTGGCTTTGAAAGTGAAAATGAGGCGCCACTGCGTGTAACGTGTTTCGACTGTTAATGAGAATTGGTTAGAAAAACGACAGGTTTGGAGGAAACTTTAAAAAAAAGTTGCGAGGTAGGAATAGACACAAATTGGCTACTAGCTGGAGTCTTGTAGGTGAAATTACACCGTCTAGTCACAGAGTTTCTTCGTGTGAAGGAATCTTACGAATCTGTCAACCGATTGGGAAGCCCTTTCAACTTGCAGCGACGGAAAAATCGAAAATTATGAATCAAACGAAACGTTCAAAATCAATAAGCAGCATTAAGCGGCGCGAATGTCACCCGCTCGGTCTAATAATAGGCGAAAAACTACAGAAATTGCGTCGCACTTTGCGCGAAAAGACCGCGTCCGAATGTTGTTGTTCGCAACAATACCACTGCCTCCCAACACCGTCTGGTTTCATTCGCGCGCCCAGTTGTATAATCGCAGCAAGGACCTTGCATTCAGCCGAATTGAGCATTTTTCGTTTCAGCCGAAACGAAAGATGACTTCACACAAAATTGAGGTCAAGCGCCAACAATCCATGAAAACTTTACGAATTTAATCGCAATCCCTTAACGTGACCAATCCCAAGGATTTTATGTTATTTTCCCCTTGAGCTCAGGGTTCAAAGCATCGCAAAAGAAAAAAATCAAAACAAGGCGAAAAAATTCGCTGCCATTACGAAACGTCAAAAGTCGCACAATGACAGTATTCGCGACGAAATGAAAGCATGAGAAAGAAAAAAAAAACTGAAAATAAATTCACGCAGCCCCTACGCCGAATTATTGACCTAAAATTACATAAAAAAAACCACCATTCATCCCTTTAACACACAACAAAAAAAAAAAAGAAGAAAAACTCACCGAATCCAAGTCACTGCCTGACTCGCTGCCGCTGCTACTGCTCGACTCCGAATCGATTAGCGGTTGATTTCGTCGCTTTCCCATCGCTCCGATTGAATTTGATTCGCGGCTTTCTTTGCGTTTTGGATATTTCTCGAATTGAAATGCACCCGGAACGGTCACAATTTCCTTCAGTTTAAAATCGCGACTGCTACTGACTGCCAAAACGATCTCATCGTCACGGCGCCTTTTACAATTTTGTAGACAAGTTTCGAATCGCACTGGTTGGTAGACATGTGGCATTGCCCGATTCGAAGGGTGCGTTCGGTTTCTTTTGTGTTTGAAGTTAAGAGAAATGGAATTGTTTTTTTTCGTAGTGTTGGTTAGACTGGATGTCTTTCGCACCCGAAAATTGACGTTTCGTTAATTTTTGAATTTGAATTTATTTCTTTTCGAGTTTTTTTTATTGTTATTGAGAGTGTTTTGTGCGAACGAATTGGGAGCGATGAGTTGCTACAGTTTCAGGGCACGAAATCAAATCGTAGATTGCACGAACGGGGTTTTAAAATGTTTGGATATTGCAAAATTAAAAATTTTTCAAAGGTATGAAAAAGCATTTTGATTTTGATACCTTAAAAAAGGGTTTTTTTTTGGTTCAATTCGAACTGTTTTTAATCTTGTAAGCCTTGGTGAATATTTTTGCTGCCTTTATGTTAAATAAAAGGAGAACAAACATTTTTTTTAGGGTTAAATCCCGTTTCATTTTTAATGCGCGCTATTTTAAACGCACCTAGGTTTTTTTTTCTATCAACGAACGAATTTTTCAAAAACCTAAATTTTCTATGACCGATCGAAGGAAACTGACTAATTTAATGTCCAATACGAAGACAACATCGTAGGGATGCTTTGTCAATCTTTATCACTAAATTATCTCTTTGCGGAAAACGACAAACGTTAAATTTACACCAAAAACTTTCATCAACATTCAAAAACTGCCGCTTCCATCAACCACTTGGCCATTTTCGAAAACAAAGCCAACAACCTTTCAAAACCGAAATTTTCGAAAAATTTACTTTGGCACAAGAAGAACAACAAAAATGTCCGTTCTTCTTGTCAACAGAATTGTCTCTACCATCTGTCAACGAAACCATCGGAGCTGCTAGATTCTAGACCAGCGAGAATTGTTCGGAAAATTGTGATTTTCCCCGTAAATTTCTGTGCTTTGAAAAATGTTGCGAACGGACTGACACGGTCCGGAAAACAGTTTCGTACGAAACCGAAAAAAAATTTCGTTCGAATGTCAATCGTTGTCCGACCGGAAAACGGGCGAGAAAAAGTCGCACTGTTGACGAGTGCGAACTGCTAAATGGTCGTCGTTGCCGTCATCCAACTGATGATGCGTTTTCGTTTATTTTTCCGTTTGAAATTGCCAAAACACTATCCCTAGTGGCCGCGCGCGTAACGACTCGCGAATTGCAACGACTTTTCTTTTTCCTCGTCCGTCTCGACGTACTTTTTCCGACGACGACGACTTTTCCTGCAATCGGCCGAGAAAAAAGAAACATACGCCTACCCCCGGTGGACAAGGTTTTCGCGCTAATTGCCGCCCGAATTTTGTTTCTGTTGATATTTTTTTTTGGTACGCCACGATCGGTTAGAAATTTGGAGATTTGCGTGTTGGTTTTCTATTGGAATTTTTCATGCGGACGAAAGATTTCGGTCTCGTGTAATGTTTTCAAACGGTCTTCCGTGCAATTTACCATTTCCCAGCTGCCTCGGGATTCCAAAGGACAGTGGAAGCGACGAACTATTGCCCGCAAACATGGGAAATCGCGAGCCAGTCATCCTCAACGTCTACGACATGGTAAGTGGTTTTTCCTTTTCGTTTGTTTTGTTTTTGTTTATTTCTTCGTGTGAATTTGTTTTGTTTTCCTGATCCACCCACACCCACGGCACGCTGCCACGCACAAATTACTAGTTTCCCGAGCAATTCGCTCGCTATGGGTTCAATTACATTGCTCCGAAGTTACTTTGCATTGACATTGGGGTGGGCGCGGACTCAAATCTAGGCGCTTTGTCCGGACGAATTAAGCCAGGCTGCACCGATTATTAATTAGCTTACAAAGTAATCCATCGGGGGCTTCTGCCGATTTCCTCGGCACCCAGTTTTATCGTCGTGATTATGGACGGAGCGGTGCGATTAAGTCGCTGCCACACATTCTGAGTCATTGGCTCATAATTTCAGCAATTTAATCGCGCACTTATGAATGAATGGCCGATAAGGTTGTTGGTCAGTCGTTGGCAACGCTAATTGGGTCCTACAATTGAGATTCTAATTGGTGGCTATCGTACGTGCGCTGTTTGCGTTTTCAATTTCGTTGTTAAGTCGTTGTTTTTGCCCAAGTCATAAAAAGATTGACCGCATCTGCTTTTGGCGATGTTTACATGCAGACCGGAAGATTTTGATTTGTTTACAGCTGAGACTTGTGGAAAGTGTTGGCCTGGAAGAGATTTTTTAGCATTTCAATCGGTAAATAATCGAAGGATGGTTAAAGGATCGGAAAACAGTTGGCTCTATTTGGCCAACGTCCAAATTTGAGGCTTAATTCCGGGCTTGCTGCGCCTGTGGGTGGTACTTGCATTCAAAAACTGACCTAACGATCTTTTTCTTTGGTCAAATAGCTTCTAAAAGCTTAAGCTTAAATTTGTGTCCAACTCTATCATATAAACTCTATGTTGGAGAAAATATTTTGACTTGAAAAAGTCGGGAAAAAAGGGAGGGTTCCAAAATCAGACCTTAAACCCTAGGCCTGTGCAACAAAAGTTAGTCGCGCCGACTTACTCTGGGAATTCAAATTTAGTATATCTTTCCCAATAGGTCATGAGAGACCGAGAAGCGATGATTTGCACGATTTCGCGACTTGTCTAGGCGCTCTGGTGTTGTAGCGCCTTGTTTACCCACCCTTCCTTAGCCACAACAAGCTAAACGAAGTTTACATCTAATGACAGAAGCTCCCAATGTCAAATTTTTAGAGCAATTCACGTACATTTGGTTTCTGTCGACGTGGATGTACATTGACCGTCTGTCCATCGATAGGAGAACTGGGGTGAGATTACGTAACTTGGTTCGAGTGTTTGTTTCGAGTTTAAAATAAAAATGGCATTACCGAACTCTGTTTCGACCTAGGTAACTTTGGTTCAATGCTTCCCAGTTGGTCGCGTCTGCGAAAATCATTTCCACTTGTCTGCGAGATTCTTCGAGACGGCTTATGGACAAAATACACGGTATCGGGACAAATGCTTCCGACATCTCCAAGACATGTCTGCAAATGTCTCGATAGCAAATTTTTGTTTACCGCAGCGCCATCTGTTTGATGATAGCGTGTTGTGATAAAAGCTCGTACTCGAAGATTGACATCGGCTGAAAATAAGAAAGGGGGTTATGAAATGAAACGTGCAGGCAGGGGCGAAGTTACCTTACTGCAATAAAATAAAAACTAATAACGTAGTGACACATTTCCAATCACTTCATATTGCACTTGTGTCGTTTTATTGTAACCGCACTTGAACTGTAACTTTCCGCGTATTTAATTTTTATCGTGTAAGTCGCGGATGACATTTGCTGCGCTCGGAGTGATGCGGCTGTTTTTTGCCTTACAAACAGATCGGGGTGGGAGCACATGTTTATATTGCTATTTCTTTCTATCTAGTGATGAAGAAGGATAAGCAATATGATTCCTAGGCTCAAACCATCGAGATTATGTCTCTTAAGAGACAAGCGACCAGCTGGGGTATACACCTTCTTCATCCTGACTAACCGACGTCCTTTAAATCGCTAGGTCAATCGCGCTTTCTAGCATCAAAAGATTGTAGAATTGCCAAGTTCAACGCCATCTGTGCTTCGAGAGCGAACTCAACCTCCCAAAAATTAGAGCTTGCCCTCGAAGCACTGGCAACAAAAAGAAAGGGTCCGTTATTCGGCAGATGCCAGAAGCAAGAGTTTCTTGGCTATCGGAGGGGAAAAAGAAAAAAAACAAAAGATTGCTACCGGCCTGCGAGTTTGCCTTCGCTCCGAGAATAACGTCTGTGTCTGATGAATACCGGAGTCCGTTCTGACTTCAGCCACCAATTCGGACGTATACGGAATTGGCCCTTCTTTCCTGAACCTTCTTTCCCTTATTTTGACTTTCACACATCAAGATGCTAGGCTCAAATCTTTTCAGATTTAACAGTGCAACGGTATTTTAGAATAATATTATTTTTTGTACCCCATATTGATACATCAGAAGCATCAGTATAAACTTAAACGGACTCCCCTGACCTTTCCATTCTAAACGGTTGGTCAAAATCATAGCATGTGTTTTCCAGGAATATTACTGCAATGATAACTGGTTGCAAAGTGCGTGCAGGTTCAAAATCGAGTTGCCATTTGCTTGCTAAAAATATCTAGAGGTGGTAGTGGAAGGAGTCTTTCTTCACGCCGATCTCTGCATCTACTCGAGAGAGGTGCGATCGATCGCAATACCGAAGGCCGTACACTAAATGATAACACAATACTTTAGTAGCGACTTGACGACGGACACATTAAGCCAGTGAAACTATCGTATCCCATTTTATGTCAATGAATTCTTTATGCGTGTAGATCGCGATTGTGACTGTATTTTACTCTGTTTTCAGTTTAGATTCATATTTAAGACACGACCGAGCGATTTTGCACTGTCAGTGCACTTGGTACCATCCAGAGAAGAAGGGTCAGCGCGGAGTATTGGTATTTTCTGGTCTTTCAGTTTCTGTATACTCTTCGAAGGTGACATAGTGGATGCTGCAGTCTAGACTTTACTTCTCGCCAGGACTTTTCACTCTTCGATTGTTCGCATCCATGTGCTGCTAACCAACAACACGTCTTCCTGTTGGGTTTAGTCTTTGCATGATGTGCGGTGGATTTATGTTCACTTCCTGAGCGAGATGATGGAAAAAAAGGGCTGCCCATGAAATTGAAACAAAGTGAAGGAAGCTTTTTTGATTACGGAGAAGTTGAAAATCAAAGAGAAAAAGAAAATTCCTTTAGAAAAGTAGTTTCGTTCGTCACCACTAAGAAAACTTCTAGCCTCGAAATGATGTGCCCTTGCCGATTTTCGTGCCTTCTCCGCGGATCTTGCTCGTTTGGGCCGAATCGGCGCGAGAACAAAATTTTATCTGTGTTTCAACCAAAGAGATACTGGAGATCACAAGCAGCGGTTGAGTTGAAGGCGGACGTCGTCGCATTCACTTACTCGCAAAACAAAAACAAATCGACATAACGTACCTGTTCCGTCCCACTCACTCACACGCTAAGACAACAACAATTTCATGCAACGACCATGTTTTGTCTCAATTCTCATCGTGTTTTTGGCTTCAAAGCGCTTTATACAAAACCGGTGGCTTGTCGTCTCCATTAGCTCTTTGGTTTCAACCACCCCATTTGCAGCCAATTGGGACTGCAGTATATTTCTTAAATAGCTTCACAGCACTTAGATTGAAGATCAGATTGAAATGGAAAAAAGAAGAGCAAAGCATGGTGTTCTAGCATCTCTAAAGAAATGCGATAGACCTAGATTTATGCACTCTTACAGCATTTTTTGAATGATTCCTTGGGAGTTACAATGGAGATCTGATTTCAGAGGACATGCTCTTGCAAAAAGGAGGTCTAATGGAGGAGAAAACGAGGTTCTAACCTCTTCAAGAGTACTTTAGGATTAATCACGGGACATTTACTAGATGGGCGAATACTTCAGAACTAGTTCCATGAGAGACCTCGCTTGAAGCTTGCCTAAAAGCATTTTTAAAGGATATATTAAGTGGTACAGTGCAGATTTGATTTGAGGCAAAAAGGTGGTCATATAGATATAAACTAAATAGAAGCTTTTGTTTCGGCAGGAACATTTTCGTTGCTTAGGCTAATCTAATCCATGTCTGAGGAGAGCCGTGAAATTAAACTTGTGTGGCAGGTGTTCACAGTTACTTTCTAACAGGGATTTTAACTGATCGATTTTAACTGATCGATTTTCAAACAAAACTTTCGGTTCCAGTTACCGTTTAACTGAAGATCGTAATAACGGCCCTTAGGATCTCTTACTCTAACCGGAACTTTAACTGTAAGTTTCGTATGAACATCTATCAGTTAAAGTTCCAGTTAGAATGTAACTGACTATCGTAGAAACGTGCCTAAGACATATTGTTCGTCAGGTCAGTTAATAAATTTAATTTTTTAAAACAATTTTGTAACGATTTCCTATGTCTTTAAAGTGTTCTTTTAGTCATGTTCACTCACTACTATAAAAACTAGTTCAGCAATGCCGTAACGAATTATCCGATTTAGCGGAACGGCTCAAAGTCACTGTGCTCTGGGTCCCGGGACATAGAGACATAATGGGAAATGAGCGGGCTGATGAACTGGCCAGGGAGGGCTCCGCTCTCCCCGGCTCTCTTGCGGAACTAGTCCACGTTCCTTTTGGACTGTAAAAAGGGACATACTCTCTCACTTCCAGACAGCGGCTAACTCCAGATGGAAGAGCCTAACCACCTGCGCAATATCTAGGAAGATGTGGCCATCTTACAACCGAGCCAAGTCAGACGAACTTCTATACAAGACCCGGGCAGATGTCTTCAGAATCACGGCGATCAGTACAGGTCACTGATCAATTGGGGATCATGCAGCCAGATTGGGCATTCCGTTCGATATACACTGCCGCAGCTGCCAGGACACTAATGAGCGAGAGTCGCTCGTTCACTTCCTTTGCGAATGTCCGGCTTTAGCTAGAGCCAGAGAGCGTGCGCTAGGCAGACCCTTCTACGGGGACCTAACGGAGATCTCGGGGAAGAAAATTGGAGAGTTATTACTATTCCTGAACAGTACGGGGTTGTTATAGCGATGCAATCCAGCCCTTCTTCCCATTTTCACTCTCTAAAGTCCCGTGTCATAACAGCCCTTAACAGCCGGGTTTAACATGAGTTTGTGGTTTCAAAACGGCCTCTAAGCTAATTGTGCTCTGTCTAGGGACGGAGCTGCCACGTTAACCAAACAACCAACCAGCTGATAAACTTTTACTTCCTCTGATTCATCGGCTTCTCTTCACATTTTTTAATTCGCATAGTTTCTTAAATCGTCATTAATTTTAAATTATTATTACGTTATCATCACGATCAGAACTATTTGCATTAACATAACTAAACTAACGCACAAAAACTACAAATTCTGTTTTTCAGTATTGGATCAACGAATACACAACATCAATCGGACTGGGCGTTTTTCATTCGGGCGTTGAAATTTTCGGCACAGAATTTGCCTATGGCGGACATCCGTATCCATTTACTGGAGTTTTTGAAATTCAACCGCGCGATCATGACGAACTTGGCGAACAATTTCGTTTCAGACAAAGTATACAAATAGGATGTACCGATTTTACATATGAAGATGTACGTAGAATAGTCGATGAATTAGGTAATCAATTTCGTGGTGACCGATATCATCTTATGAACAACAATTGTAATCATTTTTCTGGTTCACTGACTCAGGTAAAAAAAATGAAACTTAGTCATAAATCGAACGAATTTTGTACTTCTTTTTTGTCCATTTTAGATCCTGTGCGGCCAAGAAATACCAAGCTGGGTGAATAGATTAGCTCATTTTAGCTCATGTGTGCCATTTCTACAAAGATGTTTACCAAAGTAAGTTTAACGATTTTTTTTGGGGTTGAATAAATTTTGACTCTATTTTTTTCTTCGTTTAGAGAGTGGCTAACACCAAATGCCTTACAACAATCAATCACAGCGATTCAGGATCGAGATTCGGATACGAGTCCGCTTTGAAATTCGGCATAACAACATCAAAAAAATGTTGTAAATTTCGGACAAAAAAAATCAGCTGTTGTAGTTTAAATGAAATTGTTATTATACTTAACTAAAATGTAAAGTACATTTACCGTATCAGGAAGGTAACGCCAAAAGGTATTTTATTTAGTTATCTCTTTCTCTCTCTTTTGTTATTATTATGCGTAGATATTTTTCGTAATTGATTTTCATATTCTCATATAAACTGTAAATAGTTGACTGATTCGATATTTATTTTGATTTTGATTTTTCTTTATTTCTGTGGTTATTATTTCCCACGTATTTGACTGGCATCAAGTGTTACTGTTCCTTCATAGACGTAAGATTTTCAGAATTTAATTAATATGGAAAATAAGACAAGATATTTTTAGTGTGTAAGCTACAAACAAAATTTTACTATTCAATTTGATTTGATTTCTTTTAATGTGAACGAACAAAACAGAAAAACCAAACCACTTATTATATAATTAATAGAGAAATTAATAATCGGACTAACTATGCTAATTATATAGAAGCTAATTATTTATTATAATATATTATTTTAATGAAGAATAAAAAAAAAAAACAAATGGTTCTAGAATGGATCCTATACTGTAAAATAGCAATGAAATACCATCGAAATTATTAAATTATCGAAAAAAAAAAATAGTTATCAATTACGGATTAGAGAATATGACGAGAATTTGTGTTCAATACTTTTCAAAGATGTGTACCAATTTATCCGAAAATTATCCCGATTTTTATTAAGCTGCTATCGAATTCTTTTTCATAAATTATACATACGTAAAATAATCGCAGTCTTTCGATAATGTCTTGTTAAAAACGTAACAGGTGTTCGACTTCCAGTTCGCACCAACAAAAAAAAACTTTATGATATTCTCGTTAAAAACAAAAAAAACTAATGCACAATAACTCCATCCTCAGTAAAAAATAATAATACATAAAACAAAAAGAAAAACGTATATAACTATAAAAAAAAAATGAAGATAAATTGCAGTAGTGTTATGTTAGTGCTACTAAGCAGTGGTAAGATTTGTACGCTAAATGATTGTAATGGAATGTTCGACATTTTACGGAATTAATTAATTTTTTTTCCCACATGTCCTGTTCTTTATATTTATTTATTTTATTCTAGTACTCATTAGTCATTACCGTTTAAAGACTAAAGAGAAAACCGAAATTTTATGTAATGTTTGCAATATTCTTTTATTATTTCTCTCATAGTCTCTCTGTATATTAAATAAAACAAAAAATATATTTAAAATATTTGCATCTAATTGACTGGCGTTTTTTTTTTAAATGGAGAAGATTAAACTATAAATTTGATGAAAATAGGCACATAATATTTTTAGTAGATTTTAAACAAACCAAAAAAGCTGCCAACAGTATTGCCGAAGCTACTGACACCCATAAACACCAATTTAGATTTTTAAAGTCGAAATGAAACACTGGTTGTTAAGGTAGTACATACTCTGGTAACTTTCACGTTTTTGTAGGCTTTTATTAGGGAATTTTTCTTTAGAAGAAAATGAAATTCTACCGATTTGATTTTTGTATGTTACTATGAACAAAAAATAAGGGGACTTTTTGAATAAAACGCACATATTACATTTATTCATCTAAATTTATTTTATCGCCTTCAAAGTACTCCCCTCCCGATACTATACACTTATTCAAACGATTTTTCGAGTCCTCAAAACACCTATTGTACTCATTTTCCGATATTTCCTTCAGAACCTTCAGCGAATTTTCTTTTATATCTTCAATGCTATCAAAACAGTGTCCACGATGTGGTTTTGCAAGTCGCAAAAATAGGAAAAAGTCACACGGAGCCATCATATCAGGCGAATACGGGGCTTGCGGAACGGTATTTGTTTGATTTTTGGCCAAGAATTGGCGAATAACGATTGCCGTATGCGATGGAGCTTTGTCATGATGCAAAAACCATGAATTGTTTTTCCATAATTCAGGCCTTTTTTGCGAATAAACTCCCAAATGAGATGCCAGTAATGTCTACAAGATCTCTGATGCTCAAACGACAATTTTCTAACACCAATTCCTTGATTTGAGTCCTTGAGTTCCTTGAGTTTTCGATGTTGATATGGCCTTCCAGAACGATGTTCATCTTCAACATCTTTACGACCTTTTTGGAATGTTTTGTGCCACTTGTAAACCTTTGATCTTGCCATAGTATCGTCCCCATAACATCTTTCGAACATTATTCCAAGCAATTTGCACCCGAAATATCGTTGCGAGCATAAAGTTTAATGCAAACTTTTTGCTCAATAAATTTATCCATGTTAAAAATCGCCAAACAAACTTTTTTTGACTTACTAAAAATGACATAAATCGTAAACTAACGCTACAAATTGCGCAAAAATAACAAAATGGTGGCCTTCGAAAAAATTGCCTTTTTTTTTTTAGTGGAAATCGGGCTGTAAAATGGAAAGTTAGTGACGAAAAAAAAAAAAGTTAGAGGTTCTACCGATAGCCATTTGTGTGTGGAGTAACATATCCAAATTGCAGCCTGATCGGTCGGATAGAAAAGGTGGAATGTGGAGGGCCAGCCGAAAAAACGTTGTTTCGAGTAAATCGATTTAAAAGTTTTAACAACACAGATTTATTATAGATAAATCATACTTACCGTTTTCACTATTTTCACACTTTAACAAGATGTTTATGCAAAAAAAAGTGAACGTACACTAGCTGTTAGTATACACAAAGGTATAACATGCTCGAAGAACGGTCACGTGCAAACAATTGGCCGTTTTGCGAATGTCACGTCACGTCACTTTACATACAAAAATTAAAGGATTATATGTGAAAGCATTTACATGACCTTAAATTCACAATTTACAGTATTAGCTGGATAGCTGGGGATATGGAAATGCTAATGAGTCGCTTTGATGCGGTTACACAATCGGTTCTTTTTCCAATCGACGTGACACGTTGAATCGACATCGAAGGGACGCGACGTTACATTCAGAATACGGTCAGCTGTTTTTTTTAATTGCTCGTAAAATTAAAAACAATCCAGAAATATCAGCTAAAGAAATTAAAAATGAGCTGCAAATAAATGTTAGTTTAATGACGATTAGAAGAAGATCTATCAACAGCAAGTCAAAAAGTTACAGGCCATCAAAGAAACCTTTTCTTTCAAAAAGCAACATTAAGTTTAGATTGCAATTTGCCAAAAAAACACGCTGCATGGCTTACTCAAAAGTGGAAGACTGTTCTCTTTTCTGATGAGTCTAAATTTAATTTAAGAGGATCGGACGGAGCAGCTACTATTAGAAGACCCGCTGGACAACTCTATAGTTATAGTCCCAGGTATACAAGACTTTAAATACGGTGGAGGTAATGTAATGGTATGGTGATGCTTTTCCGCAGCAGGAGCGGGTCCTATCAAAAAGATTAGCGGAATTATAAAAGCTGAAACATACGAAGATATCCTCGAAAGTACTATGCTGTCCTATGCCGTAGAAGAAATACCTTGGCTATGGTCCTTCCAGCCTGTTAATGGCTCTAAAAACACTTTAGGGCTAGTGAAGGGCTGACTAGAGGATAACAATATCAATGTAATGAAATGGCCAGCACAATCTCCAGATCTTAACCCGATTGTGAATCTTTGGCAGTTGGTTAAAATCAAGATTTTTAATTATTATTTCCAACTAGCCGCGTACTGCGGCTACGCTCACGTTGTTCCATCGCCCCTGCTACTCCCGTTTATCCATTGCTCCTGTTTCTCCCGTTGATACATTACTCCCGTTTCGCGTACACTTTCTCAGCTCAAGGAACTGGAGACATTAATGCCATTTTTCATTTTTCACTTTTAATTTTTAATTTTTCACTTTTAGAGTTTGACTTTTAATTTTTAATTTTTAATTTTTCTCCATCCTCCATCCACCATGCTCCATTCTCTTTCCACTATCCTCTATCCCCCATCTATAGTCCAACTTTACCATTTAGTAATAGGAACGCGTAACTAATACACCGACAACGAACAAACTGCCGCTAGATCATATAAAAAACACTCAAATGTTGAAATAACTCGGGAACCACCAATTTCGGGAATATGTAATTATGTTCTCGACCTGTCCGGTAGTCTCGAGAATGTCCATTCAAAATTTGGGAAGAAACGGTTCACAGGTGTCAATTTCAATCGAAATCGACCAAAAAAACTGACTTATTTTTATATATTAGATAAAAATTAAACATTAAATAATTACTAGTATCAGTTGCAAATGTTTAAGTTTTGCAACTGTATATGTAAATCAATTAGAAAAGTATTTTTTTTTAAAAAAAAGAATTCGAATATCAATTGGCATTCGGAAAAAATTATCAGTGAAAATAGAATGCATATATTTTCATGATTTTCGTCATATCTACTAGGTCTTCCCAAACATTGAACTCATTTTTATTCTACGGATTCTTCATATGAATAACTAGAAAGTATTTTCAAATTTTTTTTTAAATTCGACCCTTAAAGGAGTGCAAAGTTGTTGCACACTTTTTCATAAATTCTGCAATATCTCTCAGATCCGATCAGATATCGAATATCATTTCACTTTCACGGGCTTGTTTGATAATCACCTATTTTCAAGGTTGTTTCTTTTTCAACCCCTAGACCATGCTTCCTCACGTAACAATGTCTAGGCAGAGTTCCAACTAGGGCTTGGGACTGATATCTACTTAATTGTAGGTAATCAGATGTTATTTTTTTTCGAAAGTTTTGGCATAAAAAGCTTTAAGTGCCTGTTGCCTGATGCCAAGTCCCAGTGAATGGCACTTTGCGATTTTTACCACATTCGGATGTTTATTTTGACTGTGGTATCACATAGAATGTATATGGTAGCATAAAGTCAGCTTCTGAACCTTTCCTAGTTAAGTCTTTATAGATTTATAATAATTTTTTTATTTAATATTTTCAGAGCTTATTTTAATCGGTAGAACATTTGAAAAGTATACAAAAATAGTGATGAAATGCGTTAACATTAAACAATCTTTTAACCCTTTTCGTTCAAATTTAAATTGTACTTTGAATTCATTTCATGTAGCTAAATATAAACTCTCTAACTTGGCTGTAGAGACGACTGTCTGATCTCCATTATTTTAAGTATAGCGTAATCTTATTTCATTATACTAAGGGTAGCACAATAAAGAATTATTATTATTATTATTAAACAATCTTTTGTTAACTACGTCCATTCTTTTGTTTCTTTAATCCTATTATTTTTTGAATATGTTGTGCACCTATTACATGCCTTTAATTCCTGTTCATTTTTAAGCATCGGGTTACTAAATCTACAGCCTACACAACTTAATAAAGAAATGAAGAAAGAAGAAGCTGATCTCTCATCTTACGAGTAAACTTGCTATTGTATTTCCTGTGGCATTAAAGGTTTCGAATTTCGCATAAGAAAATTGTCTTGTCTTCATAGGATCAGCCCTTCGATCTCACGACTTCCTTGGGTCTTGTGGGTCACTTAAATTGGACAGTTTTCTGTTCCCAAGAAGTATAGTAACAATAATTCGTAAAAATTCGATTGCCGCAGTTTGCCATCAACTTGAAGACCAATTAATTAATTACAAAGCCTTCGGTGGACAAAAAAAGAAAGAACATCGGACTGCAATTAATTGCTCAACATTATTCAGTATAGGGGGAGGAAGCGTAATTTTTCCATTTCTGTAGCAAAAGTTACACCCAGACCTACAAGTAATCCAATTAATTAATTGGCAAATCGATTATTGCCGAACTGAGCATGGGGCAGATAAACTTTGTTCTTTCTATCGACGAGTATTGGGTACCATATTGAATATAAGATTTTAATCTTGGAACTACAAGAGATGAAAGATAAAACCACCAGATAGTCGATACCCGGAAGGGTAATCTTTCAAAGATGCACCAGTGAAGATTGAGACGCGTGTGCATTAGAGACGAGCTCGTCATTAATATCGCAGTTGGACAGATTTGAAATTCTTTAAGCTACTAAAACTGAAGAGAAAAAAAAACTTAATGCCGTGTTTTCTTCACAAATTGGGTGTTCGATAGATTAGATGGGAAATTCGATACGAATTCTAATGAGTTCTAAATAATTACTCATTTGCGTTTAGCATATGTGTACCCTAAGGAACGGTCGATAAAGTAATCAATCAAATATTTTTATTATTTCTTGGAAATTCTGTCATTAAGACTAAGATAATTCGTTAATGAGTGAAATCATCTTACTCCTTCCGGTAACTTCCATACAAAAGTACTTAAAATACTTGTTAATGGTTGTTCACCGAAAACGAGTAAAGCTAATAATTGTGCACATCTTAATTTTCCAATAGTTCCATGTGAAGGTACCGATTTGAATGAAATAAGCGAGCCAATCGTATAGCCTCCATATAAAAGTCCTTGTAAAATTTATGCAATCATCTCACAACAACGATTACAATTCCAGAAAAAATTCTGCAATGAAATTGAAATTTTTAATAAGAAATTAAACGAAGTTTGTTATTGAACGAACAAGTTAGGTAGATAATCCATCGAGTAGCTGGTACCATACAGAGATCCTTAAAAAAACGCGCTAGTCATCATCTTAATCTTTTTTTTAGGTCATCGCATTTAGTATGGGGGAACTTGATAAAACCCCCGCCATCATACTTTCCTTCGCACGGGCCTGGCCCAAGAGAATGGAAGTTCAATGGCGGAGTACTTGGAGGGTACGTAGGGGTACGTTCGTACCCCTCAACGTACTTATGAGCACATAGGCTGAGATTTTTACAACTGACCACTTAAATTATATTTAAAATTAAATTCAAATCCGCAAACAGATTTAAAAAAAAAAAATTGAGCCCAGGAGAACAGAAGTTCATTGGGGAAGTACGTGGGGAGTACGATCGTACCCTCCACGTACCCCTCAACGTACTTATGAGCGCATAGTCTGAGATTTTTACAAGTGAGAACGGAAGTTCATTGGGAAGTACGTAGGGGTACGATCGTACCCTCCACGTACCCCCCTACGTACTTATGAGCACATAGGCTGAAATTATATTTAAAATTAAATTCAAATCCGCAAACAGATTTAAAAAAAAAAATTGAGCCCAGGAGAACAGAAGCTCATTGGGGAAGTACGTGGGGAGTACGATCGTACCATTCACGTACCCCCCAACGTACTTAATGAGCACATAAGCTAAGATTTTTACAAGTGACCACTTAAATGAAAATGAAAATGAAATTCAAATCCGCAAACAGATTTAATAAAACCATTTTAGGCCAGAAGAAGTTCCTTTGGTTGGGAGTGGGACCTGAGGGGCGGCGACTTCCAGCTACTTAACAAATCAAACAAAATAAAAACCGGCAGTGGTGCCCAAAAATGTTGAGCGGGAGAGCCGAAAATTTGCTATATTTTTTTACATTTGCGTTGGATTTTTCCTGTAAAATTTAAGGAATTTCCAGTGTTTAGCATTTTCTAAAAGTTAGCAAGAAGTACTCTTTCCCCAGTTTTTTTTTAACAAATCAATTTTTCGAAAACCAGAATTAAAATTGGGCCAAAAATTAGGCAGTGGCGTAGAGCGGTAGAACCAGAAAATAAGCTATACTTTCGTGACTGTGTTTTTCTTGCTCAAATCAAGGAATTTCGAATTTTTAGCATTCTTTAAGAAAAGTTCTGCCATTTCCCATTTTTTGGTGAATAAATCAATTTTCCGACAAAAACTTAATTTTTTTTTCGAGAAATTTTGATTTTTTTCGTTTTTCTTGGGTATTTGAAGGAATTTTGGTTTTTTAGCATTTTTTCTGCGTTTTTCTCGGTTATTTTAAGGAAATTCAAGTTTTTAGCATTTTTTCATACTTCGTTTTTTTTATTAGGTTTTGTGCTTAAATTTACAGAATTTCAAGTTTTTAGCATTTTTTGGCTTTAGTTTTTTTGCGTTTCTTCAAAGCCCGTTTAGAACTGAAGATACTATTTTCTCGTATAATCTTATAGTTTAACGAGTAGAGGAGTATGTAAAGTAAGAATCAGTTCATCAATGAGTAAAGCTCGGCTTTCATGTAGGTCTCATACGAATGTCCATGATTTTAAAAAGTGAAAGATAAGTATACAGTGCAACCCGGTTATAACGTACCTTGAGGGGACCACAAAATTAGAACGTTATAACCAATAGTACATTATAGCCAGCATAAGAACCATTAAAATTTATGAATGGAGATTGAAAAAAGGTATGTTATAACCGAAAGTACGTTATAAAAGTGCACTTTATAAGCGGGTTGTACTGTAGTTTAAAATTTGTTTTGGTTCGAATTGATTCACTCCTATGAATACCTTCAAAGGGAATAAACTTTCTGGCGATTTATTATTAAAGTATAAGAACCTAAAACACTTTATTATGTATTAACAAGTAGGTACTAAAATTAAATTACCCAATTTAGCAACAGAACGTTTTTCAAACTTCCTCCCTCTATCCATCGCATGGTCCAATTTTTTAATTATATCTAAATTCGATACTTCTTTTATGATTTGCTATTTCCTTTCAGTTTAGTGATATTTCTTTCAGTGCGTTTAGAAACACTTATATTGAGGTATTTTCTGGACAAACTACCAGATCGATTAATGACTTTGATACTATCTAGGGTAGTTGTTTTTTCAAATACGAAATAAATCACTCAGCATGAATGATACCATCTTATTCTAATGTTTTTTAAACGGCTCATATCGAACCTTAAATCGATTAACCGATCAATAGATGTAGATCTTTCCCTTCAGATATTGCAGTCTGATCGTATCGACCATTGACGATCGATTACCGAACTGAAGGCAAACAACAAAAGGGACATAATTGACCCCTATGGAATTCCGTAGACTGTGTAAATGATCTTCACCGAAAAAATATTTATACAATTAGTTTTTTTTTTATATTCAGAGAGCTATTGAGAGGTTGCCAATAGTCTGTGGTTAATTCAGCTGGTATAATATCCAGTATCGTATTTGATAAAACATGATATGATTTATGGTGAGGGTAGGATGCAACATTCTGCATGCGAAATTTAATGTGATTCGTGTTCGCGCATTGTGTGCCTATAAATTTCATTTCGAGATTTCATTAATAGTTAAATTTTCTTTTTTTGAGAAAATCAAAAAATGGACAAAGTAGGCTAGATATTATGAGAGTGTAAATTTGATAGATATTCGCACAAGAGTAGTTGTTGTTGCAATTTTAGTTAGTAGGATTTTATGAAATAGACCATATCAGGATGGGATTACAGGCAACAAAGTTGATTGGAGGAAGATTGCCATTACATCCAGGAATCTCTCTGGGTTGTTGCTCTTTAATCAACAATTGGACGTAAAATTTAAAAAGTGCAAGTATTTATTAAGACAGAGTATTCGTGTGGTAACTCAATGAAACGAGTCTTTTGAATATTCCGACACAGCACTGATTACACCCTGACAAGGTTCCAACTTAAAAATAAAATACACGGGTATATCTTGAATCCAATCAGGAAATTTTTTAACAGAATGGCAGAAAGTAAAGGGAGGGTCTATGTACAAGCTCGCTGGAAACCAGAGTGGGAAATTCTTACCTGCCCATTACACTAAATATTTGAAAATTAATGCATACGACTTTGCAAAAGAGTTAAATACTTTATTATTCAAATATTAATAAACTAACACTACCTTATTTTTGAAATAATAATAAACTAACATTTAATCAAATTTGCCTCTATGGTAGCTTTACCATGAAAAATTAAAAAAAAAAAAATTAGCGAAGAAAAATAAAATTGCTGTCCTTAGCGTTGAGCTTCATATATCCTAGCGAACAACCAAGAATTCCACCAAATAGGTTGAAATATTGGGTGATCTTCAGTGCCACCTACCTATAGTACAGGCGCAAACGCAGAAAAATATTTCGGGGGGGGGGGGGGGTTCAGACAAATAATAATTGGGGGGGGGGGGTGTTTTCATACAAATTTACTCGTTGAGTGCAATTTACATTTAGTTTTGCGTATTTAACTACATCATTTCGGGGCTGGGGGTGGGGGGGTTGAACCCCCAAAACCACCCCCTTCGTTTGCGCCTGCTACAGTATAAGGATATATTTACGATACAGAACTAAAATTCATTACCACGAATTAGAATTTAGTGAAATTTGCTATATGGTACATGCAGTGTAAAACAACATTTTTAAAATGAGCTTCTATGATAGATTTACTTTAAGAAATGCCAGTCTTATTTTAGCATTATTTTATTTAGCTTCAAATTTTATTCTATTTAATTTTTAAATACTTTCATTAGTAACTGCATTTACAAACCTGTTTAATAAATGTAAATTTAAATGAATAAATTGATTATAAAATTTTGTAAGAATTTGGGAACATCAATTTAAGTTTATAACTCAACTCGGAGATGACCAATAGAGGAATAATATATTTCCGGAAAAATCAACAATGTTCCGAAGCACGGTAGAATAGTCAAATATGAACCGACTGCAAAAACGATTAAATCAATGAACTTTTACATCAATATTAATTTATTTTCTTATTCATATTCTATCCTTTCATTCATTTATAAAAAAGTTCTTAAAGAATGAATTTTCCTGAATCACTGACTGTTTATAATTTTTCAGTATTCTATTCCCTGATATTGCTCATAAGAAGATGTAGGTACTGTGTTCGATTTATCAATGCAATTTGATTTATAGTTGATGTACTTCGCTCATTGAATGAATGAATATTGTTTCATAAGGTTACGTAATTTATTTGAAGAATCAAAAAAAATCATTCGTAATTCATAATGAAGTTGTTCATTAAGTCAATGCACTTTTTTCATTGACTAGTGAATATAAAAATAATAAAATGGGGTTTTTGTAGAAATATTCAAACACATTATCTATAGCTTCATAAAATTTTTCTTATACCTACATAACCATTATCTCCTCTTCAAAGTAGTGGACCATATTGATCCAATGTTTTATGTATTTATTTGGAATTGATAGCTGAATTAATTTACACATTGAGTCCTACACTTTTGCATTCATTAATTCATTAATATGAGTACTTTCGAAATTTGTCATTATGCAATGAAATCTGTAGTTGATTGAACAAATATTTATGAAATCTTTTCATAAAACTATGAATTTTCATTAAAAATGCATAAGTCGGGCGAGGGATAGCGACAAAATTTAATGCCTGTTCATTGAGTTGTCGAAAGGTTCATAAAAATTCAACTATTTTCAATTTATTTGGACATCGAATCAATGAATTTGTACATTGAGTCAAAGAATTTCATTTCATGCAAATATAGTTCATAACATCATGAGCAAATATTATTTTTTAGTGAAACATGAAGTTTGCAACGCTTCTTAAGCTTCACGGAGTAGAGTAAGTCTTCTGTTTCAAAAATAGTGCTTTGATTGTTGATAGGCCTTAACCACCGCTTCAAGACAAGAGGGCGTGATGTTGAAAACAGCTAAAATTAAAATAATAAAGCAGTTTTGGTGTTGGATAAAAAAAATATGTGCAATTTTCCCAAACGTAGCGTTCTAGAAAAGAACCTAATGAATCTGAACCCAATTAATCTCCGCGAACATAATTCAAACCCATCCAGTAATGACCGAAAATAGTCATCGTCAATGGCCACTGAAAGACCCGACAATTACACTTAAATCGAGTAACAAGAGACCGCACTATTCAGATCAGGAGTAGAAGTGATTCTTGAATGTCACCAATTGTATTCCAGGCTTATTTCAAGTTGTCTGAGGTTGAAAAGGTTCACTTGATTCTAGATTTGTTTACTTTGGACCGAATCACAGTCCAGAAGTATGTGTACGAGCTTGTAACGCATGGCAATTACCAGCTTAGATAATTCAATCAGATTTTTTTTTTTTTTCAAAAGCAACTTAATTCGATTATGGACTATAATAGCATAATATGGTCGAGTATTAAGCTAGTTGGTGTATATTCCTTGTGACACTTGGAATGTTGTTAATGGACACTTTGAAATAAGCGGGAATACCACCATCGTGATCGGCCGCCATAGGTTTGTTTGGATGCGGTTGATTGTCCACATCATGTCCCATATCAAATTTATATTGGCTTATCCGTATGGGAACAAGGTCTTCGCAGCTGCACATAGTGCGACAATGATCTTTGGAATTAAGAACTTGAGGATGGCATTTTTTGGTGCACGATAGTTTTTTTTATGAAACCAAAATTTGCTCCTTTTGTATAATGACGATTCTTCAAGTGTTCCCAATTAGAATTAGAACAATGCAATCATTTAGAAACTAGTTCAAAATCTTAATTAGATAGTCAATCTAATCTGCATTAATAATCTAAAATTGCCGTCTATCTTAGCATAGTTGGTGCAACAAAATACGGAAGGCGTACAGTCTTTTTTCTCTAACCGCCGATTGCATCTCAAGATTCAGCTAAGATCTTGATCGCATCTATGGGAAGGTCATGTGTGCAGTGCCTACCCCTTTGAAACCATATGAACTATTAGTTCATTGCGATCATATTAGAAGGCGGAATCATCTTATCTGCGTTCAGATATATGAAAAGTGAGGATCAGTATAGTGGAAGATCGCTATGCCATTCCAAGCCATCAAGTGGTCACTGTCACGCTATGCCATTGTCCAAGTTGTGTGATCTTTCGTGACAAGGCCCGACGGTCTACACGTATGAGGTCGCCGCTATATTCCCCATATCCCATTTCTCATTACCATCCCATAGAATCCTCCGCTTCATATTGGTGCGATCGTTTCGATTCAAGTGCGTGATCATTCAGTTCATCTCGAACTTTTCAACGACTAAGTTGATTGACGACGGTTTTCACGTGTAGTTTGCCTTTAGGCGGATGTTGACGAAGGTTTTTAATAAAAAAAATTGTTTTTTAATTACAAACGAGAAGAACCTAATTAAGATCTTTCGAAGCGCGGGCTATGTGAAGAAATACATTTTATAAGATTACGAATAAATGGCGATCAGTTGTAGTGAAATGATTAAATTTGTTGCGTTTTCAGTGATTTTATTTGTTCGGGTTGTGTGGTGCGAAATTGATTTTAACGATGATACAGTTGTTAATAAAAATTTTAAAAGTGTTCCAACCACAGTGAAAACATATGAGAATGATACCGTCTTATTACCGTGCTATCATAATAGTAATTATATCTTTATATTTATTTTTATTGATAATATTTTTATTCATTCTATAGTTTCGATCTTTTTTAATTATTATTTTTTGCGGTGAATTGTTTTTAATTTAATTTTTTATACATCGAAGTGGAAATAACTTACGTGAAAAATGTACGGTTTAATTTTATATGACGCTTTTGAGGTTTGATACAATTTTTACACGGGCATATATAAGAAAGGATCGATAAATATTGTTTATGGGCAGGTAATAGGCAAAAGTAGTTGGAAAAGACAGCCCAAAATAATCTGGCTGGATATAAGCCACGTCAAGCAATACAAAAAAACGGCAAGGGCAAACAAAAGAATGTAGCACAAGTTGGCAAAAAAGACATTAAAAATTTATATGACATAAATTGGTAAAAAATTCTTAAACTTAAATTAAATAAAATACAAAATAGTCGTGTCATAAAATGGGAAAAAATATAGCAAAAATAGAACTGGCCAAAAATATAATGCAAAACGAAATATTCATAACATGCTAATAATTTAAAACAAAAATTTAAATTAAAAAAAAAATTTAATTTGAAAAATAAAAAACACAAAAGTTAAAATAATAAAAAAACGTTAAAATTGACATAAAACATAAAAGCTATAAATTAAAAAATGGTAAATACACAAAAGGAACAAAAATGCATAAGTAGTAAAAACTACAAAAATGACGAAAAAGCTTAAATTAAAAAATATACAAAGTGCCAAGAAAATTTGAAGCCAAAAAACAAAAAATCCAACTGGTAAAAACACAGAAAAGAACCTAAAAAATATTTAAAAAATAACATTTCTAAAAATTAAAACTGACATGGAAGAGAAAGAATTAAATAAAAAAAAAAATTGAAGTGTACAAAAGAAACTTTAAAAAAATTTGAAATGAAAAAAAAATAACCGAAAAAACCAACTAGCTAAGCTTATAAAAATGACGAAAATATTAAAAATATCAATTTATTCAAAACTGTAAAGGAACACGAATTAAGAAAAAGTAATATTTTAATTTTGAGCATTGATCGCTTTAACTTTTATATCAGTTTTAATTTTTGGTCATATTTTGATGACCAAAAATTCAAACTGATATAAAAGTTAAAGCGATAAATACTCAAAATTAAAAAATTAAAAAGCAGCCAAAAATGTATAAATGGTTAAAAATTCTAAACTTACGGAAAATTAAAAGATCGCAATGATTTAAAAAAATAAAATAATGAAAGGTGTGGCACGAAACTACGAAAGTATGTACAGTGGATACCGCTTATTGTAATCCCGGATAATGTTATAATCCGGATTTTGTTATCAAAACAGTTGGGTCCCATTCTCCACAAACGTTCATATTTCGGTTGTCTATTGTTATAAACCGTTTAATGTTATTGTTTTTAGCTGGTCCCAAAGTGATTACAATAAGCGGTACCTACTGTATTAAGAAAAAATTGAAAAATTGAAAACAGCAAAACAAAAAATAAATATAAAAAGGGATAATAGAATAAAGAATAAAAATTTTCAAAAATCGGAAATGTCACAAAATATCAACGGCTTAGTTCAATAGTACTATTACTCAAAAAATTATAACTTTGGGTTATTTATAGTGCATGACAAGCTGGTTAAGTTCTTTAGGTCTACGACGGATCAATATGGGTCTCATTTCGACCCCTACGCGCGCGGAGGTTTATCGCTTCGCTTCCTAACTAGGAAACAAACTTCGTATTTTGATTTTCCGGAGGTTATAATTTCGGTAAGACTTCGGTAAGACTGTTGAGGTCAGGTTGTGAACTTTTATCTTCGATAAGGCTTCCGTAAGACTTGTGAGCGGAGGTTCAACTTTCAGAAGCAGTAGCTTCGGTAATAACCTCTATAAGGCTTTACGGAAGTAAATAACAACAGTTTTATGGAGGCTTGTGGACTCTTAACTTCGATAAGGCTTCCGTAAGACTTGCGTGTGGCAGTTTGCAAGCGAGCTTCGCTCAATATGTCTAATACCAAGTGATTCGGCTTCAACCCTGTTATGACCATGTTTCAGATTGGCCTAGTGTGAAGCGTAGCGTACTAATGTATGATAAGGCCGTGGTTAAAATCCGAGAGTGTGCAAGTTTAATTCGCATTCAAACAAAAAATAGTAATTTACAGGATAATAAATTCATAGTTGGAAGAAACCAAAACTATCGCGAATTTTGTTTTCTGGGAATAATGTAAAAATGGAAATTTAAACTTCATCTCTAATACCCCCATTGGGGTTCTGAAAATAGAATCTATGGGGCAAATCTGCAAATATCGAAGTCATGAGTTTAATACCATAGGCTTACTATCACCCGCGATCTAAGAAAACATTTTTATTCATAATGAAGAACATAAGAGGCGCTAGTTACAGTTACGATCAAGTTACCTCTTAGCAGCTTAAGGAGCGAAAAACTACAATAATTTTAAATGTCTTTAATTTTAAATCCACTAATTATCATATAGATGTAAGTTATTATTTCTTATTCAAACTTATTATCCATTTCTAAGTGGGTGTAGTGTTACACAGAGCGACGGAAACCAAATCAATAAAATTTAAGAATTAATTTGGAACTAATCGATAATCCCCAGATATTAGTCTCACCTTGAACTTAATGTCGAAATTTTTGATTAAATAATAGCAGTAGATTATTCGATTTATTCTTAACCACAGAAATATCGGATTATCATAAAACGGAAAAAAAGAATTTGTTTTTTAATATATTTTACAAATATTAAATTTGATGACAAAGCGTACTAATAATAATATACAGCAGTACCGTAGACCATAGCCAATCTAGAATTTATGTAGATAAAATACTGAATTCCAATATGAATTTTATTTGAGGGCAATTGAACAAGAGGTGTTCTCGGTAGCCTAGTGTAAACGTGCTAGAATATCATCGTGGGTTCGAACGTTTCCAAAATCCCTTACCCTGTCCCAGGGGTTTGGAGGTACGCTGAGAACCTATCCCAAAAAAAAAAACTGTGTTGAGGTACTTTGATCAAATATCTGAAAAGATCCAACAAACGTAATATCCCAAATTTAATCATATTACCGATGAGGCCAAGGCTTTTGGCTTTTCAACAGTTTAGTTCGAGTTCGACTCGAATACAGGTTAAGTGTCGATACGCTATGCAGGGTCAGGATACCGAAGCGAACAGAGTTTATCTGTTGACCATAATAGTTCTAATTTGATTCATAATTAAATGTTTTCTCTAATTTTCAAAAGCACAATCGATTGTAATATTTAAGAAAGACTCTCCAGCCACTTCAGTCACCTCCTTGCAACAGCCTAACATTCACACAAAATGTGGGTGATGTCCTCCTCAGCACATAGGTCAAGGCAGTACCTGCTCACGTCAGAGTCAGCGATCCCCATACGCAGAGCTTGCTTCCCTAGCAAGTCGTACCTTATCGGAAATCCGACGAGAAACCGCAAATTTTCCCTACTCCATGCCAATATCTCCCTATAGTCTTCCGTTTGTTCAACCTTGGCCAGAGACAGAGTGCTCAAGAAGTAGAACAGCTTAGTGTCTATCATCTAGAATTCGTTGCGTCCTCGGCATTATCCCTGATACGCGCTTTGATACCGTTCAATGGTGGACTAGTCCACTCCTCTACAATCTCGGTTGACGCCGATCCTAGTCTTGTAAGCTCATCGTGGGCCACCAAGATCGTTTTTAGTGCAGTAGAAAATGAAAAAAAAAAGTAGAGTAGATTGAAAGAAGAACCCGAAATAATAACTCCATTATCGATCTTAATCCTGATGCACACTGCTTCAAGTAGTTGTCCATTGTTTTAGCTAGGCAATGCTCTGCTCTTCAGAGCTCTCTCGTAGAGTCCGTTCAGGTCCTACTAGGGACTGTTAAGAGCCAAATATCCACCCACTTTCTTACAAACGCGAACTCCAGATGGACTGACCAACTGCGTTATATCTAGGAAGATATGGCCGTTCTACTGCCGGAGAAGAACAGATGAACTCCTAAGCAGGAGCTGTGTGGACGTCTCCAGAGTAACGGCAATCAGTACGGGTCACTAGCCGATCAGCGACCACGCGGCAGACTGGGTATTCTCTTTAACGTCAATTGCCGCAGCTATGGAAAGGTAAACAAGAGGGAAAATGTTATCCACCTTCTTTGCGAGTGTCCAGCCCTAGCTTCAGCCAGACTTCGCGTGCTAGGCAAACCTTTCTTTAATAACCTTGACGAGATCTCGAAGAACAAGATTGAAGAACTGATCCTGAACTGCTCCGGATGGATATGATAATCCATTGGAGCCCCAGGTCTCTGCTAAACCATATATCCAATTCATCAACCCAATAAATGTAGTAGAATTCTTTTAGTGCGGAGTAGACAAATTTGAGTTCAAAACTGTAGTAGATATACTACAATTGTAGCATGGTGGCAGCTCTGGTCGTGGCTGTCCATACTCGTTCTTGGATCATGAGTTTCCAGTGAATTTACAAAAAAAAAATCTTGGAGGAGCTAGGCGAGTCCCCAATTTTTAGATGGTACATTTTATGCTATTTATGATTTCAACAGAATGTCGTTTAAATTACCACCACTACTTTTCTTGCACTGATTGATCCGTTGGCGCCAATTTTCGATGACTCTGTGCAGCTTCTCGGATGGTATGGTCGTTATGGTACTGCGAATGTTGGTTTCGAGCTCATCAAGAATCTTGAGTAGTCTGGGTGGCTTAGTGGCTAGAGCACTTGACTTCGGTGCACCGGGTACCAGGTTCGAATCTGCTTGGCGACAAGTAATTTTCGAAAATGAGATTGGGTGTCGGACTACCAGTTCACTCAGCTGAAAATGAGTACCTGAATTAAAATCAGGGTAATAATCACGGACGAGCGTGTAGCTGACCACTTCACCTCCTAGTGTTCCGTTGGTCTCGCAATGAAGTAACTCTAGCATTACTTCAGGGCCTAGGCCCGATTTGGGATGTTGCGCCATTGATTATTATTATTATTAAGAATCTTGAGTTAGTCGGTGAAAACCTGTGATTTAACAAAGTCCCACAGAAAATAGTCAACTAGTGTTAAATCACAAGATCTTGGTGGCCAGTTCTGGGGACAATTTCGTGAAATAACCGGTTCATCAAATTCACACCAGATTCACGCAATAACTCCCTGTATGGCAAGTTGCGATGCGCTGTCTTGTTGTCGTTTCGGTGGCCCTCAATCGTGTAGAGTAAATTCAGTTTCCAACTTTTGAATTATGCGACGAGTATCGAGTATCAGAAGGGGCAGAATGACGACCATACTTTGCATGAAATGCTCTTTGAATAGCAACAAAACGTCTCGAATTTTGATAGAATATTTCAATAATTTCGAAACGTTGGGGCAACGTGAAACGATTCGTGATGAAATAGCAAACCTTACTGATGACATTAGTAGTAGACTTGTGTAGTTCGTGAACGAACTAGTTCGGAAGATCGCTCCCTAGCGAACTAGCTCGCAGTGACTTCCGGTCCTAGTTAGTTTGTTTGAAAGTAGTTGGTTTTTGTAGGTGATCCGGCCTGGCGACCTTTTTTTTTTTTTAGGTCCTCACATTCAATCCCAACATGAAACGAACTAGTTCCTTTTTTTTTGGTGAACGATGAACTACAACAACGAAGTAGTTCGCGAAGACTAAGGAACTAGTTCGTTCGCGGTCACTAAGGTGAACTAGGTACAATGCGCAAGCCTAATTAGTAGATCAGTTCTGTAACTTATGAATGAGAAATTTCTCACCAAAAAGTCAAAATGAGGATGAATTGATGCAGTTTTCTCTCTGTATTCTCACCAAATGAGAAATAAAATATTGCCAAATGCGTAGAGCGTAGCCAATTACAGTGCTTTCTCATTTGGTGAGAATACAGAGAGAAAAGTGCATTAATTCGTCCTTTCAAAGATTCAAAGATTTATTGGCATATAGATGTTGGCATATTGATGTTATTGTGCATTACATTAGTACAATTTAATTTTTCAATGCTTTCGATTATTAACAGTAGTTTAAACATTAGTCTTATAAGTGTTTACTTTGATAATGTACATTAGTGAGCTAGCTTCCGGAAAGCCAAAAAACCGGATGGAAGGCATAATTACATAATTAATTCGTCCTCATTTTGACGTTTTGGTGAGAAATTTCTTATTCATAAGTTACAGAACTGAGCTACTGATCGCAAATATTGAAATTTAAATATGAGCTATAAAAATCCTATCGTCCCTATTGGTAGACCCTATACAAGTGACGAATTAACAATGTCTCCAATTATATTTCGTTTTTCAATCCACACTTTCTCATATTCCCCGAAAGAACCGCAACTACCTTAAACCTGACCTGATTTCCATCTGGAAAACCACGAACGCAATTAACCATGAAACTTCCAACAAAACTGTTTCAGTCTCTCGAAACGCACCGCATCGTGAAACCGCCGTTTTAATTCACCCAGAAATTCACACAGGATACAAACCGCAGAGATCTGCATCCGGTCGCTTTGATTATAAATTTTCACTTTTTCTTTCGTTTCTTCCGCAGCACCGTACCGGTATGTCCGGTGGCATCGGGATGATGTTCTACTAGTCGACTCCCGGCATCCAGAGATCGCGCCACCGGAACGTATTCACCTATGGTCGAACGGAAGTCTTCAGGTGTCTCGTGTGAAAAACGTGGACAGTGGCGAATACTATTGCGAAATAATGGCGGAGGGAGGTCATGCGGTACAGATTCACGCCATCGAGGTACAGTATCCGCCGGCTGTGATCTCGTCGCCCAGTGGCGTTGTCGAACTTCCGATCGGCTCGGTCTTCGAAATTGTCTGCGACGCTAAGGGTTTTCCGCATCCGATTATCACGTGGCGCCGCAACGGTATCGACGAGAATCACGAAAAGATGGAGAATCGACGCCGACTTCTCGTTGAGGTCGAGTCGCGCGACATGGCCGGTCCGATTGATTGCGTCGCGAATAATGGGGTCGGCGAGTCCGTGACGGCCGGTGTCCACTTGAATGTGCTCTGTGAGTAGACACCGACAACGATGACTCTATCACGGTCGTTACTTTTTCCTTTATTTATCCGATTTCTTTGAAACAGTTAAGCCGGAAGTAAAAGCTGTGGCGCATGTAGTTCACACGAAGATTAACATGCGCGCACATCTCGAGTGTCTCGTGGTGGCTGCACCGTCCGGCACAGTCCACTGGTTCCATCATGGGGTTCCCGTTCATTCGGACATCAGAGTGGGCCGCCATGATACCGAACTGCAAGCGAACCGATCGCTTCTGCACTACTTTACCGAATCGAAACACGTGCTGGTCATTAAGAAGGTGAGAGATCACGACCTGGGGATGTACGAGTGTCGCGCAGAAAATCGAATTGGATTCAAGGGTGACGTCATCGAACTGACCGGACGACCTATGGCCTGCGTGTTCAAGAGCTCGCCGATTCTGTCGACGCCCACCGCTCATAATCTCATTTGGCAGACCGAAAGCTTGTCGCCGATTATTGAGCACAAATTGAAGTTTCGTCAGATTCCATCAGGTGAGTGGGAGTTCGTTTAATTAATTAGTAATTTTAATTGCGACTAATTTCCGTTCGGTTTTTAGGAGACGTTACACCACAAAGTCGGTATCCAGGAATTGCTTGGAATGAACTCACTATTCCGGCGGAGTTCTCTGAAGGTAAGAGAGCAACTAACGTAGGTAGATTAACTATAGTAAGATTATGGGTAGCTGTAATGAATCAAGGTAGATTAAAGCCCTTTTCTCATGACGCTGTGGTTAAAGTAAATCAATAATGCGGTGTTTCAATTATCTGACGGTATGCCCACCTTTTAGATTTCTTTGATCATTTTTGAAACTTCGAATCATCGCATACTCATTAATAAGCTCCGATTAATTAACACAAAAAGATCCAACATAAAATACGTTTTTATCAATAACCGATTTACGGTAACCGGCATATGAACATTAGGGCCTTGGTCTCCCAGAACTATTTTCGGGATATCTATCTTTGTTCTAATTACCTAAAGAATGTATGGTCTTTGTGCCTTCAGATTCCTGTATCTTCTCACACTCAGCAAAATATCTTCCAGCCTGAATGAATTTTTTTTAACGTTTATGCAAAAAAGTTAACAACTTGGAGCTTAATATGTTTTTTTTTTTAAATTTTTGGTACTAGGACGATCAATTTATAAGACAAAATAATTAGGTAAAGAGAAACTAATTTTATTTTCTTGCAATAAGCGCGGATAGTATAGGAACTGCCAGCACTGGAGCCAGTATCGGTCGCCAATACTGAGCCAGCATCGGTCGCCAGCACTCGGTCAGTATATGACACCACAGCACCATATCCAAGTTATCATTCAGCAGTAACCCAGCAATGGGCCCAGTTCTAGTTGCACTGCCGTGCCATTATTTGCCAGTGCTGGGCCTATTGTAGGACCCTATATTCACATAGTATCTATTAATCTATAATACCCAATCACAGCATAGAATTTTTTTTTTGCTTTCTAAAAAATAATGAAGTTGGTAGGCGATTACGTAGAAAGTCCGTTAAAGTTGAAAACAATTCGGTATCTTATCAGACCTAAAAGATATGACGAAAATCGTAAGAACGTACACACTTCTTTACGTGGTTGAATATCGCAAAATCCTGAAGTAGTAAATTCTTAGGCGATTATTTAAAACAGTCATAGATGTAAAAAATTTGCCAATAGTCTGGACACAGTTCGGGAACGGCCAATGTCGGAGTTTATCATCACATGTTTTGAGATTTTGAGGTTACTTTGAAAGCTAATTTATAATAATAATATTTATTCATTGATAATTTCGATTATAAACTTGTGTTATAAATAGAGATCAGACAATAGTCCTTACATCTTTGTTTTGCGCGGTATTTTTATTACACATAGGTAAGTATTCCGAATTCTTTTGAACTGTGTGTAACGATGTGATAGGAAAATGCAGATAAAAACATATTTCTATTCACTTAATTATATACTAACTTAAATACTAACTAAAAGAAAATAAAAATAAAACAAAAGAAAGCTAATTTAGTTCCTTAAATAAAAAGATTTAAAATAACGAAATTTTTAGATATTCGAATTTCGGTATTTTATATACACTAAAAGCCAATAGAAGTAAAAACGAATTCGTTTCCTTATCAGACTTAAGAGATATTACGGATTGCTAAAACTCATTACATCCATTTGCGGTTTGAATTTCGAAAAACTAGTGAAACTGGTTTTTAAACGATTTCATAAGAAGCAACTCATGAGACACGAGGAATTATGAAAAAATCGTTCATAAATCCCATCACTTCTAAAACAAATGACAGAATTCTTAAAAAAGTGTTCAAGCCTTTTATACCCGCTTACGGCTGAAAAGGGGGAAAACTAACAAATAAGTTTTAGGCGATTAAGCCCATGAAAGTTAAAAGATATTCGATATCTGATCAGACCTGGGAGATATGGCAGAATTCATAAAAAAGTATACAATCCCTTTACCCTCTTAGGGGTCGAATTTCAAAAAATCATGAAAAGTCTTTCTAGGTACTTATATAAAGATGATGGAATATAAATATGAATTCAATATTTGAAAGGACCCAGTAGATATGATAAAAATTGTGAAAATATATGCAGTACATTTTCTAATCATTTTTTCCCCCTTCCAAACGCCAATGAATATTTTAAATTTTTTTTCTTTAAATTAATTTTCTAGTATGTACATATACATACCGAGTTTAAACCTTGTAGCATAAGCCCTTCTATAGATAGGTAAAACACCACCCAGCCTCGTACTATACTACCCCTAAAAAAAATTATATTTTTCCAGCATGCCACTACTATAGCTCCATCTAAATACCAAGTCTCAGCTTTATATCATTATTTAATATGTTCTCGTGATATAAAAATCAGAACCTCTTCCATTTCGCACTCCTCACTTCCATCCTATATACCCTCACCCTCAACAATTTTTTTCTGTTAGGTCTACTTTTGGTACGAATTTTAGGAATCTATTTTACACTGTTCTTGAGATATGACACATGATTTTTTAGAAAAATTCTTATTCACTTCACTTTCATGTTCCACCGCCCATTTAAAAAAATTTACTTTGAGCAATTTTTACTTGTCAACCTTTATACACAAGTTTTTCACCCCAATCCCCGTACGCCACCCCCCAAAAATTTGATTTCAATCTTCTCTCCTAGTATAACTACAGATATTTGTTAAGTTTTAATTGCTTGGCATTAACCGTTTAGGAGATATGGATTTTTGAATGTGTCGATCTCGGCTTTTTTGCGTTTTGAACGCATTGTTTCCCCCTCCACTCCCACGCCCCTGCAGCCATATCGCTGTTTTTTTTCCAACTAGATCCACTATCGGAGCTCTGTACGAGTAAATTCTAAGTTTCACCTCCTACCATAAGCGGTTGCTGATATGTAGAAACCAAATCGACGTAAAATCGACCAAATTTTTCCGTCTAAAACGCTTTCTCTACCCCTCCCCTCACACCCCCACCCTTCAAAATGTCATCACTTCAGTGGGCCTTCTCAATCTAAAAGCTTCAATTTAATAGCTCAAATGGCAAACCTCTTGAGCTATTAAATTAAGCTACGAGCCTTCAAACGATTTTTCGTATAGCGGTCAAAGTACGGCGGACAGACGGATTGAAATTTTTTTTGTTTTTTTCGTGTCTACTAGTCATTGAACGTGAAAAACAAATTGTTCAGGGTAGTACATTTTTTTTTTTAAATCGATAACAATACTGTATTATTGAAATAATAAAGTAAAACGAATGCGATATCTAATAAGACCTAAAAGATTTGCCAGAATTCGTGAAAATGTAGGTACAGCTTAGGTTTTTGAGTTGAATATCGGAAAATGCTTAAATCAGTTTCTTGCGATTATATTTAAAACCTTTAAAAGGAAGAACAAACTAGTTGTCTCAGGAAACCTAAGAAATATGTCGGAATTCGTGAAATGTTACAAAACTAGCTTACAACTCCTTAGTGGTTGAATATCGAAAAAATACAAAAGGCAGCGTCTAGACGATTATGTAAATAACCTGCGGAAGTAAAATTAATTCGATATCTAGTAGTCAGACCTAAAAGATATGACAAAATTCTCCAAAATGAAAACCACAGCCATTTTTTTTAGCCAATTCAAATCTGATACATACCAAATTTAATTTTTTTTGCTTAGCAGAAGCCGTTCCTGTGATACCGGAAGCACCACCACTCCTGTACCTTTCTAATACTATCAAAAAATATCTGGTAAGCCCCTATTTACTAGATCTGTATAAAGTATAGACGTCATATACTTCCCATCTTTCACGAGAACCGCAAGATATTATTATAAGATCAGATTTTTTGTATCCTCATCCCAAGACTCTCTAATTCCCTTCCTCGCACCTCACACCCCAAAAAGCATCCATTTTAAGGGGTCCATTCGATCTCTCTACCAAAAAATTTTAACGTTATATTTTAACGGATTTGTGAGCTACGAGCCTTGAAACGTTCTTATGTACGGCCGATAGACGGACAATTTTTCTTCAAAATCGACTAGCCCTGAAAACCACAAAATACAAAATTTCAAGGTAGGGAATTTTTTTCCAATTCTTTTTTGTACCACCTGCGTACTATGCATTTAACTTAGTAACTATATTCAGTATATCTGCAATTTGAAGATTCTTTGCAGTAGTGGATTAAAAAAATATTTCTTCGCACAAAATATCGTAGATACCCAACAAGAATAAAATTTTCCTCCTTGGTGGTTCGTGTATTGACTAAATAAATAGACCCCCCCCATTTTTACGATCATAATAATTTGATTCTTGTCTTCGATAACTTGGCATATTTTTCCACAGGTCCAATGCACACGATCGGCTATAGTCTCCGTGGACTTCAACCAGCCAGTGTTTACGAAGTTGCCGTGACGTCACGAAACCGTTTTGGTTGGAGCGATAATAGTAAAATAATCAGATTCGCAACGGGTGGTGAAAGTATGAGTGGATTTTATTTTATTTAAATCGGAAGTTTTATTTTCATCATTATTAATTAATTGATTTTATTACATTCTACAGTTGAACTGGAAAACTACTCGACTGATAGTGAAGTTCACTATGAAGATATTGAGGATAACGATCTGACCGATCTGAGCACAACGAATTTACATGATTATGTGGTCAGTAAGATCTATAGTGGATCTTCCAGGCTCGAATTTAGTTTTAAGATTTTTGTTATTTTTGGTGCAATGTTGATAATTTTATAATAAAAATTCGAATTAAGTTTCTTTATGGATGACGGAAAGAAGATGATTTTTTTTAAAGTCGTTAATTTATGGTGTAGGCTGGTTGTTGTGATATTCACAGAGAAATTAAGGGCACTTTGAGTAGATAATAAAAATTAAAGTTTGTCAAATAATGGGTTACGTGTTTACATTAAGTGGATCTGCTGTCGACAACAACCCTTAGGAGAGATAAATGGTGAGGGAGTATACGGGTCAATTCAGACTCGATAAAGGAAAGGTAGTCGGTTTACTATACTTTTACAGGATATTTAGATGGTTCTTTCACTAGTCAACGCATATGACCTAGGATAAGTGAGTGAGTCTGAAAAACATAAGACAATTCAAGTTTATTCTGAATTTAAATTTATTTGTTCATCTATAAAAAACTTCATGATTTATTATCGGTTTCAGTTTTCGAGGAAAACTACTAACACCCAAGATAGTAGGTACACCCATATTAATGGGTGTTAAGAAAAATATTCATGGTTGTTATAAGAACACATGGTTATTATAAAAACACTCATGGTTGTTATAAGAACACCCATGGTGTTATGTCGAATAACCACCCATCGTGTTATGTCGAATAACCACCCATCGTGTTATGTCGAATAACCATGGGTGTTAGGTCGAATACCCATGGGTGTAAACGACGCACCTATGGGTGTCAGTGTGGACCCATGGGAACAGTGTGGTTTATCTAAATGGAACCCCCGTGGTGAATGTGAAACTACAGTTGGTAGTTGGTAGTTGAAGAATCTTCATGGGTGTACAAAACACCCTTAATAGTTGAGACTGCATAGGGTCGAGGATGAGTGAATGAGTCTGAAAAAATAAGACAACTTAAGTTTATTCTGGACTTAAATTTATTTGTTCATCCCTAATAATCTTCATGACAATATTATCAGTTTCAGTTTTCGAGGAAAATCAGGTAGGTACTTACTAAAACCCAAGATATATTAACCATATTAATGGGTGTTACGAACAATACTCATTCATGGTTGTTATAAGGACACCCATGGGTTTTACGTCGAATACTCATGGGTGCTACGTCGAGTAGTCACGGGTATTACGTCGAATACACATGGGTGTTCCGTTGAATACACATGGGTGTAAGCGACGCAGCCATGGGTGTCAGTGTTACTTATCTAAATCGTAGCCGCCATGGTAGTTCCGAAACTACATGGTAGTTGAAGACTTTCCTGGATGTACAGTACACCCATGGTAGTTGAGGAGTTCACGTACTTTCTCCGGATTTCCCGAAAACCGAGATGGATGTACACCCATGAAATATGTTGCAGCATAGTGGGAGTATCTGAAAAAAAACACTATTAAAATTTCGTCTTAATTTAGAGGATAGAAAATTACGTTATTTCGATGACGATGTTATTTTCCAAATTTTTAGGAAGTTTCAGATTATCATTTTGCTTGTTTTTACAGAGTATCTGAAACGATGAATGATGCCTGAAACTGTGTATACTGGATAGTACTTTCAGTATGACCTCAACCTTCCAGAAAATAAAATCGATGCCAATTTTACTATCCACTTTTCGACGACGACATTCCCAGGATACGTTCGAAGATCTAGTGGCACAAATCTTCGATATAAACATAAGATCGTGAACAGATTTATTTATAAAATTTAGATTGATCGAAAATAGTCACGATCGATTCGATTTTGCAAGATTTGTTGAAATCAAACGAAAACATAATGTTTATGTTTATGACCAGTTTGCAAGCGTTTTCTGCCGATTTAACCACTGAGCCTAAAATAAAGATCTCATGAAATTCAGATATTTCCGAAAGACTTGCGTAATTTCAATCTAAACAAGCAAAATTGACGTCCAGACAATTCGGACAACATCTGGACAGCAGCACGTCCGTAACAACAACCAATAGTACAAGAGTAAAATTAAAATAATATTGAACATTTTTTTTGGGGTTTTTTTAAATTGTTTAAATCATCACACAATGAACGAACGTCCGGTAGAATTGAGATCTATAGTTAAAAAATTCTCCACTTCCGATCGAATGATCGGTATTTTTCCAGCTGGTAGATGACATCGATACGATCGAGGAAGCTTTGTGATTCTTGGAAATTCTAAGCCATTCGGCTTTTTTGGGACTGTATTCGACAAAATAAATTATTGCTGATGGTATCGTTTTAAAATTCACGGATCGGTTGGAAATGAGAAGAAGCTAAATCATTGATCTAAGAAACGATTGGATCGAATTCGGGTTAACTCTTGGATCATGTGACCATAAGAATGGGTTTTCCCAATTCAAACAATTAAGACACTACGACTAGCTCACCCCTTTGTTGCCTTCAACCTTTGGCCCTTACAACCACGATTTTTCGGTAGGGACTGCAACCAATTTATCCGATCAACCTATGGCTCTGCATTGAACATACTTTTCGGTGGATCCCCGCATTTTTGCGATCCAAAAATAATAAGAACCAATCCTAATTTCATCGGTTTTTATATATTTCCTGCGATCGAAACCGAACTCAACTGTTCGGATATTTTCTAATTCATTTCCCATAGTTGGAGGTCCATTAAAATTTAATGCGCTCCCAGACTGGTGATAAATTTATCACCAGCGTTTGATGATAATCTACTGGTTTTGGCCTTCGAACGCAGCGGATTTTTCAAATCCAAAAATAAAATCGCCAGACTTAGACCGCCAATAATGCGGATTATGTGGATCGGATTTCGTACGTAGTGTGTAAGCAATTGTTATAGGCGTTTTAAATCACAGCCCCACTGGATGAATTAATGGGCACGCACTTAATTATGTTTTTATAGGTTTAGTTCGTGACTTTGCGGAAAAATAATAATTGGAATTTTGAAAGAAATATTCCCGATTGATGTTGATTTTATGATCGGCCTCTTCGGATATTTCTGGAGTAATGGAGTACCTATAATAGCTTGAAGTTTATTGTGAAAATTCCAAGTTGATTTTTTGAATTTTAAGGGGCGGATTAAAACAATTTTCTTACTTACTTAAGAATTAAAAATCTAGTTAAAACAATTCAGTAATAAGTTTTAACTACATTTTTAATTCTTAAGTAAGTAAGAAAATTGAATAGGTAGGTACTGGAAAAAATTATTTTCCTCATTAAAATTTTGTATCGGTACTCCAGCGGAACTGGCCCGATTTGGTTGTCGCGCCATTGATAATGATGACTCCAGCGGAACTATTGCATCTTTAGCAAAATATTTCTAGTTCCTACTAATTTTTGTTAAATGTTAGTTGTTTAAATGTTAGTTGTTTTTCGGTGTCAGTGGAGTGAAACTCCAACACGAAATCCCCGACTGTTGATTTAATCGCTGTCCTTGAGGACATGACAATTTGGAAAAACTTCACTGGACAGTTTTTATAAGATTGTGTTGGACTAGGTCCGAAGGAGCTGTTTCGTCATCGGAAGGTATAGACTCTTCAGAGGGTGTATTCGAGCTTACTATCCGAAACACCCTGACAGCTGGTGGAATTGCTGAGGAAATTTCTATATAGCGATATCGGAATCTAATTTACAATCTACGAATTTTAAACTAGACAAATACCTGCCATCTAAAATCTTATACTAAATGTGGGCTTTGAAAATTTTATCTAATACTTCAACCAGTTGGTGGAATTTTATGGTTGTATTTGGTAGTGGTTGTATTTTGGTAGTAAACCAGGATAACGATCAACGCTAAGAGTAAAGTGTGGTAAGTGTTCTGCTTCAGTACTGAAAAAAAGAATTCGATCAGACATTGCTGGTAAATACTGGTGCGATGACGATCCTGTAGAAACGAAAAATACAAAAACAATTTTCAGTCCGTCTGTCCGCCGTACGCTACTGGTGTAAGCAAAATTGATTGAAGGCTCGAAGGACCCAAACCCTTTGAGCTATTTAGTTGAATTTTTTTCATGAGTAGAGTGGGTACACCCCTTTAAGTGGACACTTTTTGATATATAGAGAGATGTGGGAGAGGCGTTTTAGGCGGAAGTTTTGGGTTTCTAGATCTCAACCACCGCTAATGCTAGGAAGCTAAAATTGAAATTTTACTGTATTATTTATAATACAGTATTGTTATCGATTTTTAAAAAAAAAAAATTTGCTGCCCTCAAAATTTTTTTTTCCACGTTTCATGACTAGTAGACGCGAAAAAAGCAATAAAAATTTTCACTCCGTCTGTACGCCGTACGTAGACCGCCCCACGCCCCTAGCAAAATCCTTTGAAGGCTCGTAGTTCTCAAACCAGTGGACCTATTAAATTAAATTTTTTTCTAAGAATAGACTTGGTGGACCCCTTGAATTGACATTATTTTCAGGGAAGGAGGTGTAAGGGGGAAGGCGGGGTAAGCGTTTTAGACGAAAAATTTAGGTTTCTAGATCTCAGGAACCGCTTGTGTTAGGAGGCTGAAACGTAGAATTTCTATAGAGCTTTGATAATGGACCCATTTGCAAAAAAAAAAACAGATATGGGTGAAGGGGTGTGGGAGTGGAGGGGGAAATAATGCGTCCGAAACGCAAAAATACCGAGATCGACAAATTCTAAAATCCATATCTCCTAAACCATTAATAGCAAGCAGTTAAAACTTAACAAATATCTGTAGTTATACTGGGAGAGTAGATTGAAAAAAAATTTTTGCGTAGGGGTAGTGGCGTACGGGGGTGGGGGGTGAAAAACTTTAGATTACGATATCTCACAAACTAATTGGACCAGAAAAACAAAATTCGGTTTTATTATAAAGATTAATAAATAAAGATTGCTCAAAGTAAAATATTTGAAGGGGGTGGAGGAGTACGGAAGTGGGAGGGATTAGAATTTTTCAAAAATAACACGATTTATATCTCAATAACAGTGTAAGATGGATGTTTCAAATTTTTACCAGAAGTAGGCCTAATAGAACCTAAGTAGGGAAAAAAAGGTTGGGGGTGTGGGTGTAGAGGGTGAGGGTGGGGAAGGGTGAGAAAGAAAAAGTTCCGATGCTTATATCTTAAGAATCTATAGTGATAGGAAGCTGAAACTTGGTATTTAGATAAAGCTATAGTAGTGGCATGGCGGAAAAATACATTTTTTTAGGGGTAGTATGGTACGGTGGTGGGGGGTGTTTTCCCTAACTTCAGAACGGCTTATGCTAGGAAGTTGAAACTCGGTAGGTATATGTAAATTAACTAGAAAAGTAATTCTGATAAAAAAAAATTCCAATATTCATTGGCGCTCAGAAGGGGGGGCAGAAAAAATATCAGTTAATATAAAATGCATTTATTTTCACGATTTTCGTCATATCTACTAGGTCTTTCGAAATATTGAATTCATTTTTATTCTACGGATTCTTCATATGAATACCTAGAATGTGTTTTCAAGATTTTTTGAAATTCGACCCCTAAGAGGGTGTAAACTGGTTGTATACTTTTTCATTAATTCCACCATGTTTCTCAGGTCTGATCAGATATCGAATATCTTTTCACTTCCCCAGGTTTGTTTAATAATCACCTATTCTTAAGTTTTGTTTTTTCAACCTCTAGACCGCATCCCGGAATATGACCCAATTATTTAATTCATATGTTACACCCTTTACTAACCGCTTCCCGAACTTTTTTTTAGGTTTTCAGTCACATAGTAACATACACCTAGAAAACTCTAGACACTCTAGACACTCTAGAAAAATAAAATTCGGTTTGAAGATAAAGGTTAATGAATAAAGATTGCTCAAAGTAAAATTTTTTATGTGGGTGGTGGAGCATGGGAGTGGGGGGATAAGAATTTTTCTAAAAAAAAAAACCTTTCATATCTCAAGAACAGTGTAAGATAGATGCTTAGAATTTTTACTAGAAGTAGGCCTAATAGAACCCTAGAAAGGAAAACAATTTTGGGGGTATGGCTATATAGGATGAGGGTAGGAAAGTCTGAAAATGTAAAAGTTCCGATGCTTATATCTTAAGAATCTAGAATGATATAAAGCTGAAATAGGTTGCTGGTTCAAATCCGGCTCGACGGACCAAAATGTTGGAGTCGGATCGACTCCCTTCTTTTATGAATAAAAATACGTTCTTTCCTTTTTATTAATGTTTTATTATTCGCACACGGGACCAAAAACGACCGGAATCCAAGCACGTTTTTTTACAAGTTACGTTTTAATTCTAACTACATTTTAGTAGTTACTGTAAAGTACGACAATTCCGTTTGGCAATAATTTTATCAGGGGTAGTATGGTACGGGTGTGGGAGTTTTTTCCTAACTACAGAAAGGCTTATGCTAGAAAGTTGCACTCGGATAAAAAAAATTCGAATATCCATTGGCGCTGCGAAGGGGATCAAAAGAAATTTTCATTGAAAATAGAATGCATATATTTCACGATTTTCGTCATATCTACTAGGTCTTCCCAAATATTGAATTCATTTTTATTCTACGGTTTCTTCGTATGAATACCTAGAAAGTGTTTTCATTATTTATTGAAATTCGACCCCTAGGGGGTGTTAAGTGTTTGTATACTTTTTCATGAATTCTGCCATATCTCTCAGATCTGATCAGATATTGAATCTCTTTTCACTTCCACGGTCTTATTTAATAATCACCTGTTTTCAAATTTTTTCCTTTTTCAACCCCTAGAACGCATCCCGGAATATGACCCAATTATGTAATTCATACGTTATTCAAACCGCTTCACGAAGTTTTTGATAGGTTTTCAGTTAAATAGTAACCTACATCTTATTTCAGAATTGAACGCGTTCCGAACTTCTGCCGGAAAAATAATAAAGTTGCGCCTAAACTGTTGGTAACATTTTTTCATTAATAGTATAGAGCTGAAAAATAACAATTCCGAATTGATAACAAAAATTAATTGCATATTCAGTACCTACTAATAAAGAGCTTAAATGACAGCTTCATTTAGCAATGGTGCAGAACTGAAAATCTAAACTCTATCGAATGAGAGTCCAAATTCGAAGAAATTCACTTTAATTTCATGTTTGTTTATTGCCATAGATAAAGTTCGTTTATACATAATAATTTTGCTTAAGAATTCAGTTTTAAAAACTATACAACTTTTGAGAATATAATGTATCGAGTTATTTTACTAAATACTTTTGTAACCTACAAGAGGAAATATTTACAGGAAAATGGCAAGTAAAAAACCTAATTGATGCATTTTAACTAAAAAAAACTTAACCTAACTATTAAAACTAAACACTTATTAAAAAGAAAGTAGTACAATTTAAAACTGTAAGTTTTTGATTAGACTATTATCCGCTAGTTCTAGTCTAATTCAAATTTTATTTATTAGTGTTAATTGCTTTAGCTTCAATATATTTAGTGTCGGCTAAAGTGTGTAATCTTTCAGTAGAATAATATCTTGGAAGGTTATGGATTAAGAAAGTTTGAATTCGAAGTCTCAATTTAAATGTTATTAACAGTACACACTGATTTTTGGACTGCAATTCTAGATAAGTTCTGGTTTACAGTACTACATAAGTCCGTGTTAATGTTATGCGAATAGTGCTGGAAAGTCAAAAATTAATTTCTATAACGATTCATAATAAGGTTGCGCCCATAATTTTGGTAGATTTTTGACTTTTACTCCTCAAAGCAAAAAGCACTTAACTGTGTGCGTCTTTAAATTGTAATACACTTTATAAATAACCATCGATTGTAACAAAACAAGCGTTTTTTGTCGACTTCACAAGCATTTCCCACTCCATCTACAACAATAATTTTCCCATTTTCTCACAGTTATTCAAATGCGGTTAAGTGCATATTTAACAAACACTTATCGTATATCATTACCCTATTTGATATTTGTTCAATCGGTGAACAAGTAAAGTGCATAAAAATATTTTCAATTGTTCAAATCGAGAGTAAATAAAATCGACGATATCGAAACCGATTCGAATAGCGACGCAACTGTTCAACATCGCGTAGCTTCGCTGGAAAAAAGCATAGAACGCGTTTTGTGAACGCTTTAAAATTTGAAAAGGCTTGTGCGTACGATTGGCTCTACAGACCGGGACCGTACTTAAGCATAAGTGAAATGAGTGCGACAAGTAGACTTCTCGAAGGGGCCAATACTTTAGAATATACCAAGAAGTATTTAACGTGCGTCTTCGCTATTCATTCTTCTGCAAGTCCACCGTAAGTGTCGATTCCAGCGAAGCGCACGATGCATCCAATGCTTGCGTTAAGTTCTAAATTCGTGCGCAGCTCACGCGTTCGTTGAACTCAAATCTTTCGAGATTTTGAAACGAGAAGAAGTCTACTTTTGGCATCATCGAAAGTAGCTTATTCGAACGGCTACAGATAGAAATTTTTTTTTTTAAGTCGGTCCGGTAGAACACTTGATTCTTAATGACATTCTAGAAGTGTTAAATAATTGGGTAATTTTTAGATTTAGAAGCATTGAACGTAAACCAAAGTGCATTTGTTTATTTTTGAACTGTTAGTGTTAATTGCTCATTGAGCATCAAAAAGTATACACTGCTTACTCTAACTCAAATTTCTAGGTCAGCTCAGTTTATGTCAGATCGCGCTGCCTATGATTGCATTAATTGGATTAATACCAACTAACAAACTCTCTACAGCACATCTAAGCTCTACATGACATAAACAAATAATTAACATTTTTAGCCACATCAAGCCAATATGAGCTTTTCCTTCCAGCCATACAGTGAAATTTATACGCCGATAATCACTTTTAGTCCGCACTTAAGGAGTTGTACGCAGTCAGGAGGCCCAAAAACAGATTTTTCATGAATTTTTTCCGTGAAAGACGTTTTAATTTATTTATGTAAAAATTTGTATATACATACATATGTATATTATTGTAACTTTTAACTTTATTCTAGTATTTTTTTTATTTCTAAGATATTGATTTTTAAAACTTCTACCGCTGATTGCCGGCAACTCCTTTAAAAAAAAGTGTTTTGCGGTGAGCACGATATCTCTGGATAGGATCATCTTATTTAAAAACTAAAATGCTTTCAGTATAATGTCTTTCAAACTCTTTCAAACACTCCTAGACGTCTTACCAAATATGAGTGTAACTTCAAGAATATTTGCTAGATTGACATGAAACTTTCTGTGAATTTACAAGGCTCCATTTGCACGTTAAATGCTATTTTGATGATTTATGACTGTTTTCTTGCTAATATTTCACGTTAATGGCAAAAAAAAAAAAACAAAAAAAATTACACCACTTTATTAGCTGGTATGTAAACTAGGTCGTGCATAAAGAAAAAATTCAAAACTGTATTTGAAAAAAATGCTGTTAGAACAACAACTCTTGAATATTTTTTAAAATGCGTAAATTCGAGTTTTTTAAACGCATATTGCCTATTTCTTGAACAATTAACAAGTCATCTTCATTAATATAATGCTAGAAAAAATCTTCAAGAAGGTCCTGTATAGATCAAATTTCATTTTTGTTAATAATATATGAAGTCAAACTGAAGCAATTTTTCACGATTTTCATGGCAAGATTCAGATTTTTTTTTATTATTGTAAATGGTCCCCTTGGACCTCAAAAATGCTGTCCCCAAAAAATTATGACCGATAAAAGTTTCTAAGAACTCGGTTTTCAAATTTAAGTACAAGGCATATTGCAAAATTACTCATAATTTTTTACATACTAAAAACTTCAAACGTGTTTATCTCAAAACTACATTTTTTAAGCTGGCCGGAAACATAACTCAGACAATTTTCAAAGGGTTCACTTGAAATTTTCAGCATATCTCTAAAACTATATTGTCCATCGGAGTACGTAAGATTTTTTTTTATATATTGCATAGTTCATTTGTTGTTAACAATTTTCTGACAATTTTTTAGGCAAATTTCACACTTTTCACTTTAGAGCTTACAATCGGACTTAAATAAAATAATTGAATGGTCTTCTAAATGGTGTATTAAGTTGAACGTTTTGAAGTACTCAGTCCTTCATATCGGCCCAAATAATCCGCACAAGGATAAAATCAACAAAACCTTGACAAAATCGAGTAAGACAAAAAGCACAGGCACTAAGTGTCCGACCATGCACCCTGGAAAAACAGAGACGTCATCGCAAAAGCGCTGCACAGCCGCCATTTTGAATTTAATCGCTTTAAAAAAATTACTGTACATATTCAATAACATGTATTATAAAAAACCATTTTTGCAATATCGATTTATTTTGTAGGTTTTCTGAAAAAAAAAATCCGGAAAAGGCCTATTTATTCAGCCTCTAGAGTGGCATAACCCCTTAAATACCATATATTGCACCCCGGCAAGAAAAGTGACATAACTCAAAAATGTTGTAATTGAGAAAAAACTATTTCAAGAAATCAATGAAACTTATATTGAAATAGTAAAATCCTTTCTTTTAAATTACAGATAAGTATTTTTGACAAATAAATTTTATCATATTCTATAGAATAATACCATAGATATGCAAATTAGTTCTTCTAGAATATTTGGCGCTACCAGGTAAAAATAGGTGAGGTTTCTCATTAATGTCACTTTTTTTGCTTCTTCTTTATTATTATTTTTTTGTTGATTAATTTGTGAGTTAGGGAAGTGATGTTTTTTTTTGCAAGTTAAGAAACACAACACCTATTTATAACTGGCATAATCTCAAAATAAGCATTCTTGAGTTATGTCACTCTTCTTGCCGGGGTGCGATATGTACCTACATTACAAAAATGCCAAATTTTTTTTTTTAATTCTAACTATGTATAACCCCTTAACTTTGAAAGAAGGGTGGACTACATAACCTTATTTTGTTACTATTGGTTTATAGGGATTTACATGTGAACTATCTGCCTTTTTACCGATGCTACTAAACTAGAACTAGAAGATACCGAACATTGTAGGTGTGACTACTTACTGAAGCTACCGCGAAGTGCTACGATTTTGCGTAATATCTACTAATCTTAGATACAAAATTCGATCAAATACTGTATTCCAAAGTTAAACTCTTAAGATATACGATTCTTGAGTTCCGGCGGATGACCATCAATGATAGTTCAAAGACGACAGAACTCCTTTATGGTGCATTTACACTCAGCGTTTGCGACGAGCCTCTATCCCCCCCAAAAAATCAATCAATGAAATAGCTCGTGCAGTCACAAGAGTCTTATATTGAGAACAGGTTTGCAATGGCCTGATGGGGGTAGCTTCTCGCCTCGAGGCGAGCCTCATGGGTGAGTGTAAGCGCACCATTAAGCTGCAAGTGCGATCGGGAATCATATAAGTACCACTACTATGAGTGAAAAAAACACAACCCAGAAAACAACACAGTTTTTAAACTGGCCTAGCAAAGGTTTTTCATCCACCATACCAGAATGATTCTAAGTAGCGTTTTGACTCAGTCGGCAAATTTGTGCGATGGTCTTCACAGAACACAAACTGATCGGATGCTTTTCAATTCTTTGCACACGTTTGAGGAAAGATTCAAATCAAAACAGATTTTTATTTGAACTTTATAAAACCGCTACAAATAATCCAATTCAATACCAAAATCAGAATTTTAAAAGAGTTGCTCTGATAAAAATCCCAGTTCACCTAAATCGACATAATTTATACCTTCGATGAAACGGAATCTCCGTAAATATGCAATATGTCGGCTAAAGGTACTCGACTATGGAGCACGATCGCGAATTCATGCGTTGAAAGACCCACTTTTTAGTCAAATAAAACGATAAAATTCGACCCATTAACCCTTTAGCCCTGAATAGTTTTGAATTTGCAATGTTTTGTTTAGTATTTTTATTCAGTTACCCAAACTTTTTAGCAATTTGGAATTGAATTCAGAGAATAATTTGGATTGTTGTGACCGGTTTTGGGTTTATGCCCCATATCTTAAAAGTGGCTCAACAGATTTCGAATAAATCAGATTTGGAATAATTTTTCTCTGAAGCAAAATTTTTTAGAAGAATTTTTGGGTAATTTTTCAGCGTTAGAGAAGTTTTATTTGAAGACTATCATTTGAAATTTCCGACTGGGTAAGTTACTGCTCTGCTAATTTCTATTGAAAGGGCATGCTAAGCATTTGAAAAATATCATCCGAGGAAGTTGTTTCATCATCGGTTTGAATAACACTCCTTACATAGGTACATTTCATACATATATTTCGGCAATATCACCAGCTATATTGCCGAAATGTACGTTCTTGAACTGAATTTTATTTCCACGAATTATTACCGGTAAAAGTATTGTAATTACAAAGTTTATCTCATATTTGAATCAATTTTTGGTTTTTCACTGCAATGTTAATCAATGATTACACCCACTAATATTGCTAAATGTTTGACTCTTACTCTAGTCGAAGAACAAATTCTAACAATAGCAATTTTACTTTAATATTTTTTAATAATAAAGTACATATTTGTTTTGTTTTTAAGTTAAACCCTGAAATATTGTGATTTCACGTTTTAGGACTACTAGACTCCAAAAAAGGCAAAGTCCGTTTGTCCGCCGCAGCCGCATATGCAAGCGTTTGAAGGTACGGATTTTTGAGATGTATTAAGGTCAAATTCGTTGTGAGGGTAGATTGGGCGATGAATTTTAGGTGAATAAAATTTGTTGGTGGGGTCTAGGGGTGAGGATGTAAGCTTATCATTCTAATTTCCATAACTCGGGAACCGTTAGGGATAGAGTACTAAAAATCGATGGCTATACATATAGATCGCCCATAGATACTTACTAAAAATTCGAATATTCGAATTTCTTATGCTAGAAAGTTGAAACGTGGTAAGTATATGTAGATGTACTACAGAAGTAATTTAAGAAACAAAGACTTTCAGATTTAATAGCATAATCTGTGGTATATTTCAGGTCTGCCGAGGTATCGAATTAAGTTTATAACCTTCTCATATAAGCGCCTAAAACCTTTTACCAGATTTTTTCACCCCAAGAGAGTGTAAAAGGGTCGAATACGTTTTCATATTTCTTAGGTTTGATGATATATCGAATTCGATTTTATTATTTAGGCTTACGGTTATTTTACTTTACACAATCATATACAGTGCAACCCGCTTATAAAGTGCACTTTCATAACGTACCTTTTTTCAATCCCCATTCACAAATGTGAAAGGTTCTTATGTTGGTAACGTAACTACTATCGTTTATATAGCGTTCTACTTTTGTGGTTCCCTCAAGGTACGATATAACCAGGTTTCACTTTAGTAAATTTCTAAATATATTTAGAGTTGGAACTAGTTCTATTTTCTATTCTCCTAGAATCAGTTCCCTCTTAGAAACTATTCATTTGAATCAAAACATGTTAAAAGTTCTCGTATATCGTTTAAAAATTCATCGAACAAACTATCAAATTAATTTCTCTTGAAATGCAATGGTCTCTACTTAAATTCCTTCATATCACCACAACCGCTGTCGTTGACAAATAATGACCACAGGGTCTCAATCTCAACTATTCTCGGTCGACTTAATCATGATCATGGCCATTTAGACGGATCACCTTAAGAATTTATTTGATCTGCGACTGAAATGATCTTGAGACGCCTCACTGAAAACATTCAACAGAGTTGAAATAAAAAACTTACTTAAGATGATGTTGAGAAAATATTTACCTTTTGAATTTGACGCCCGGATCATCTTCCATTAATCAGATCCAACCTATGGTCTGATGGAATTCTAGTTTTGATTTTTATTTAAGTTGCTATGAGACAGAGACAACTTAGGAATGAAAAAACTATTGTATGAATCATTCGATAGTAGGGTTTTCTGTTATTATCGATGTGTAATTTAACGATATAAGTAACATACTATCGGAGGATTATATGGAAGCTATCGTTGAAAGATATAAAATTGAGTTTGTGAATCATCGATTATTTATATGTATAAAAAACATAGGACTGTTGATAGAAGGTTGGAAAGATTTCTCTAGAACGACCCTATCTTTAGCCAATTGGATTGGAACCCATAGGCATGTTCTCATATCTTAAGTGTAACTTTCCTAAGAAATTAATAAAATATTATTTATCAATTCCAGAGAAAAATGTTATAATCGAATAAAAAACATCAGACATCAACAAAACATTGTTATTTTTGTACTTATGTCGAAAATATTACTTTTGGGTGTTAAAAATAAGGAGTTCTATTAAAACATATGCCAATTTCTGTGCAGTTTTCAAACTAGTAAATTTAACTATTTTTTTCATTAATTTATATAATATAAAGTTGCGAAATGCAATAATTAGTTTCCCGTTGGATAGAAAATACTTGGAGGTTTTAAAGAAGTTCTTGTTTAGTTTTAATATAAAAAGACGAAATATATCGGCTTTTATTATATTTTAGAGTAAAAACTTTGATTTATTGCTATTTATCTCAGGAACAAAATGTTTTACAGTAACGTTTTCTTAGTATTATTAAATATCATTATTTAATCTAAGATTCTAAGGTAAGTTTATCACGGTAGCACACTTATTTCAGAAGTTATAGTCATTTAACTGAAACCGTTTCATGACTTGAAGAACTAGTTTCTTTTTAATAAAGTGTGATTACTGCCGTTCATTGGTTCAACTACTTATAGTTTAATTTTTGATGAATGTTTTCACAGTACATTTTGAATTGAAAATACAAGGTTTTCCGGTAAATACTGTTAAATTTGATAAAGGACTCAGTCGAGTCCGAAACGTCACACATAATAAATTTAACAGTATTTACCGGAAAACCTTGTATTTTCTACTTATAGTTTCTTGAACTATCGAATCGAATCGACACTCTTTCCGATTTTAACTAAAATTGGACTCAAAACATCGCTTTATTTAAATCTAAGCAGTTTCCTTGTTAAGAATTAATTCGTTTTTATTAGTTTATTTTATTTATTTATTTCAATGTGGCACCCTCATAAATGATGGGGCCCATCATCATTTCGGCCAAGCCCGGGGGGCACATGGCACGTCGTTTTTATTAGTAGTTCGCTGATAGACAGCGAACGATGCAGACGTATTGTCCACGGCAAATTACACTAACGAAAAACGATTTAAATCGATTAAAATCCTCTCAAGAAAGAAAAATCAAAATAGGATAAAAAAAATATCGGACTAATGCCCATGGGGGGCCTTAAGGGAAATAACTTGAAAAGTAAAAGGGTACAAAATAGCCTTATATAATTCCAGGACAAACATTAATGTTAAATAATCAATTTTTTAGTTAAACAGAAAAAGAAATTCAAAAAAGAAGAACAAGAATTAGTAAAAAAAAATACTATTTTAATTTTTTGTTTCTATCTAATTTTTTTGTTAGTTATAGTATGTTAAAGTTTTCGCATAAAAGGTGTCCAAGTGCTCTTTGAAAATTCATAACTCTGGTAATTTTTATCGTAGAATAATAAAGTAGGGCTTGTTTTAAAGGGTTAGGTTGTCGCAATAAAAATAAATACGAATGAAAATTATCCTTGACATTTTTTTTTCAAGGATAATGATTTTATCCTTGATCCTGGAATATATCAAAATTTGTTTTTTTTATATTTTGTATACATACTGCTTCAAAACATATAAAAAAAAAAATAACTTGGGATCTCAAGTAGATCAGGGTTAAAAAAAATTAAGAACATCAGTGCTTCACAATTATGTTAAGGAAAATTTGAATTAATTATGACATAATTGAGAAGCACTGATGTTCTTCGATTTTTTGTCCCTGATACCATTTAGATGCCAAAATAATTTTTTAGTATATATTGTAAAACAGTATAACCTAAAAAATATAAAAAAATAAAAACATTTAAAAAAAACATTTTTGAGATATTCAAGGATAAAGGATAAAATCGTTATGAAGAATTATTTTGAAGAATCGGTATGAAAAATTCAATGATAATTTTGATTCATATTTTTTTATATATTTCGACAGTTTCCCCCTTTAAAATAAGCCCTATTTTATTATTCTATGATTAAAATGACCAGAGATATGCATTTTCAAAGAGGACTCGGACATCTTTTTTGCGAAATCTTTAACATACTACAAACCAACTAAAAATACTTTATTATTAAAATAATAATGTAAATTGAGGTAGAAAGAAATTTTCAAAAGGATCGGCGATGATAAGGTTACAACTTTGGCGATTTTTGATGGATTATCTTACCTCTAACGACGAAAAATTCATTTAAGTTCTGGATTATAAATATTTGAATCCCTCAGAAAATTTTTTTACCGATTTAAAGATTACAAACTTTTAATTAATGGGTTATACTCGTAGCTGCTCGGAAATTTTTTGCCAAAAGTTATAAACTCTTGTTTATCTGAGGTTGACAAAAACGATTGAAATAATCTCAGATTATTATTGGTATACCCATTTGATTGAGCTTTGATTGTTACTTAACATCGCCAAATATATTTCGATTAACTAAACGGAATTCCAGAGCTCTGCTGGGGACTTTAAAGATCACTGATTTGCATTTCAAAATTTTTTGACATGATTAACGTAAACCGAAGTTAATTTTTAATGCCGGTAGTTATCAAACAACATTTGATTCAACAGCGCAGTCTGGATGTCGAAAATTGAACGAAGAACAGATTATCTCAAAACTACATTACAAAGATAAATTCAAAAAATTAAATTCAATTCGGATTATGATATAATTTTCGTACGTTCATTCATAATCAAAGAGTCTGATCCATTGAAAAAACACAATGATTAGTAATTTGATTACATGAGAACTGTGTTTCTCATATCAACCGGCTTATAATGGGTGGAATTACACTTCAGTGACTGAAATCGATGAATGAAACTTGAATAATTATTCGAATTAAAAATTATGAAGTTAAATAATAAAAAAATTACACTTTTTTTTATATACTTTTATATGATTTTCCAATTCAAAAAAAATTTGAGGGGTAATTGTTTTGTTCATTTCATAAAACAAACTGTTTGAGGGGAGGGTATATCTTGAACACGAACTGAGATATACGATGTTAGGATTTATTTATCAATTTTGAACCAAGTAATCAAGCTTTAAATTATTTTAAACCTCCTGCATCCAGTATAGATACATATATATTTTATTTTACTAAATGTAGTTTTACACTACATACCATCCTGTCAAATATTTGATGAACAGTTCAGTGAATTTTGTTCTGTCCCAATAGAGTAAAGCTAGTATTACATACACTTTTAACCATGTGATCAAATTGCGATAATAAGCAATGCAAAATAGCGAATTCCAATTATTCTCGCAATATCCCCTCGGTCAATTCGGCTATTTCGCATTGCTTATTACTGCAATTTGACCACTTGGTCAAACAATATACTACTTACTAGCTTAATAAAAAAAATTTGTGGCAAACAAAAATTTGACAATTTGACTATGTTTGCAGTCAAAATAGTTAAATATTTGACACAGTGGTAAACTGTGTAATGCAAGCTTATGCCTCACTATTGCTATAGAGAAGAAAATAAAATGCAAAATTCTTTATTATTTAAAAATAAATAAACTAATTATGTATAACGCCATTAAATTGCATGGTTCAAACTATGAAGCTGTTCTAAAGTAATTAATTTGCTAAAGTGATGGATCATTTCCTATCTAATTATGCGGAAAGGGCACTGTATTGTCTATTCTTACAGTCTCAGCGTGTAATTTCATTTTTAAAAACGCGAAAACAACAACACAAATACCAAGCTGTGCGTAATTAAAAAAGCATTTAGGTCAGTTGCGACAAAATAATCGCACAAACATGTGCAAATTCTTCTATGGAGTATTTTATAACAAAAGAATCTTATTATAAATATAATCAATCACAGATTTTTAACTTTCCGGTTTAATTTGAAAAAAAAAACATTTCTTCACAAATTTTACGATTTTATCATAAAATGGAAATTATGTAATATTATATTAATTATAGCATTATGATTTTCAAAAATTGATAACAATATTTTGCTGTGTTTATAAAGTTGTTTAAATGTTATCGCGGTTAGTCCATACCCAATGGTTTTAACAAAACTTATAAGTGCAGTATCTCAAAAAGTTTGGTACCATTTCTGTATTAGCCTATCAAGATTTAATCTAAAGTATGTTGGTTCCGTTTCGCCGTAACGTATGTACATGTGGAAACAGCATAACATAATTCCATTGTACCAAAGATCAACAGGATTTGGTTCGTGAAATTCTCACCGCTATTGATAGCCAGGTTCAGATTGTAGTTGACTCATGGAGCAACGATCTTGTCATGCCGTTTTTACGCAAGGACTGTTAATTTTGATTCAAAAACCATTGAAAAAACAGCAAAATACTTCACCACTCGACGAGGATAATTCAGTTGCAATACAATTTTTACGAATTTCGTCATATCTTTTAGGCCTATCGAGGTATCGAACAAGTGTTACTTCTGCCCGTTTTTGATTTAAGCGCCTTGAAAGTATTTCTAAGATTTTCAACCACTAGATGTAAAGTAGGGGTGGAGGAGTGACCTAAAGTATATGTAAACGTTTCGACGATTTCCGGAATATTTTTTAGTTTTAATGAAATATCGAGATTAATTTTCTCTTAATGACATTCAATACATCGCCTAAAAAGTATTTTAGGAATTGTTTGATATTCTATCCCCAAGGTAATGTAGTGTAAAGTTTTCACGAATTCCGACAAATCTTTTAGCTCTAATGTGATACCGAAATCGCTCTTAACTTTCAAGAGATTCTATATAATATAATCGGCTGAAAATTCATTTCTGAGTCTTTCTCCAAGGCCAAGTAAAATGAGTGTGTACATTTTCACTAATTCCGAAATATCTCTTAGGTTTGATAAGATATCGTATAGTTTTTAACCTTAACGGATTTCTATGAAAAAGGTTTCATAGATAAGAATATATTTGAAACGGTGTATTTTAGGTTGTCACTTGCATAGTAACTTGAAGCAGATCTTAGCATTAAACACGTTCCTGAGTTCTTTCCAAAAATAATAAAGTTGTACACAGATAAGCTTCAGGTATGTCTTTTAAATCTTGTGATTAATATTGTAAAGTATTAGTAAAACTATAAGTTGTCGGTTAAAATAGGAGTTTGTTTCATATTATTTTTTAATAGGGCACTCCTCACTTATTCTATCGGTCGTTTTAAATATCAAATTTTACATTTAACGTTGCGGTTATTGTTTTATTTTATAGCTGAATGTAAGATGAATAGTACAATTTAATTCTTGATGGTTGTTTTCTGTATTTTAGGACACTATTCGTCTTCGTTCCAGAACCTACACCTTTCTAAAAAATTGAAGCAATAATATACTATTAAGAATAAGAACCGGAGAGTATTATGTCGGCTTTACCTTTAAAGCCCGGCTTTCGTCTACAATTTAATTATAGGCCCTAAAGACCCATCAAGAGCTAATATTGCGCCCTCAGTTACACCTCCCAATTTCTCCGGTAAACGAGTACCTACAATGAATTTAATTCGATAAATTATATCCATTCGGGTGGGTGATTGCCGGTATGGGTATAAAACTCATAAGATACGACTTTGTATAGCCAACATAAACGAACTCGGTGTGTGGTCCTTAATAGGTAGACTGCCTTTTTGATGACTTTGACTTATATAAGTTCTCATTTTACCAAAATTGGAAGATTCGTGGTAAGATGATTGACTGTTTGATGGTTGTCGAAAATTGAAATTTGAGTTTTATGTGATGGTTGGAATTGAAATCTTGTTTTTTAATTGGTAGGTATCATTGTTCGATTTTTTTCCGGATGGAATAAAACGTGAAAATAAAAATGTAAATTGAATTTTTTTTCCTTGAGCCAATTAAAATTTAGGATCACACGAGTATATCGTTTAGCTTTGTTAATGGATAAGAGTGAAATTCTGGCAACCTTACATCTTCGAAATATCAGTAATGTGGAATACATTGCATGACTCTTCTGCTTGAACTCAAAAAGTATACTGTCTTCACGATTGGCTGCAAGTTAATCGTTCCATACTCTAGATGAAATATTGAACTAACAGACACGGACAGAAGGACGGACAGATGAACGGACAGACGGACGGACAGGCGGACGGACAGACGGACGGACAGACGGACAGATAGACAGACGAACATTTGTTCGACGGAGGAACCGATAGACGGTCAGAAGGATATAAAGATAGATGAACTGACAGACATATGGACAGACGGACGGACGGACCAACGGACAGAGAGACTGACGGACAGAATGATAAAAGGACAGATGACAGACGAACAAACGGACAGAAGGACATACAGACTGATGTACAGTTGGATAGACGAACAGACAAACAGATAGAGAGATGGGCAAACGGATAGAAGGACAAATGAACAGAAGAATAGAAGGACAGAACACTAGATGGACAGACGGACTCACGGACAGAAGCACAGACAGTAAATGGGGAGTGGACAGATATAGACATGGAAATGCGATCAGATGGACAGACGGACAAACGGACAGACGGACAGACGGACAGAAGGATAGAAGGACATCTGTCCAGATGTACAGATGGGCAGAAGGACAGACGGACATTTGGATGGACAGAGAAAACAAAGCAACTATGATGAACATCGAGATGGTTGAAAGTAATTTGATCTTTTCTGATAAGCATTCGTTATAACTTGGGGAGAGATATTCAAAAACTCTGATATTATTACCGAATTTTTCTTTTGGCTCACTCTTTTCTAATTTGCTGTCAGTTTGCCAAAAAAAAAAAAACTATATTTATATATGCTACACAAGGTAATCTTACAAGAGCGATTAAAATTGATCAGCAATATTTGTCAATTTTGACGTGACGAAAATATCAAGCATAACATAGCAACAATAACAACAGGCGATATGCAACTTTGCATCAACTCCTTGATGAATTGTGATGAGCGATATTGACCAATATCTAGAAATTCGGTAATAAGGGCGAATACGGCTATCAGGGCGAATGTCGTGTTGTTCATAGACTAAATTTATGAATAACACGAAAGACAAATGGCCAAAAACTTAAACTAAAAATAAAATTTGGATATATTTGAATTCCAAGCCCTTGAAACACGAAACTTTACAAATAAATGCAAGATTTTTGTTTTGAATGACCGAACGAGGAAAACTGCGTGAAATTTTCCAAATCAGGGGAAATATACGTACAGCAACTATAAGGTGAGCAATACCAGCATTCTGAGGAAACATTACCAGAAAGCCGAAATATTGCCGCAACTAGCATGGTATTGCCCTATGTATTGCTCTATTAATCGCTCCACTAGTTTTGGCAATAGTCGTTGGCCAATCAATTGCTTGAAAAATGGCTTGTCTAAGACCACTTTTAGAAATACAACATAATTTGTTGGTAAAAAAAAAATGGTATAAAAGTTGTTTAACCTCAAAAGAACAGAATATTTATTGATTGAAAATTTTTTTTCCAACATTTTTTTCCCGAAATTAATTTATATTCTTAAATCAAGTTTATCTTTATTATTTCGGTTATTTGCCCGGAAGGACTAAGGCTAAGGGTATACATTTTATTTGACTGTTGAAATTCACATATAGAAATTTAAATTTGTTAGATACTTGATTTTGATATCATTGGAGAAGGCTAGAAAAAATATGGTTAGCTTCTTCTCCAAAATATCTGATATTATCTAATCCAGTGGTTGCACTATTAACAATAAATTTTTGAATGAACCAACCTTTAAAAAATTTCAAAGTTGTAGCTTCAAATCGTGCTGACTATGTCAATATTTTTGAACAAATTTTGAGTCGATCAAAAATACATCCAAATTTCAACATTGTTGTAGGTCAAGGTGTTCTTGAGTTATCGTGCGAATGGAGAGACGCACTGACAAACAGACGGACGGACAGAGGGTTGTGACAGACTGACGGACGGATTGAGAGACAGATGAACGGGCGGACAGCAAATGCTTCTACCAAGTAGAAATTTCGAAGACGAAGGCTGCAGGCTTCAACTTTCTAGTGTAAAACGTTTCAGTGATTGAAAGTTACAAGGATTACCAAGGTCATAGTGTTTTGAGCTTTGATTTGAAATATTACTTTTTTGGCTAGTAAGTACATACCAAGTAATTTGAATTTTTTATTTTAAGTTAATTTAATTTAATTTTAATTTTAATTTAATTTAATTTTATTTTATTTTATTTTAATTGAATTTAATTTTATTTAATTTTAATTTATTTAAACATATTTTGCTATGATCCATTTACGTTTGACGGATTCATATGTTTCTGGTCTCTTTTTATATCTCTGCAATTTATCTGTTAGTGAATGTGAGTCACTATTCTACTCCAAAAGCTAATGAGCTGTATCAAACGTAAACTGAACTGAACATCCGATAAATGGGCAATTTTCTAGGAGAGGAAAACAACAAATTAATTTATCGGGATTCGACAGCATCGTGGACACACCTCAACCCAAAAGCAAACGATAGCGCACCATTACCTCATTTCCTCTGATCCAAATCTTTTCATTTGAACAAGCGATAAATAATTCAGCGGTCGATGTCATCACTATGGTTAGCGGAGTCAATCAGCTAGAATTGGCTAGGAACTAGATAGGCTAGACATCTATAGATAGTAGTGCCGCTCTTGGTCCGCTATAGTTCACCATAGAAGCATCCTACCCATGTATCTTCCTGCTAGACAAGTTATGCATCATCAGTTCAGTCAGTCGTTCTCCAGATGGAAAATGGACGATGGATTGATGCCAATAAATGCCAGTCCAGAAATAGCAGAAATTGCTGTTAACTCACTGACCTACTTTTCACCATTGCATTATAATCAAGTGCTAAAAGATTTTCCAGTGCATTGAATAGTTCGATTCGATGCATAGACCGCAAATGTTTCAGCTTTAGATCTGTGTCCAAAAAAAAAGATTTGACGAACGGATTTAGCGATGACATAGTCCCAAATGTGCCTCCACACTATCAGGAAAATCGAGAAAACCGAGGTAGGTGTGTTTTCGTAATGGACCAAACGGCCAGTACTTGCGTACAGCAAGCAAAGGTAAATAATCGAATCCGCGATAATGCGATTTATGTGTTATTGCGAATTTCGTAACCGAACTACGTGGCTGAATTTCTAACAAAATTACCTTCCGTTTTCATGGATGCATTAATTTATTGTATACGTGTGCTCAACTATGGAGAATTGAAATTGTTTACGATACCCGATCAAATTCGTTTTTCGCTTAACCGATCGAAATAGATACGCGAAAATAACGTCAGCCTCATTTATTTCCGCCTTTTCGTAAATTTTGTAGGCTAAATTGAATTCTTTATCCTGTCCATATTTAAGAAAACTGCTTGTTTTAAGTAGAGAAATTAATTTTCTTTGAAATAGGACTAGAAGATATGAGTTGACGATAGCATTATCTGCTAGACGAACAGGTAGACAGAAGGATAGACGGACAGACGGACAGTTAAAATTTAAAGTAATTACAGAATTTACTATATCGTAATACATAATTTATTGTAATGATAGGGTGATAGCAATTTCCACTCCCGTTGCGTATGAGCTAAGTCGTACTAGCCAAAAATCAGGTGCTAATTAACTATTTACATACAACCAAATATTAGTATAAACAAAATGAATAATATGAAGAAAAGAAATAACTAAATTACTAACAATCTTTTGGCATAAGGAACATCAACTTTAGATATATGTACATATGTACCTACATCTTTTATTTGAACAATTATCTACACTGTACTTCCAACACATTTTTAGATACAAACCTTAATTAAGTACAGGTACTCCATTGATAATGTGAGTAGATAAAACTTTTTATCGAGCCTCGGTTTTGCTAAAAAATGAAGGATTCATTACCTATTACTATAAACTTTATTTGATTCTTCACCTCTAAATCTCACATCGCCACGTTTACTTACTGACTCCTAGCGCGGATGATCTTATAAACGACTTTGGCCTTCGCTCGATAAAATATTTATTCAAAAAGTATTAAGCGCATGAAGAAAAGTAAACAAAGTCAGATTGTTATTGACTTATATCTGGTGCCATCTCAATTTTAGCTTTACCTATTCAAGGTAAAAAAATCGTACATTAAATTGTTAGATGAAAACATCTTCAGTTTCATCTTATTCGTAGTCTAGTAGAGAATCGTCGTTGCTACAGTTTACATATTACCTAGCTCGCCGATTTTACCACCTGTACACGCACTCTATCCGAATGCGTACATTGCTAACAATTTACACAGGTTGTTATCATCACGGATTAGGTAATGTTTGTCACCTGCTCGGTGGGTTCTAAGCCGCGCTCGTTTCGTGTCTGCACTATCTCAATGGGCGACACTTTAAAGACGGATCGGCAAATAGCAGGAATGTACCCGAAAAAATGATGTAATTACCGGTGTTTACACTCTTGTAAGTGAGAGTAATGGTGGTCACATATTTACTAAGCTAACAAAATGCGTGCATAGCTGAGTACTCTGTAAGTTGGAGCTAGGAGATTTTGTCATTAGGGTAATTTTAAAATAAAGTTTTCAGTTTTTCGGACCTAAGAACACGCCTTTTCGCAAATTAATTCGGCTTTTTCTGTTTACTTTTATTCAGTACACATTAAACTTTATTAATAATGAAATGGCTGTTTGTAAATTTAAATTTATAAGTAAATGAAAATGTTTGCGATTTGTTTATGACATGCCTTCATCTTTTGGATACACACTGTACCAACGAAGTAAAATTCCGTGAATTGAGTAAAGCAAATTTCACATAATTTATTTCAAATATTGATTGGAAGAGGTCAACAAATTCCGATGTTGTTAATCATGTTATTTAATTAGAATGCGACGCCTATGTTTTTTTCGCAACAGACTAAATATAAAAATCTGCGACTTTATTAATTTTTGCATTCGAGATGCAATCAAAGTCAACAGTAATTACATGTTTGTTTCAGGGTAGGTACCCTCCTAGTCCCGTGGTGTCCGGAAATAACCAGTGTTTCATTTTTACTTTGCATTAAAAAATTATTAAACTGTAGGCTTGTAGTTCATCTTAGTGATCGCGAACGAACTAGTTCCCTCGCCGTTCCGTTCATGTAGTTCGCAGTTCACGAGAATGTAGTGAAATATGATGACCAAAAAAAAAGTTCTCAGTTTTCTCGCGAACGAACTATGTAGTTCCTTCTCAAGTTCGCAGTTCGTGAGAGTGAATGTGATGACCTAAAAAAAAATTCACTACGAACTAGTTCGTTCATTTCACTTATGGGAACGATCTTCGTTCGTTAACGAACTACTCCAGCCTATAAGACTTGCACCCTAATTGTAAGAAGCATCTGTACTCCGGATCCAGTTGTAAGACTAACCTACGAGGGAATTGAAGTATAGATATGCAAAAAGACCGTTTGAACAAATGGGACCATTGTAGACAATCAAAAGAATACCTACTAGAGTCAGATTCTAAAGAACCAAAGTATCATCATAAGGTGTGAGGAGGTCGTAGATCTTGTTCTAGTCAAGGTGTTACAGTCCGTCAAGAAAGCAAACCGGCTTGGGAAACTGTGACTCCTTAAAAGATGAGGAAGCTGAAGCAGTGCATAGTATTATAATTATGCTTGCCTACTGGGAAGCTAGAAACTAAGAATCTGTACTCAGCCCAGGTGAATTTCGAAGGAAATTGAACTCAAAAGCTTTTAATAGAAGCCAAACACCGATTTCGACAAAAAAAAAAACTATTCCGACGACATGCTACTTTGAACGCTATCAAATTTTTGACCATAAGGATTTGTCAAAAAATTTTAAAATTTGAAGACGAATTTTGGCAGCAAAAATAGTCAAATATTGACAGTAAATTATCTTCAAAAGGGCAGTAGACTTGAAGAAAAATTAATAAATTTCCAAACTCATAGTACTATAGTAGCAATGCAGGGCTATTACATTTAATAAATGGATACAGTGATACAGGTGAATACAGCATGTTCCCTGTTGCTTCATCTATCATTTGAAAATATGTGATTAAGAGTTTCAGACCGGTGGAAGATTTTTTGTCCTTTTTTTTGGCTCTGTACAGGAATTATTTTGATTTGAATGATGTTGTTTTTGTAGTAAGATCATTTATCTACTACTCGAGGAAGTTAGAAAAATCATCGAAATAATTTCCTTTATTAACGTCCTTTTTAGTGAAGCTTGAAGCTTTCTGAAGCTTGTGTTTCTCTGTATGCCATGCTGCCAAATATTTGACTAAACAAATTTGAAGAGTTTGGTCGAGTCAAAATAGAGAAAATAATATGTCAAACAAAAATTTGACGATTACACTATTTGAAGCTTGAAGCTTTCTGAAGCTTTTATTTCTCTGTATGCCATGCTGTCAAATATTTGACTAAACAAATTTGAAGAGTTTGGTCAAGTCAAAATAGAGAAAATAATATGTCAAACAAAAATTTGACGATTACACTATTTGACTGAATTCGCTAGCCAGAACAGTCAAATATTTGACACATTGGCATACAATGGTGATACCAGGTGAAAATGGAATCCTACGTTCTTCATAATAAAAAAGGTGATAATAGGCAGTTTTCATTAATATTTTAAAAAATAACCAAAATGTAAAATTATTTTGAATTTTTAAATATTATTCATGTCATCATTATCAGCAACCCAAAATGTGATACAAAAACATTCCTTTCATCAAGGGAATACTCATCACTTCCAATTAATTGTCCAAATTGAGTGCAAATTTAAATTTTAAAATTGGTAGTCTGTCGATAGGAAAAACCCATCCCCGAGGGGATTTTATTGAAGATTTCTCGGTATCGATGATCACTTCATTAGTCGATGGTGATAAAAGTTACAAAGTTTTCTATAACTTCAATGACTACTTTATTAAATTGTATTCAATTACTCAGGCCAAATACTGACTCATAATAAAAAGTTAAAAAGTACAAAGTTTATTGTTCAGTGATTATTAATCCCGTCACGTACTAAAATTACACTCACTTCGATATTTGTATAATTTCACAGTCCAAATAAATGCCTCGCTTCCTAGAAGTTAATTATTGGTCTGTGATACTCTTCTGTTCACGCTCGTGTAAACATTTTATCACAAGTACCGAACAATGAGACGCTTCGACTTCCTTTTTCTGATTAAAAACAAGACGCAATCACACAAGGTGAGTAGCTGGTGATCAATTTTACACAGATAACGTGTCATATTTATGTCCGATGTATGCACGTACTATTTAAATGTTTAAGAACCGTTATAATGTTGTCACCAACATGAATCATTTTTTTTTCAATTTCCTATTGAAGAAGTGAGAGCATTCATACCTTATAGGTAGGTGACTAGGCCATTCTTGAGAAAAAATGGAAAGCCCGGATTATACACCATCTATTCGTAATGTGAGCTATAGCACTATTGCAAAGTCAGTCATACAAAATGAAAGAAAATTATAATTTGTTCAATTTAATAAATTTCGCACTTACAGGTAGTGAATCGTAAGAAGGTAAGAAGGACATATAGTGAGTTTAATAGAGCAGTGAGAGAGATGATGTATCATATATCCTTTTTTTAAAACTCCTGCAAATGTGACCATCAAATTTTGACAAGGATTTGATTGGACCTCTAAATTTTGGTGCGATTTTTGAGAAGCAGTTGTGTAGAAAAAGTGGGATATGAGGCGAAGATGGAAGGGGTTTTAGAAGAAAAAGACAAGTGAGACTAAGAACTCCTGCATATGTGACCATCAAATTTTGACAAGGATTTGATTGGACCTCTAAATTTTGAGTTTTTTGAAAAGCAGTTGTGTGTAAAAAGTGGGGTGTGAGGCGAAGATGGAGGGGATTTTCGAAGATAAAGGCAAGTGATACTTTTTTAGAGGAACATTTCAGTGTGGAAGAGGACAGCTACGTATGCCACTTGGGGGTGGAATGAAGTATCTTGACATAAAGTTTCATTGGCTAAATTAACATATTCTGAAAGATAATCAAAAATATCATAAATAAAGCCAGTAAAACTCAGACTAAATTTAAAGTTCTTACATGAACCTATCTCTTGAATTCTTCGATAACACATTAGAACTTTTACTGCAGGTAAACTTTTTGTGTAATTTTTTTTGTGATCTTGAAAGATTAAGAAATGATTTTAGACCTCAAAATTTAAAAAACTTTTATAATTCTTCCGATTTTACGTATTATAGTATTTGTGCTAATAAAATTTTTTAAATTTTTAAAAAAAAAAATTTTGTAAAATTTTGAAGAATTGAATTATGTATTTCTTTTAGTGTTATTTTTGCCAATTTGATCCCATATTTGCACCAAAACCAAATTTTTTGAAATTTTAAGGACAAACCATTTTTCGCAGAAAAAGCAAATATTTCTTTTTGCGCCAAAGCTACGACTTTGACGGTGAAGTTATTTAACCAATATGTTTGCAACTTATGAGAAAAAAATACAGACGAAGATGAACATTGATATCAAATCCATTTGAAAATTCAGTATTAGTAGTAGCTATGTGTACGTACATTAACCAATTTACTACGCTTACAAGAATTGTTATGAATTGCACTCAAAGTTTGTGCTGCACTATTTTAAAAAATAAATATTTTAGTTACAGTTTAAGAATATATAAACACTGCAACGTCATCGCTAAAAACCACTGATTATAACTAAAATCAATTTCTCCCTTCTTAATTTCAAGTTGGGGGCAATTCTCCTTGTACCTGTACAACAAATTTATGAAGAATTTTAAGTGTTGAACATTTTTTGGACCGTCGATTCGCATTTCAAGCTCTGGCTCATGGAAGCCAGAAGAAGTGAGCAATGATTTGATAATGAATCTGAGGCTGGGTTGTCAACCGGCGAAAATTTACATAAACACCAAAGTGTTGCATGTGGAAGCTCTATCTGTAAAATGGTTGAGAGACATTTGGATGGAAAATAGCACCCTTTTTCATATTATAATGTTAACTATTTTCAAGATTGATGGAATAGAGTTGGGTGTTAGTGCTTCTTTTTGCCATGCTCCTTGTAGCGTAAGGACAGTGCACATATGCAAAAAGCGGAGCTACTTATCTGAGCTTTAGACTTTCCACTATAATGTGAATGCAATATTTTTCTAGAAGATACATTTCTTAGCACTACCCAACTAGTAAACAAACTTTGTATTTTGATCTTCCAGAAGCTATATCGTTAAGACTTCGATAAGACTGTGACTTTTAAATTCCATAAGGCTTCCGTAAGACTTGCGAGCGGATGTTGAACTTTCAGAAGCAATAGCTTCGATAATAACCTCTTTAGAACCTTACGAAAGTAAGTACCAACCGTCTTATGAAGGTTTGTAGACTTTCACCTTAGACAAAGCTCCCGTAAAGCCGGCTACAGACCTATCACGTTTCGCCTATTTCTCGTGAATAGTGTGTATACGTTTGTCGTAAGTTTTTCGCGTTTCGTCATTCCAATTTCGCAATTCGTGAGTTTTTTCTATTCAAGGCGATTTTTGGACGACATCAAAGGGTTTGCTTCACGATAAAGTGTCGAAAAATGTGCGAGTCTATTTTTTCGTGACTTTCTCGCAATTTCCTTGTTTTGCGTGGTGTGTGGACAGTTTACATTTGTAGGTTAAGAACAAAAACATATTTGAAATGAGTTCAACGGACAACGAGGTGTTAAATTTAATAAACCAAAACGGGAAACTTGCGAATAGTGTGTATGTAGGTATAATGTTTTCTCGTGTTATCGCGAGTTTCATGTGTTTCGTGAAACAACACGAAAAACTCGCGAAATGTGAAAAACAAGAAAATCAGAAGTCTGTAGCCAACTTAACACTTGCGAGTGAAGTCTTGTAACATGTCTAATACTAAGTGATTTGGCTGGTTTCAACCCTATTACCAACCCTATATCGGATCGGCCTAGTGTGAAGCATAGCGGACTAATGTGTGACGGGACCGTGGCTCGAATCCGAGAGTGTGCACTTTCATACGGAAGTATAACCAGCTTCGATAAGGCTTGGCTGTTAAAAATTAAGGAAATGTGCGCCAGGTTAGTTCGGTAAGACCTTATCGAAGCTTTATCGAAGTACGAAAATTGCCTCGATAAGGTCTTATGGAAGTTAGTTTGCGAGTTGGGTATGCTGCTGCCGCTGGTAAACTGCGATTCATTTTTAATTTGTAGTTACGATTCGCTGACGAGATGCAAATTTTTAGGAATCGACCACGAAAGGTCTGCGAACCAGATCCGATGTGCTATAGAATCGTGGAGATGATGATTTTTTTAGATTTGTTTAATCTTAAATGCAGTGTCAGTGGACTCAGCTAAAGCCTATGTATGTTCTTACTAGAGGTGAATAAGAAATTTCACATATAAAATCTACTAACATATTTCGCGCGAACGAAAATTTTTTTTGGGCGTTTTTTTTTCGCTTCTAGTTAGTACCATGCTTAGCAATTTAATTTTAATAAGAACGAGGAAAATGTTTAATTTTTAACAATATCTTAAATTTTTTCTCAGAAGAGGGTGAGCAGTACTATTTGGCATTGGGCCTCCAATGCTGCTAGGAAGGGTTCTGCTATTTTTACAAGTGATACAATACTCCAAAATTAAATTAAAAAATCGTATTGGCTATTGGCCCATAATGGAGAAAATCATGCAATTGTCTGTTGTCAGTATATTCGGTATAAAATTAAAATTAGCAACAAGAAGTCACGAATTTAAAATGTTAGAGAAATGGCGCCTATGACAATATATTGTTCTAAATTATTAATTTTTTTCCGTAACTAATTGACCGTAGCTATTGTTAGCGTTTAATTAGCACTCCAAAATTTGGCACATCGAGGTTAAATAGTTCATCGAACATATTAGTCACGTATATTGGCCGAAAACATCAAAATAATGAGAACCATATGTGGGGTAATGTGTCTAGCGATTTAATGCATTTCCTTTCTAATTTCGACTTGGAGCAATGGGTGGCAATAGGTTAGTATTTATGGTAGGTGTACAGCTCCTTTTCTGCATTTGATTTTTTATTTAAATTTTTTTTACAGTAGGTAAGGCTTGCACGCAAATTTCATAAAGGTGTTTGGACACCAAGTGCCGGATATGTTTTTATTCCCCATGCCAATGACTCGACAGGTATGATTTGTTTTTCGGTCAATGAATTACTGCTAATTGTTAAATTTTACAGGTGTTCTAACCGAAATGAGATAAGTTATGTGGTTACAGTTTGTTGTAATAATTGTGGTTCGTTATCGCAATTAAAATACCAGAAGCGCGTGGATACTACGATCTGAATATCTTCTAGCGCCAATTCAAGATAAGACTATAATCCAAGCGCCAAAGTTTCTTCTCTTCGGAAATGACATCATATCACATATGAGTCTATGAGTTGCTTACTCCACAGTTTCATCACCGCAATCCATCAATGATTCATTGAATTAAGTCACGCACGTAGAAGCAACTTGCTGAAATCATCATCCAACTGTTGGAAGTCCCCAAATTCACTGACCCACCAACTAACTGACCAAACAATCCCACAGATTCCCATAATGTTTTATAGCCGGCCATTAGCATTTATATATTGTCCATATTTCGGAAATTGTGTGACGCTCGATTGCGATCAAATAATCTTTCGGAATGGTTTCGTTTGTATGAGATGAAGCTGAAACTTGAAGTTTGATGCCAACTGCATCCTGTTACCTAATTCGACCTTGACTTTATCGCTTATTCTATAGCTCGTGCCAGCAGACATTTGGCGCCCAATGTTTTTCGATATCGTTCTAGAAGTGAAATTGCTAAGAACAAAAATTTTTTTCTTTGACCTCGACTTTCATAGCTAGACTTGTCGTCACCTAGAGTGAGTTAGCTGTAGGAGTATCATTGGTGGTTGGTGACACCTGAAAAACAACTAACATTTAATCTAATCCGAAGAATTTCATTAATATTAAGAACAGTATTTTTTGTCAGTGCAGAATAGTGTAGGACATTTACATTGTATACAAATACATATATGGAAGGGCACTCATACTCTTGAAGATAAACACCTATGCATGCCTTTATCATGTTGATAAAAAGTTCTTATAAACGAGGCAGTTTCACTTCACGGAAAAAATTCGCATTCTAAAACCTAGATAATGCACTTCTCAAGCCAAGTAAATCCTGATATAAGAATATATTTCTTCTTTCATTAACAAAAATCTCTCAATCAATTTAATCTATTTAAAACAAGATAATTGTTCTTGAATTAAGAGTCTTTCCTTATTCGCAAAATAAGAACTTTTGTTTCTAAAACAAATTTATATTTGTAATCTATTCGTCAAGAATAAACTTTCTTGTGCTATAAGAGTAAATATACTTAAATTTAGAAAATATAACTTGATTGCCCAATTTGGAAAAAAATTCTTGATTTCTTCGTGAGTTAATAAAATTAAGAATATTTTGTTCGTGATTTTAGAAGGAATACATTGACAATTCCAAGTAGATAATTTAGTAAGCTAGAGAACTTGCCTTCGGTGCACCTGGTGTCAGGTTCGAATCTGCTTGGCGACAAGTAATTTTCGAGAATGAGATCGGGTGCCTGACTTATTACCAGTTCACTCAGTTGTACGAGCGGTTAAGGTATAGATAATAGGTATACTAAGAAAGACAGGGTTTATTTAAGAAAACATTTTTGTTTTTGCGAAAGTAATGATGAAATTTTGATTGAATTTTCTTGCATTCAAGTGAATGATTTACTGGAATAAAATTTTGTTTTCTTAAAACCATGTTTTTGTAGCCATTCTTAAATTAAAAATATTATGCATACATCAAGGAAATTTAAGCGAGGCTCAAAAACGGTAGGAAATGTTCTCATTTTGCATCTAATGTGATTAATTTTTTCTTTCCGTGTTGGTATTCGATGATGGTCATAGTAATAATGAAGAAATTCATTGTATTGAAGAAAACTATTATCGCACAGCACAATGTTACTGATCCTCGATTGGCTTTTCTTAACTTAATTATTTTTTAATAATAAAATATTGTGATCGACCTGAAGTTTAAAAAAAATTTGCTACCCTGAAATTTTGTATTTTGACGTTTTAAGAAATGGTAGGTAGACCCCAAAAAAGTAAAAAAAAATCCGTCTGTGCGCCGAAGACGCCGTAGCTCTTCTAAGATATTAAGCTGAAATTTTTATGGTAGGTAGAATGGGTGAACCCCTACAATTGCCGATGCGGGGACGGGGTGTGATGGGGGTGAAGGTGGGAGCATTTTATATATAAAATTTGGATGTCTAGATCTCATGAACTGCTTATACTAGGAGGTATTGGGATTGGTTAGGATACAGGAGGTAAGAGTAGTTTTAAATAAAAGGTATCCGTCTCCGACGAGTGTTCGATATAGACTTAAAATTTTATTTCTAAAACATTACAATTTTTCTACTTACTTCTAGTTGTAGTTAGGATGATTTCAGGTGGTACCTGGCTACAATTGCTCGAATTCAATAAGCGATATTTTCCGTTTGGGAACAACGGTGCGGATTAAAGTTAGAACAATGGGCTTTTGCCTAAAATGCATTTGCTGCTCTTCTTTGAAGCTATCCCGAATTTATTTTTAGCATCCAATGCTTTGTTTTATTAAAATCACGGTTATCGGAACTAAATTTTGAATTCAAATATTTTTGCGATAAGTTTTAAAATAAAAATGCTTTTGTGGTAGGTCATTGGTATGATACCAGAAAGTTTGAACTTATGCGGTATGTTCTATATTCTTGGACTCATTTGCTAAAAATTGGTGGACAGTAGTTGAGGGGTGTGCGAGTGGTGGGAAACCATACTTCTAAAACGCTTGAAAGCTGGGATTGAAACTTTCTAAAATCCATATCTCCTGAACGATTGATAACAGACGTCTGAAACTTTGTAGTTGCCTTAAGGGATACTAGGAGATTCATCTTGAAAATTTTACAGGAGTGAGGACCGAAGATCTCTGGCAGAGAACATTTTGGAAATTTTGAGTGATGGTGGGAGGGGATGGAAATGAAAAAATTTCGATTCGCAAAGAATTGAAAACTATTTTTTTTAAAGTGTATTGAGCTACTATAGAGACATCCCAGAAAAATAAATTTTTTGATAGGTACGGGGATAGGGATGGGTTTTCACATCTCAGAAACGGCTTATGCTAGAAAGTTGAAACTAACTTCCTATGTGAAGAAATGCTACTAGAGTAATTAAAACTAAAAAAAAACGTTCAACAGTCTGGGCGCAACCTTATTATTTTATGGGTAGAAGTCTGAAACGTTACTATTATTATTATTATTTTTTTATTATTATTAGTTTCTTAGTTAAGTTAATTTAGTTTAAGATACTTTATTAATTAAAGTTTAAGTATTTTCAAGCTGATTAAGCCATGTGAGCAAACGGCGATTACATTTATAATTATTTTTTTTAATTGCCACCATTGATTGACTTCGTTCAATTTTTAATGTAATATTTGTTCTTTGACTTTATTAAAGTCGCTGTCAGACATTTTCTATATTTCGTTATATATATCATTAGTTTTTAAAGTCTCAATTCAATTCAATTCAATTTAAATTTATTTCCACAATATATGTACTTAAAACTAGACATAGCTGGTAAATTGGTTGATTAGGTGGTCAGTTAGCAAACTTTACATCCCTAGTTACATATGTAGCTACAAGCTGTTATTAATAAAGTTTCGAGAAATTAGAACAGTTTATAAGGAAAAGGGAAGCAAAACCTTATTTTTATGTGTTAACTTAGAACTAAACTTAAACTAAGGTACAACTAATTAAGTGAGATAAAAGGGTTATCTATAGAGTACAGAGAGAATCAACGGGTTGCCTGACTGCAGTCTCAATAAATTCTATTTGTATTTGGTACTACGAACAACCTAAGGAGTAGTTAGGAGGCTGTTTGGAACTTTATGTTTTAGGTTGTCAGTCCCATAGTAACCTACACTGCATTTCAGCATTAAACACTTTTCGGACTCCTACCCATAAAATAATAAAGTTGCGCCCAGACTGTTTAATTTTGATTTAACTTAGAATTTTGATTTAACTTAGAAACGATTTATTTTAACACATTGAATGATTTAAACATTTGTACCCAAAAACCATAAAGTTGCGTCCAGACTCCAGTCTGGACTTTACAAAACTCATCAATCTAAGATTTTTTTTTGATATTTCAAATAAGCTCCTTATTTGAACAGTGCTAAAAGTGCTACAAGTACTGGACTATCACGAAAAACCGATGAAATCGACGATAAGGATGTCAGTATCATCAGGACGTCTATCGCCTCCCAACTTTAACCACTTCCCGAATTTTGTTCATAAATAATAAAGTTACTAGCAGACTGATGCCTGATTTTTCTTTCAATTGATGTTTTTTTTTTTTATCAAACTTAAGATTTTATTTCTTAACCACCGAAATTGTAAATAAAAATAATGCAAGTAGTGACGTCAGTTACATACATAATAAAATTTGATAGGTTTTCCGGAAAGCTATTCGTTTGCAATGATGTAATTTCGCTGAAATAAAAATTTGGCCGGACAAATTGTTTACTTTCCATTCGCAGATCTATTTTGAGAAAAACTGGATGAAAACATGTGCGGTACGTGCTGTAGTATTACATACAAAAATTAAGAGAATACAAAAGAAAATTCCAAGGGTATTCATTCCGATGAACCTAATCCCTCTCAAAAGTACGATAATTTCCAGAAAAAATTAAATTAAAAAAATCATTTGGAATTATTTCGATGCTTTTGTTTAGAATATCGGAAATACCAAAAGTAGGCAACAGTATGGTCACAAATTTCTTATTATTTAAACAAATTTATTTTTAACGCATTATTCACGACTGTTGTCAATATTCGGAAGTCAAGGCTCTATTCATACTATTGAATATTTTACTGAACTCACACATTGCAAAAATTCTTCTTATAAATAAATCGGTTGGAAATTTTTTCTCTGTCTTCATGACTATAAGTCGGCTGGACAGATTTCGATTTAATCGAATTAATAGAAAATGAAATTTGCAAAAATTATTAAAAAAAAAAATTCCCACAATCGAGTAAAACTATTGGATTTTTGATGTATTTCTTTATTTATTTAAGGACTCGATGAACAGAAAATGTAAATATTCCAATTATACAAAAAGTCAATGATAAAAAATAAAATAAAGTAAAAAACAAAAAATAAATGAATTACAATATTAAAATAGAAAAATATAAATAAGGAAAAATGAAAATTAAATAGAATTCAATATAATGTACAAAGTTATTTAATTGTAAACATGAATGTTAAATCTTTGTAAATACTTACGATGTTTTACTTTTTATCAACATAAGTCTTTTAAAAGTTCTTCTAATCATTAATTACATAATATTGAAATTTGCCACAGGTACGTATCCATACCTAAGTTAATTTTTATACTCTAGATGAACATATAGAGTATTATAAGTTTAATCCAGCCCGAAAAGTTTGTAACGCATAGAACCGAGCCTCGGACGAAAAAAAGTTATATATTATTTTGTGTTTACTTTTGGCCAAAACCCCCAAATCCGTTTGCTGTCCGTCCGTCCATCCGTCCGTCCGTCCGTCCGTCCGTCCGTCCGTCCGTCCGTCCGTCCGTTAGCACGATAACTCAAGAACGCGTTGACCTAGGAAGTTGAAATTTTGTCACAACTTGTAAAATGGAAAAAGTAAGGCTAAGTTCGTTAATGGGCGATATCCTTCCACTCCTTCGGGTACCTCCCATACAAGAGTCCTTGAAACACGTTTTCCCAGTTATTGCTCGAATGCTTCAAGTTAGGAACTTGAAATTTTGCATACGGATGGTTTAAAATGTTTGAATTGAATGTTCCGAATATGATGCAAATCGAATGAGTCCTTCGTGTAGCAGCCTAGAAAAGTCCTTCAAAAACGTATGCTTTTTACTGAATTCACTATAACTCCAGAACGAGTTAGAGCAGGAATTTAAAATTTTACAGGAATTAGTTTTATACCAAAACCAAGACGGAGTTCAATTATTAGCGCCATCGGTTGACTCCTTCGGGTAGCTGTCATACAAAAGTCCTTAATAAACATATTCACCAATATTGCACGATAAGTTTAGAAAGCTTTCATTTACGACTTTGAAATTTTACAAACATTAATTTTATAATAGTCGCAGCTGAAACTATTAATATGAAAAATATCCCATAAGTCCTTCATGTAGTTGCCATACCAAAATTCTGTAAAATGTCCTAACTTACTTTATGGAACTCACTATAAATCAAAAAATCGACCACTACACAAAAGTTACTACCTGTAAGTAAAAGGTCATGTAATAATTGCTTGTGCACTCCTCATTCTTTTGATATATTTCCAACTAAAATATAAATCGGAGTTCAGTATTTCATCTAGAGTATCATACGATTGGCTTGCAGCCGATCGTGACTGCGTTATGTTTTTCCTTCTTTTCAACCGTTTCTTTCGTGAGCCTCAATACAATGGTCCTTGAAATTTTTTGTATTAATCCATCGTGTACCTCCATACAAATGTCTCTGAATTTTTTTGTATTAATTCCTTTATTACTCAAGAGATCATTGACATTTTTTACACCAACAATTTTATCTCCTATCCGCTTGGCTCATTTAATCACCTTTTAAGAACTTGACGTTACTCTATAAGCTACTTTAGGGTCGTCATGTAGCGATCAAAATTTAGCTTCTTGAAAGTTAGCAAAATAGAATGGAAATGGTATGATGTTATGAAATCCATTAAATCAAATTTCGTATCTGTCGTCACACAGCCATTTTAAATCTAGCACTTAAGTTAACAGAACTCCACGTTTTCGAATGAAATCAAGCGCATTCTTCATATAGCTTCCACACAAAAGTCCTTGAAAAATTTGTCCGATCATTGATTGGAAAGCATGATCATCATCATCAATGGTACGACAGCCCAAATCGGGTCTGCAGGATACATTGTCTGAAGTCATCTCGGCTCTGCACGCGCGTCATCCAGTTTGTGCAACTAAAAGCATTATAGCAAACAAACTTGATTTTCCGCGGGAAATAACTTCGATAAGACTTCGGTAAGACTGTTGCGTGAAAGCTGTGTTTTTTTTTTTTTAGCTTAGATAAGACTTCCGTACAGGCGCGTAGCGTGAAACTTTGTTGGGGTAGCGCAATAGCACCATCATCAAATTCTATGAATTCTACAACCATAAACACGTAATTTTCATTCAGAAATAAAATTTCGATTGCTAAATTCCAAGAAGTAATCAAAAAATTCTGTAAAATTTAGCGATCGTATCGTTGCGCTAGCCCTACGAAGATTCACGCTACGCGCCTGCTTCCGTAAGACTTGCGAGCGGAGGTTGAACTTTCAGAAGCATTAGCTTCGGTAATATCCTCTATAAGGCCTTATGTATGGAAGTAAATAGCAACAGTCTAATGGAGGTTTGTGGACGTAAGACCTTATCGAAGCTTTATCGAGGTCCGAAAATAGCTTCGATAAGGTCTTATGGAAATTAGTTTGCTGGTTGGGAGCTCTTGATATTATTAATTTAGGAGCTCTGATTTTTTTGTACGATCAAAGGAACTTTAAATTACTAGAGAATGGGTTTAAAAGTAAAAACTACAGAAATATAAATACTGTACTGCTTAGAGTAGTTACAGTCATACTAAAATTGCCTATCAACAAAATAACTCAGTAATAATTAATTGCAATTCTCCACACTTTGTATGATTAAAATGGTCCAAATTCGAAATGTAAAAATCAAGTTTATCATAGCTGCATAAAATGAAGATCGGTCAATCGGGTAATGACCCAAATCAAAAATTTGGAAGTATCTCTCTTTCGAGAAAAACCCCTCTTACATGAACACTACGCGATTATATCTTAAAGTAAATTACGGAAGCAATATCTGAGCTCAATTATAGATAACGTTCTTCAATACCATACGATCAATTTACTATTGAAGCAAATCAAATATTTCTTATCTGACCGTTAAGAGGACAGCGACCTCGGAAATTTTTCGTAAGACATGTGGTCATTAATGTGGTCGGGGTGAGGCAGAGACCCAAACCCACAGAGTCCGCTCATAGCGGACGCATTATAATAATGTAAACGAGCGGGTTCGTGTAACGGATGACTGCGTTAGTCAGCCAACTGCCTCTAAATCTATTGATCGTACAAGGCGCAAGCGTGAAAGTGACCGAAGTTTGAAAAAGTGGCCCGGATCACGATCGCTTGCGACTAATTAAAGCAAAAGCATTAGCCGAATATAGTGTGATCGGTCAGGTGGAACCATATCGCTGCTGGGTCCTCCATTAAGGTACCTGGAGCTGGATCCGCCTTGTATGTCCATTTCGAAAACCTTTTTAAAGTGTAACATATGAACGGGTGATTTAATTGGCAGCTGAACGAACCTTGTCAATCGGATCACTTTTGTCGCGTCCAATATTGGAAATCACGAAATTTGTGTTTGTTTCGATTGTTGGTATCCGGATGATGTACAAAATTTCCAGGTGATTAATTCCAACAGCTATTCCTTACCCCTAACAATTAAAAGCAATTACCTGGAATATTTATTTTAGAAAAGTCTAAAAAAAATGCCTCTATCTCGTAGAAAATTATCCACGCCTGAAGAAAATCGCCGGGAAAATCAAAAAACCAATAAAAAATTTCATTCAATAAAATAAATCGCCATCAAGTAGAGATTCTTTTAGAACCAAGGCTTCACGCCTTTTATCAGCTGGAATTATCTACATATCGAAAGCAAGCCTCTCTCATGAATGCCTCCCCACATACGGCTGATCTTCGTTTTATCTTTGCCGTTCGATCTTCAAGAAAACGATCACGGATCAAGGGTACGATCACTATGCAAGTCTTCGTCTTGAAGCTTCTTTTCGAGTTGATCCGTCAAGAAATCGGTGGATTAGGAATTCGAAGCGGCAACATAAAGCCGGATTCACGGTTTGAAGTCGAGAAAATTTTGAACGAGCCGATTGGATTGAAAGTGCCTTTAGATTCTGACGCCATTATTGCACGATCGTATCATGTAATTCTCCAGTTGCTTTTCACTTAAACGACTTGTGCATACTCATTTCGCCTAGATCTCAAGATCGCTAGATCATCAACTATGAAGATTAGAAATGCTGGAGTATATACACGGCTTTTTGATGATTTGCTGATCGGCGTGATCGCTTTGTAAGCGATCTCAGCAGTAGGGCAACCACGTGCGTGCATGCCTTCAGTATTTTCAAATTCAAATAAAGTTAAGAACGTTGTATACTATGCTTGAAATCCTCTTGATATGCACGAATCCAATGTCGGAGAGGAAGCGTGATCATGACGGTGATCGTAAATTTTGAGCGTTGGAAGTAGCGATCCAATTGATCTTGTCTTAATGGTGAATCTAATGATACATTTTGATTGTAATTTATAGCGTGATTAAGTGGTTATTTTTTTCTTTCGGAAATTGAATAAAATCGAGTGTAGATTCGAAGGTCATATACTAATTTCACTTCGTCAAATTTTATCTTTTCTTATGACTAATTCTTCAGTTTAGCGTTTAAAATGATGCAGCCGTTAGTCCAAATATTGTACAACAATGCAGTTCCATTGTGTTACTGAGCTATGGTTAATAAAAACCGATCAAACGATGATGCATAATAATTATTACTATTAAACTATTGTTATATTCGTAATTTTAAATATAGTTTGCATGGTGTGCGGTCTCAAAACATATTTGTTTGTTCTCAGTCCTCTTGCAATAAACTTAAACTTAAACTTGTTCTGAGTCCTCAAAAATAATATACACAATCCGATATATAGGAGTCCTTCCAGATAACTTGCAGGAACTACCAACGCATCGGATTAGCAACATTTATGTATGACGGCTAACTTTTAACAATATTTTGGGCACCCCTTTAAAATTTGTTAAAAATCACTTGCTAGGTTTTAAATGAGACAGTCGTACATAAGCCCCAATTAATTGATATATGTGGAAAATAAGTTTTAAAGATGCGTAGCGTAGAGATGGGAATGATGTGCTAGCTTAACTAAAGCTGTAAAAAATGTTAATGTTAATTTAAAATTCATTTTCTACTGAAGCAGTTCTAAGCAAATCAAAAAAAAAATTGAAACAATTAAAAATAAAAGTAAAAGAAAAATTTAAAATTGAACTAAAAATAAAAATACTACTACATATATCCAGGTAAGAATAAAAATAAAAGTTAAAGTAAAAATATCTAATAATATAAATAAAAATAATAATAAAGTTTATATAAATGTAAAAATAACAACAAAAGTTTAAATAAAAATAAAAGTAAAAAAAAAAATAAAACTAAAAACAACAATAAAAATAAAACTAAGGGAAAAATAATAACAAATATAAGAGTAAAATAAAAATAAAAGCTAAAGTTAAAGTTAAAACAAAATAAGGGTAGAATAAAAATAAAAATAAGATTAGAAATGAAAATAAAAGTAAAAATAAGAGTAAAAATACTAATAAAAATAAAAACAATAGTAAAAATAAAAAAACTATAAGTAGAAATAAAAATTAAAATGAAAATGAAACTAAGAGTAAGGAAAAAAATAAACTAAAAAGTAGGGTAAAAATAAAAATAAAAGTAAAAACGTTTTCGTTTTGAAGTAAAAAAAGAGTGAAAAAAACAGAAATAAAAAAACTAGAGTAAAAATAAAAAAAATAGAGTAAAAATAAACATTAGAGTAAAAATAAAACTAAAAATAAAAATAGGAGTAAAAATAAAACTTAAAATAAGAAAAGAGTAAAAATAAAAATAATAATGTAAACGAAAGTAAAATAAAAATAAAAATAGAAATAAAAATTAAAATAACAGTAAAAGTTATATATACAAAAAAAGTAATGATCAGAGTAAAAATATAAATAAAAAGAAAAAATAGTAATTAAATTAAAATAAAAGCAACATATAATGAAAATAAAAGTAAAAGTAAAAATAAAACTAAAAATAAAAATTAAAATAGGAGTAAAAATGAAAATAGAAATAGATACAAAACGAAAATAATCAAGTCTATTTACGAGCAGACTGCAAAATATGTAACTGATTGCGAAAGCTCAGAAAACCCCCTAATTCGGTCTATCTTTCCTGATCGCCATCATTGATAGTTTTAAAAGTAGTTTAAGGTTAGGTTAATTAAGTTTAAGTTAAATATAAGATTTTTACTTCGTTTTCCTTGTGTCGTAAGATTATAAAATGACAATAAAAGAACTAAAACTATAGGTACGCGACATATAATTATAATATTGAAGTTGTAAAGACCATAAAGTAGTCTGATCACTGTTGAATTTAAACTAGATTATAAGCTAAGCACTTGTTCATAATTTGGAAATAAAATCAAATCAAATCAAATAAAAAAAAAACCGAAATTAAAATCGAGTTATCAATTACCACACAAGCGGAACGGGAGAGTGAGAGGTAGTTGGAGAGAAGTGTCAAATTAAGTTTATTTCCCAGACCTACATAGATAAAGATATGGATTTTTTCAGATTTTTGCATAATGGACTTGTTTACGAATTCCGTAACATCTCTTAGTTCTCAAATGATATCGAATTCCTTTTAACTTGCTTTATCTTTATATAATCGCCTAAAAAAATAATTTAATTTTCACGAATTCCTACATTTGCTTAGATTGGTCCGAATTTCACCCAGACTATACTAAACAAATAAATTGGGTTTATTTTTAAAGTTCAGAATTTAATATTTGAGTATTAAAATTTTTGTTAAATTTTATTTTGAAAATTATATTTGGAGGTAAATATCGTTCAACCGCTTCCCGGAAGTTTTGAGTTTTATTTAATTTTATCAGCTCTTAGGTTTGTGTTTGAATACATTTTTTATGTTTGAGTTCTGCTTATCTTTTTTTTAAACTTAAATTTTAAATTATAAAATTTATATATATATAATTTTATAATTTATCACAACTTGAAATTTTATTTAGTTATCAGTTTAATTGATACCCTTGAAAATTGCTGCGAGGATCTCGATCGCCCATTCCCCATAATTTTTAATCGGAATGTATATCAAGGACCAAAGTACCAATTCTGATGAGAGACCTTCTGACCTAGAACCCTCGAATTTTTAGACTATTTTTTTTTTTCTTTTGAAACAAGAACGGCTTAATCTAGAAAGTTGAAATGAAGAACGGCTTAATCTAGAAGGTTGAAATGAAGAACGGCTTAATCTAGAAAGTTGAAATGAAGAGTACTCGATTAGATGAATCAATAGAAACGGAAGGCGGTGTAACCATATTTTCGATAATTTTGATTAAAAATGCGATTGAGATAGAACAGAAATGTTGAAATTTTTCTGAATAAGTCGTATGATTCTTTCTTATCGCCTTCACAGGAAAACTGACTAAATTATGAGTGATATTTGATCTAGTAATATTTGTCACTTCTCAGAAAGGCATTAAAAATATTTTTTTCCCATTTTGGCTAACTGGTGATGAGCAAAAAAAAATTAAAAGAAAATATAGGTACTCGTCCGTAAACAATTTCAATGTGTACTCAGAGTATCATGCGAGTACAGCTTTTCTCGCATGCGATATTGTCGGATCCGCAAGCCGGTTCTATCTATTGAGACCAAAACATTTCTGGGCTGTGGAACGGCATCAGTTGTCTTTGGTGCTTAGCGTTGAACGAATGTCGTTTATGGGAATCCGGTAGAGTGTAACTCGTGCGCGCTTATTCTTCTGCGAGAAGTTACACACGTCCTTTGGTCCTGGCGCCGAGAAAGGTCTCCATAGTGTTGTTCCTTTTTGAAATAGCTAATTAGTCGTCTTTAAGATTCTTTTAGTGTTGTACTTCGACTTCATAGAGTACCTGTTTTTTCGTTTCGGTGGTGATCTCTGAGTGTGAAGTGTTGGTTTCGTCAAAGGTGTGATTTACCTGTGCAAGTGCTTAGAGTATAAGGAAACAAAATTCATTATGGAATACCTGAAGAGAATGATTCTACTGTTCCTGATTGCTGGATTTGCGTGTTCAGGTGAGTGTAGGGCTTTGGTCGGGCATAGAACATAGATTGACCCTTTGCCTGGTAATCACTTTCATGAGTAGATCGATAAATAGATACGAGTATCTAGTGATCAAAAATTGGGTTTTCCACTTAATACAAATTTCGCTCTACGTAAGCTCCGATAACAAGAAATCATTTATCTATACCTACCTAAAATAAAATTGTTTGTTGGCGCTAATATGGATAGTGGTCGAGATTAGATAAGAACACTATGCCAACGTGCCATATTGCGCCAATTGTTAAATAGTTTTCAAGAGATTCGCTGGATAACGCACGTTATCGCAATCTCTAATGAATTATTACTATTTTTTATGAGCATTTGGAAAAATACTTATCGTATAGAAAATGATGTCATTGGTAGGGGTTGTCCATGAAATTTGATATAATAGTTTTTTCATGTTAACAGTGATACTGTCTTGTGAGTTGTGCATTTGATGATTCCGAAATGGGTGTTAGCACTGATGGGTGGAATTTTTGCAGAATTATGGAATATTTTCCTGTTGGCATTGGTAAAAATGAGTGTACCGGCTGCGCCAATTAGGTGTGACTTGAAGTATCGGGCAGGAACAATAGTTGGTTATACCCATTTTGAGTCAGCATGTAGTCCTGACGATAGTTGACATTCGGCTTTTGTATTGCTAGACTAAGGAACATTAAGGTAAAGGTACAATCGTTTGATAACGTTGCTCTTTTATCTCACATGTAAATTGAGGAAGCTCTGTGCAGACGTTACGTGTAATGAAAACATGATTGATACTGAACAGTGACTAATTTATGCGGAGTTTGATTGCGAAAATGCCAGGGATCGGACATCCTTGGAGAAAACAACCAAATAGGCTTATGATCTAACATCCGCTTAGTACCTGGATCGAACCTCATAACGATTACACAAATCGAATGCTGATGTCAAGATCAAACCATGCTAAAAATTGATGGGCTATACCAGCAGCAGTCACTGGAAATCGAGACTATTATTGTTAGTCTAATCCAATTAATGAACAAATTTTTAAAGGACGGTTGTATGGACGTTAGTTTTCATCGTTTTCAAGCTTAGGAACATTCCACATCGCTAAAAAACGGAGTAGGTACTTAATATGATCCGAAAGAATACTCTCAAAAATAAATTAACAACGGAACGGCTAAATTGGAGTATTGTCGCAACTTTCTTATACACTCACTATGACTAATATTTAGACAGTTCGGATACAGATGTTACACCTTATGCTTAATATGAGGTGATACTATCGTCGGTAAACAAAAAAAAAAGCACACAACCATAATAGTCGCTTTCACGACAGGTCTTCTTGAAGAACAACATAACCACAGTAAACATCAGCGATCTTAATTTCAAGTTTGAACGCAGTATGCAGGTAAATAGTTGGTATTATTGCCGGAACCGGGCATGATGTTAGAAATAACCTTATGCAAAAGCTGTAAACAAACGATTGGAGCAGACTGGGTAGCACCACCTCTGTGAAACCCTTAAAAAGCTTTGCGATGTTAGTAGTATGAACTCGTTTTTAGAAACACATGGATTTAAAATGGAGTAAGTACTATCCAAAAACGTCATGTTGCCTATACGAACAGTTCAAGGAGTACATTCCTTTTCTTAGATTACCTTGGAGGTGTCCCTTCTAGAATAAAAATAAAGGTTATGATTCCCTTCAACTCTTATATTCAGGAGGAAACCAATGTTCTCCACATCCCACGCAAATTACCACATTGGTACTACAAGACGACCTATTAGGTCCTAGCCATCTACGACCTTTCAATTTGTGAAGGTATGCTTCGATCAAAATCATTGGTAGTGTAGGGAAAAAATCCCAGGCCTTATAACTGTTGTTCATACTACTACAATTCATCTTGTAAGGTTTGTGGAAGAGTATCAACGGTAAGATTTATCCTTTAAGATCTCCTTTGGATTGCTCTAAAATGAGGATGAAAGAAAGTCTCTCTTCTTTGCAATGCTTTTGAAGGACCTAGCTTTGCTGTAATATCTCCAACCCATATAGGGTTCCACAGCACTTACAACCATTGCTTGGGCCAAGTGCTGGCTACCAAGATTTGGGAGCCATCACTGGTTAACTTCTGGCTATCTTTGGCCTCCAGCGTTGGCTAGTGAACTTTTGCAGAGTCTAGCGTACTAATTGTGTGCCACGGCTGGACCAGTGCTGACTGACAAGCCTCGGGAGCCATCACTGATTAGCCTCTGGGCCAGCGGCAAACTTTCACCGAGTCTAGTGTTCCAGCTGTATACCACGGCTGGGTCAGTGCTGGCTACCAAGCTGTAACATTTGTATGCCATGACCATAACCTTCAATATATCCGTTAGTATGCTCGCACAGGATTAAGACAATTGTCTGGAGTATATTCAAGTCTTTTTTCCTTTACATTTTTAACGTTTGAGCTAAAAACATAACAAGTTACTACTGCATAAGGTGTAGGTTGTAGGTAGGATTAATACGTAAGATGTGGAGTTCTAGAACGCTTCGCAGGTACTTCTAAGGATTCTCTCGCGCTGGGCCAATATCGGTCGCCAACACTGATCCAGTATCGGCCACCAACATTGGACTAGTGTCAGTCGCCAACACTGGACCAGTATACGACAGCAGCACTGGGCCCATATCATTCAACAGTTATCCAGCACTGGGCAGTGCTGGTTGCCACTGCCATTATTGGTCCAGTTCTGGGCCTTTTGTACGACCCTATATGGGAACTGGCTAGTAAGCAGTCCCCATGTTTGACAAGATCTCTTTCAGTTTTTCTGAGATACTACTATAGTGTGCTATATAGTATGGTATATGGGGTGGTAGTGCCATCATCCTCCTTCACTTAGACGTTAGTGTCGTCCATTGGGATCCCTTACTACTATGCTATTACTACAATTGTTCGAAAAGTTGTAGTGTTCTGTTGGGAACAGATTTCTCCTTTAAAGGCGTCTAGTTCACCCAGCTCTTGCACAGCAATGCTCGTTCACAAATCTCAATACAGACTTTACAGAAATAATGAAATAAAAGCAGTCTCTACTTCGTTGTCGGCAAATTTTCTTGAATTTACGAGCACATCTCATACAATTAGCATTTGTAACCTGACGCTATAACTCAGAGCGATGAATGAAACCCTGTCCCTTCAAGATAATGAAAACGGATAAGCCCAGATGTACATAGCTGCTTACATACATAGATTACCTTCGGTTCAAGTCTATTCGATGCTCAACATTTAGATACATGACTCCAGCTTGCAGTATCTTTTCCAACTAGTTTTTCAATATCCATTTGAAAAGATTCCTTATCACCTTTTCGCATTTTTGCCTCTACGAAAGGTATTTTTGCAGCCGTTGTTCTGTTTCGCTTATTTTACGCCTCACCTGACTCATTCTACCCAGCGACAAAAGAACCTCACACTGTTCAAACTTAGTTTGTCTACCTGACGATTTAGTACTCAGCACGCAGCACGGAGTAATCTTTGAAATGGCATGTGCCAAATCGATTTATCTCGTTGAAAGTATTCTTGAAAGGAACCTTAATCTTTGGGAATAAGCAGAAGAAAAAAAAAACTGAAGGAGAACAAACAAGATTTATACATTTCCGCTGAGTGAACAAAAATCGCCACAATTTTTATGTGGTTGAGAATTACGACTTTGGGCCATTCAAATTAATGAATTGCATAGACCTTGACCTTCAAGGAGTTTACCATCCGTGGCGAATGGCCCCTACGAATCGCAATTAAGTCACTTTTATTGGCTATCAAGTGATTACATAATAAGAAGTAAGAGCCTCTGTATCTGATGTACGGACTATACAACTAAACTAGCCTTACCCAATTTTCTGAAAAATGACCCACTTGACGGCAACAACGAAATGAAAACAGTGAAAAAAACTTTTGACCGGATATCGAAGATGCATCACGATGCAAGCGACTATCACGAAAATAGATGCTAAATTTTATTTTAGTAGCGTCAGTTTTTTTTTTCGTCGTCGAAAGATTTTTTACGCTAGTTTGGCACTATACAGCCGCTAGCCTAGTCGCTCGAAAGAAATTTTTGAATGTTTGCCAAAACATTGGATGCATGTTTGTTGTGCACTTTTCGTTTTTCAATGCAGTGGCTCTAGTGACTTTAACATGGAAACACAACAGATTTTCCCGAAACAGAAATGTTCAGCTGAAAGCGAGAACATTGAACGTGGAAATTATTCGTGGCGAAACAAAAAACTTTATTATTACAACAGAAAAAAATAAAGTAAGTTTTCAACGCGTTCTAATAGCACGAAATACATAAGGACTTTCGTATTGTGATTATTTTAAGGGCAGTGGCGATATTCTACTCAATAATGAAATTGTACTCAATTCATAGAAATTGCACTTAATTGGAGATAAGATCATAATAGAACCTCTTTTCAGGCACAAGTACCTTCAATATTTCGAGCTTGGGGCTTGCCGCACTCAAAGAAAAAATGTGATCCTTCCATAGTTTCAGTGACCAAAACTTAGGTATTATAACTATATTAAAATAGTTATAGTTTTCCTTACTATAGCTTATAATTCACACAAACAAACTATGGTTGCAATAAACATATTTGGTGATTATGGTTCTCACAACTATGTTCTGTAATTGTTACAACCATTTACATGAGTGACGTAATTAGAATATGTTTATTATAGCTCAAGCCATAAGATACTGAATGTTCAATAGAACATAAGTTACGTTGGTAGAACCAAAACTATGGTTGCGTTAACCATACAACAAGTTTTCGTTTGTTTGATTCAATCATAATACATTTCTCAGAAACATGACTATTGTTGTAATAATCAAATTACAAATATTTTCACGATTGATATGATATAATCATACTATCCATTTCCTTGTGTTAACTTAACATATACATAATGTAAGTAGGCTAAAAATTTGATCCGTTCGTCTTACGAAAAACTGGTGTAGGCGAAACTTGTAAGGAATTTAGTCCTCTACAACTTTGCCATGTAAATATGTCACCTATTTTTAATAAAAATGGTTCAAAAATTTAAAAAACTGGGACAATCTCCTAATTTTTTACACTTTACGCTTATTATTAGCAATAAATAATGATTTAACAAAAAAGTTGTTCAGATAAAAAATATAAAGAATTTAATTCTCTATAAAATTTGTTCTTACCGTTTTAGCGAAAAATGCAAAATACGCTACAAATCAGAAAATTTAATATTTCGGGCACACGCCATATCAAATTTTGGTCTAAAACTGTGATTCCCTATTCTACTCCATCATTGGAACCCAATTACGCCAAAACATTTCGTGTTCCATTTTTTTCTTTAAGAATTCCTAGATTTACTGGACTATTACGTTAAAGAGTTAAGGCCCGAACACAATGCTTCCGTTCCGTCACAATCCAATTCATTCTGTTACGTCAACTATCAGTGTTGGCCACAATGCTCCGCTCCGTTCAATTCCTGCCACACGTTCTCCTTGGATTTCGTCTGCATATAGTCGCGACTCATTTTGTTATAGAGCTCTTCATGAACTCTAACGGCTTCGATAAACTATTCATCATCCATATTCACACAAATTAACTAACAGATTACGTTTTTCAAATGTCACTTTTCAACAAGTGAGGTTATGTGATCCGTAAAAGTTGAATTTTGGACAACTCGTCCGTTCCGTTACGACCAACCCATAAGGTCTACTTCGACAGCTGAACGGAACGGGTGCATTGTGTTCGGGGCTTTAGTTCAGTGAAGCACTTCAATTGAACTGTTCACTCACTTTATTCTATTTCTATTTCTCTAACCAGCCGTTCAGTAGTCACTCACTGGTCAGTTAGTCGTTGGATTGTTCTGATGTTTATGGGTTGGGATACAGACCGTCACTAGCCAGTCAATTCACCTAGGCTTGTGGGTTCGAAAGTAGGAGCTCGCTGAAGAGCTGTTATACTTTGTAAATAATTGTGTTTTGTCTTCGCTGTGTGTCTCTGAGTGACATGAAGAAGGACGAAATGAGAAGACTGGTTGGTTGTGTTCGTATAGCTCACTCTGTTAAGCTTCAATCTCCCTTTATTCTTTTTAATTTTTTTTTATTATTCTCCTTTCAAATTGAACTGCAGTTCACCAAACTGACTGAATTACTTCACTTACTCACTTCAATAAAGTGTTCTTATAGAGTCGTTCACTTAAGAACGGCCCATCCATCACCTGTATAAGGTTAAAGGAAAATTGCAGAGTCATATTGGGATTCATCAATCAATGTTACTCTTGATTGGAACATTACCCTACTATTGTTTATTCAATTGTTCTAATGAACCGCTAATACTGTTTTTACGGTGCCATTATCGCACGATATTCTCATCGCACAGGCGTGACTATAAAATAGTAGTTCCAAATGTTAAACTGAAATCTGATCTATTTGACTTTGGTGTACGATACCTTCTCGTACCATAGAAGTACTGGACAAGCGCTATGACATAACCGAACGAATCAAACAGCAATAGACAACAAATTTGCCGAATCACGAAAATTCATTAAATTTCATGGATATTGCGCTCAATCAAATTCACTTTCAAGTTCGCGATTTGTCCAATTATTTTCAATTGAACTTGACCAAAATCTACGAATCTTTGGCGTCAGTGACGACTTCCCTCGCAATTAAGACCACTGAAAGCTATCGTCGCAGATATGCTAAAAAACATTGTGCAAATTTGCAATTTACTGACCTAAACAATGAAATGAAAATCTTGTTTCCAACCGGTTCCGATAGCTAGGAGGTGACTAGGGGTCTACTGGACCCAGTGATCAATGGCAAGATGAAACAAGTACTGAGGTTCTTTAATGGTCGATGTACTCGATTACGTGGTGGCTGCACCTGGGGAAAAGCCCATCCAAAGGGACTTTTTTTTATATGTTCATAAACTTGAAAGGCTGGTTTCGGATACCCGTTCCAGATTTTACGCTTTGTGACATCTTCCTGACCAGTTCCTTGTCCGAATAACGACCAGTTTTAAATAAATTATAGCTCCGAGATGAAGGTTCTCCTGCCCAGTGAATGGCTAAAGAATTTAGTGAACCTTGGCATTTGGGATGTAACGACTTCGAAGTCATCACTTTGTTTCTCTCTACTAGCGAAACTTCTTTCGTGGAAGTTAATGTGCTGACCAAGAAATTCTGGAATTCCAAATGCAATGCTATTGAAATTTTACCAAATCGGTGGAGCGCTAAGCAAAACCCCATAATCAAATGATTACCACTCATTAAATGCTTCAATGAAAATCCTCTTAATTAATAATCTTCGCACGTCTCGCACGTACTACTTAGTCGGGATTCGACCCGGCTAAATTGCGATTTGAGCTTGTAATTGAAAGGAAAACGTGAAAATTGCAGTTATAAATTCTCCGCATCTTGCAGAAAAATGGAGGAAAAAAAACCAAACATCTTAAATGGGGTTTTTTTTTTCTTCTCTACGCAGAAATCGCCAACATTTTCCCATTGATGGATGGATACTGTTTGCGATCATTCGATCAAAGAATGGTTCAGCTTGGAAAAGAAAACGAAATAATTGCGCATTTAATTCAAGAAGCTGGTGGCAGTTATCAGGATGTAAGACGGTTAGCTTAAATACGTGAGGGAATGGCGTTGGTCAGTAGTGTTTCAGTTAATCCAGAAAAAAATACAACGTTAATCGGAACGATCAGTGATTAATTGCGAAAATAAGAAAGGGGCCCTCACAGTGCATGAGGGGATACTAGGGCGGACAATGACTTGGATTCGTGGTCGTAAAGATGGGAACGTCGCACTGGACAGATGCCCATCGTTTTCTGTTGCGAATTTTGTAAGAAGGCACAGCAACTTGGGTGGCTACTTGCAATGCAATTTTGCATCGAAATTATGCAGAGATCGTACAATGTATGTATGTACATGCAAATCAGTAAAGAAGATTCTGATTTGGTGACATGGAGTTATTTCTGCTATAAGGCAGAGAAGTGACATAGTACCGCACCTCAATCTCCCACGAAGAAAAGTCAAAGCTGGCCTTAGAGTGAGCGAGAAGGGGTACTAGTCCCCACCTGTATTCTCCTAATCCGAAAATTGCACAAATTATAAAATCAGTGAGACTTTCTCTATCTACAGGTAGTTGAACTGTTCACTATCAAATTTTAGTTTATTTCGTTCATAAGACACAAGTTGGAATCCGGCTCGACGGACCAAAACCAGTTCAATTCTTTTAAAAAAAGGTTGGTCTTAGTTGGATAGTCTTTAGATCGACTGATCACTTTGTCCATCTGAAAATAATACCTATAAGTAGCTTTCTTTCTTCTGTGTTGCATAAAAATTCGATAGGTGTCCTTCTAAGCTATGGCTTTGCTCCTCCTAATAAAATATTATATTGGCGCTCTTGGGTGTAGTGAGACAATCGAATTCTTCCTAAGTTTTTAAATATTATTGGAACCCGAATAGTCCGGAAAGGTGATAAGACTGGATCTGATTCACTTTCTTCTCATCGTCATCTTATTGCTGCAATATCAGGTAGAATCTTACATCTCAGAGATGAAAGCTGGTCCAATGCTCCACAAAAATGAAGTCTATTGAAAACCCACATTTTACCCAATACCAGCCAATCACGTTTAGAGATGGATGGTTCAGGAGTGAGCTCTTCCAAAAGAACACTTTATTGGAGTGAGTGAGTGAACTGTAGTTCCATTGGACACCTGACAAAAAACTTGAACGAGCTCATTGTTTTCATCATCTTTTAGATGTACTGACCTTTTTCTTTTGGTCCTCATCTTCTATATCTATTGATGAAACGAAGGAACTATGAAACGAAGAGCTCCGGAACTACTTCACTGAACTGTTCTCACCTTTTTGTTTTGTTTTTGGTCCTAATGTACCAGATCTACTGATGAAACAAAGGAACGACGAGCTCTGGAACTACTTCACTGAACTGTACTCACCTTTTTTTTTGGTCCTCGTCGTGTAAATCTCTACTGACGAAATGAATGAGCGTAGAGTTTCGGAACTACTTCACTTAACTCGTTTCTTAAAGTGAGTGACTCGGAGTGAAGTAGTTCACTTCACTGAAAGGAACTGCTTTGCCCATCTAATCCATCTAATCTCTCTCTAATACCACGTTTCCACAACACCTTAATCTCGCGATTAAGAGAACTATATTAAGCGCGCAGGGACGTCATTTGTGGGGTTGGGGGGCCACAGGCAGGGCATTTGCCACATTTGTTTTATATAATATATGAAAATACCAAACTCCCCCCTCCCCCCACAAATGACGACCCTGAGTGCTTAATCTCGTTCTCTTAATCGCGAGATTACGAGGCAGTGGAAACATAGCATACAGTCATGAAGTCTGGTGCAATGCTATAGGTACGAACGTTATTTAGAGCGAATTTCACTTTCAAAGCTAATCACTTGGTTTAATAAAATGATCAATACCAATCCTGCCCTGCGTTGATTAGGTGGAGCAAGCGAGTTTTGTTGCGACAACCGATTTTTGATTACTTTAATTTTGAAGAACAATAAAATGAAAATAACAGTTTGAAGACTTGCAGTAGAAAACTCAGTTCTAATGAAGAGGCAATAATGCCTCCAAAAAAAAACTTAGATAAAAATCTTATACACTCCACTGATTGTTCAATGTAAGCTCCAACTTAGGCTGTAGCAGCATCATAGAAATATAAGCATCTACTTACTTTTTGTACTCAATTTTCACACCCCTATTCAACAACAGCAGTTACTGTTCACCGAAAATACCGGGGTCACCACTTTCCCTTTTCAATGACAATGAGCTCCATCTGAAGTGTGTCTATACAAACTTCAGCTGAAGTTCATTGCCTCGGAGAAGAAAAATGGTGATCCCGTCTTTTTGGGTAAACTGAAAAAAAACTGTATTTAATAAACGTGACATTTCTGGGGAACTATTATAGTCTTCGTGTTTATCCTTGTTTAAACTTGTGTTATCGCTTATGATCTGCGTATAACTCCCGCAGTGCACCTTTCAGTAATTAATGTCAATCACACTAGAAACATGCCTACCTGGCCACAACTGGAATTTTACAAAAGCAGCTGCAATTAAACCGAATGGATCAATAAAATCAAAACCTTGACCGTAAAATTCCCCGAGTTATAACCCAAAACACCATTAGTCCGACGCGATTGAAATGCCTCTTAAGAATTGCATCTGCGCACCTCAACAACCATATTATTACGTGGAAGATGGAGGCTGTACCTTCGTTCTGCCATTTCTATCTACCTTTACGCCACTATTCCGTGCGTGTGAAACATAAAACCCGAATGAATCTTTTACTATGAAATCGGGAAAAAAACGACCCAAAAACTCCTTGAACAATGCGTTGAAAAAGAAAGAAAAGAACCGCGATCGTCTGCAAAGAAGTTGCCGGCTTACTCTAATAACTTCCAGGATAAGACAAAACTTCGTCGAGCTCAAGAACGAAAAGAAGAACAAAAAAACACCATCCCAGAACCACTAGATACCGGTGCCCTTGAGGTGAACTCTTAACACAGATCTTATGGCCAACGTGAAAGAAACCTTTTAAAGTGCAGGTTACTTGGCATAAGATCAAGCCAAGAACGAAGAAGTGCATTTTTCCATCGCGCAAGGAATCGAAGAACATAAAAACGATCTTCAAGAGAAAACAGCATACCTTCAGGTTGTGTGTCGTAAACGATCGTGAAGCGATCGATTTGATATTCAAACGAACACAATACACGCCTCTCAGGATTCTATGAAACGCATTTTCAACATACCCATTTTCAGGCGATCTGTAATGAGTTTTAGCATACGAGAGGTCACGATCGGTGCCACGATCATTTGTATTGTCATGTAAATTAATTGATCCAGAGGACAGGAATAGGCTGTCTGGAATATCAGAGGATTCGTTTTATCCCAAAAAAGAAAAAAAAAAATGGGAAAAGGATTGCGTGAGTTATTGCATTTGTCCCGAATGTAAACAAATCACTGACACGATCACCAGAAGGAATCTGGTGACTTTCTCTTTCAAGTGGAGTTTCAAATTTCAAGACGGTGCGTTTTTTTATTATCTTTGGGCTCCGGTATGTCATGTTGTTACAAGTGTGGCGATATTCATGATCTTTCGAAAGAAAAGAAAATTTATTTGTTTTTATTTTAGTCTTGTGTGTATAAACGAATGACAACAGTGGAAGTGATCACATTCCATTAATGAAAAATAATTTCTATAGGTTGATTACTGCAGGTCGGGCATTTATGATTAAATTTTTTTTCTTAAAAATTTCTCTACCGACTTCGATACTTTTTAAGAAAACAATAGATATTATTACATGATGTCAATCCACGTAACTCGATCCATTTCCAGTAAAAAAAAGCCACGACTCCTAATATCCAACCGGAATACGGGGACTTCTTCATTCAAATACAGTCTCACACCCAGAACCGCATGGAAGTCTCTCGACTCTTCTCGTATGCAGACGATACTTCGAAAAAGTTCCACACACATCATTGCACTCGCACTGTAGGGGAGGGCTCTCGTTTCGGCGCACGTAGTATATAAGTGTCGCAGAGCTTGCATACGACACTTTTTCTTTACTGCGGATTACGACACGGTGCGAAACCATTTGACAACCAGTTTCTGCGTGAAGTATTTGTAAAGCAATTTTGAAGTAGCGATCGACCAATAATCAAGTTGTATATAGAATCGAGCAGCATTTCCGGTAGTGCGATTATTAGTGCTTTTATTGAATGCGAATATGTATTAAATTATTGTTTCGATTGATTGATTTTAAACGACTTGTGTTTTACTTAAAATCCCGGCGAACCACAATAGGTACCTACTAAGAATATAATCTTAGAATAAATTTAAAATCAAACAAACCTTACACACTTGAAATGAGTCAACTAAATTAACTGAAATACAAAAATTAAAAATTAAAAAAAAAAACTTTATTAAAAACTAAATAAAACCTAAGCCAAATGAAAAGAATTACAGCTCTCTGTGATACTTTTCAATGAAATGCGGTTTTATTATGTAATTTCTCACATGAAAATCGTGAGAAATTACTTCACTTTGACTTCATGTATTATTAACATAAATTAAATTTTTTTTTGTAATGTGCTTTATGAAAGATATTCTTTAAAAAAATTTCTAGCATTATTTTAATGAAAATGACATGTTAACCTTTCAAGAAATAGGTAATAAATGCACACAAAGGGGTTAACACATTTTAAAAAATGTTTAAGGGTTGTTCCTCTAATAGCTATTTTTTCAAATACAATTTTTAATTTTTTCTTAATGGGCGATCTAGTTTACATATTAGCTAATAAAGTAATGTTATATTATTTTAATTTTTTATTACTGTTAAAGTGGAAAATTCACATGAAAACATCCATAAATCAACAAAATCGCATTCAACGTGCATCGTGAGGTGTTTTAAAACTAGGCAAGCCATAGCCCAGGCACCAACCAAAATTTAATTAGGACAGCAAACTCTAATATTTGACGTCAGAGGCTATTATTACTCGACGTAGACGAAACTTTTGGTATAAATCCTAAATATAAGGTTTACAATGAAAAAACTTTAATAGAAAACTTATTTCTTATTGAAAGGTAGAAGTTGAAAAACTTGTTACAAAAAAAATTAATAAAAAGTAAATGAAACTTTACATTCAGTTTATAGCTGATTTATATATATTATGTAGTATCTTGAAGAGATTTCAAAATGTCTCAAAATGTTATTTTCACCCCCGTAGTATGCTTGCGAATAATCAGCAAGATTCAATTTTGTGGTATAAGCCATTCAAAAAATGTTCCGATTTCTATAGCACTGTTCACTCCTTTCTCTGTCCAAATCTACAATACAACTAACTTTATACCCTAGGAACTAACAGTTATTGTTTAAGGGACTACCTTTACTTGGTATTAAAATTAAACAATTAAATTAAATAACCAATCGAATAAACTTTACTGCAAAAAAAACATAAGAAGTAAAACTACAAATAAATAAAAATATATAGATAATAAATTAAATTTAGAAACATAAAACTAAATAAAACCAAGAACTAAACTGAAACTAGTAGCTATTAAATTTACTACTAAATAAACTACAATAAATTACAATTCATATAACTTACTCATAATGAAAAATATTGCTCTTTTATGTTTTTGGCATGTATACAAATAGTTGTAAGAGATTAAGGCGCTGTACACCTAGCACACGACCGATCGAATTTCCCAGTACGAATTTTCGTTTCTTAGCTTATTGTGAAATCTTTAGTTATAATCGTTAATTATAACATTTTCAAGAATATCATTAAAGCAACTCTCTAAAGACCTACAGAATCATATAGTTTTCTCCAGACTTTTAGTAGGGGAGACCAAGGATTGTGTTAATTATAGCCATTGTTTCAATTGTCCCCGGTCTCCCCTAGAGTTTAAAGCCTTTTCCGATTAAAAGATTTTTCCGAATCTCTTATTTCTGTGCAGATTGGATCGGTCTTGATTTTATCTAGATTATTATAATCCTTTTGCGAATTGAATATGTTACTATTTAAGGATAATGAATCTTGTTCATAGTGGGAGCTAGATTTTTTTTATTATATGATTTTTCCCCTGATGTTATTCGGCGTCAGAGGGCTCTTATTTTAAAAATAGCACCTGAAGTTCTCAACTGGCTAGGGGTGCTATCCTTGCTATTGTCATTGAAGGGACATGGCATTGTCGTTGAAAGGACATATGTATGTGATGTGTGAAGAAGCCGTTTCATCATCGGGTTGTATTTTAATCATGAGAGGGATGTTATGCAATTCTAAAAATAATCCTTACAGCTGGTGGTACTCATGAGGATTCTTTGAAATATGCGTTCTTCAACTAAAATTCATTTCTACGAATTAAACCAAGCTAAAGTTTGCCATAGTGAATTGCTATTACATACATACAGCGAAATTTACTTCATATATAAACCAATTTTGGTTGTTCGCTGAGATGTTAATTTTACTCATTGGATGCACCCCATAATTTAAACTTTATTTTGGGAATAGTTTATTTTTATTAAAAAGGATTTTAAGTGAATTCCATCAAAGGGACATAGAGTTACTTCAGTCTCTATTTGATTAAAGCAAGTTCTGCCGATTCTATTTGGTACATATTCACAATAAATTTCACTACAATTTCCATTAACTTGGAAATTTGGTCTGCAAAAAAGTTGATTCGAATAAAGTCAACTTGGAACCACTCGGACAAATTATAATCGAATCCAAACAACAATTAATTTTATTCTGAAAAAAGCTTAAATCAATCAGTAATTACTTAGCGTTACACGAATGAATATTGAAATTATTAAAAAAAAAAAAATCGTACAACTCATCGTTGTGCCAGTTTCCACATAAAATCTGATCAATAATTAAACCTATGAGAAGTTTACACTGATCGTGTAATTTATCGATATCCGGGCTGAATTTATAGCCCATCAGAGTTTGCGCCTTGACATCCATTGAGAATTGTTTTAATGGGGCACTCATGTGGTTACCATATCGAGACTCGAACCCTTTTTTTTCAGACTTTTCTTTTATTAATTTCTTTTTCAGAGTTTCAGAGTCTTCGAAGGCATGCGATACTCGTATGTGCCACGCTGCTGATTTGAATTGAAAAGAAAACCAAAGAATTGACTTCATGCTGAGCAATGAAATTAAAATCTGAATGCAGCAGAATGCAATTGTACGCAGCATTAGAGCTGTTGCTTGTTGTAGAGGCTTGTTTCTGCGGTATTTTAAATAAGAAGGGCATAAGAAAATTGAAATGAAATGAAGATTGGCGGCGAATGGATGAATTTGATCGAAAAACTCCTTTTGGCGAGCCCCATCAAGAAGGCCAAGTAGTGCAGTGAAGATGTGCAATTCGCGTCTAAGAAATGGCTTATTATGTCTAGCCTGCTATCAAGCATTGGTAGTGACCAGATTAATATTCTTTTGTCGGGCTTTTATATTTAATTAACTCACTTTTAAGCCTGGAAGATTAGTGTAGAATCGGTTGTATGTATGACAAACTGCAGCTTGAGAATGGCGGTGGAGGTTTGTATCAGGTACTCAGCTCTCACCACAGAGAATGATCAATGTTGCATCTGATAGTCTATGTATGACTTAAGACAAGAGCTATCGAGAGTTGCTCTCGAGAGTACATCTTGCAAGTGACCAGGCTTATGCTAGTATTTCAGAAAGTATGTTTTCGGTTCAAAATGCACTCAGTTTGAAAGTGCCAAACGAGCGTAATGTACACACTTTTCTGTAAAAATCTTTTACTTTTAGTATTGTTCTGATTGCGAGCTAGGGGTTCGTAAGAATTTTAAGTAAAATGCAGGGTTTTCCAACTGTCATGTCCTCAAGGTAGGCCCGTACAACCGGGGGAGGGGGTTAAAACCCGCCCCCCCCCCCATTGGCCTATTTTCATTGGGAAGTGAGGACCTTTTTTTTTTTAGGTCATCACATCCAGTATGATGGGAACTTGCTAACCCCCCCCCCCTAAACCTCTTCATACCATCCTGTCCTGCCTCAAGGACAGCGATTGATCAACAGTCGGGGATTACGTGTTGAGGTTTCACACCAGAAACTGCACTAACGTCGGAAAACAAGATTTCTTCAAATTTGCTTCTATGGTAGCTTACCATGAACAAAATGCATTAATAAAATTTGGGAAAAAATAAAATTGCTGTTGGCGGGATTCCATGTTGCGACCTTAACGTCGAGCTTCATATATCCTAGCGAAGAACTAAAAATTCCACCAAATTGGTTAAAATATTGGGTGATCTTCAGTGGCACCTACCTTTAGTATAAGAATGCGATTGCGAGAATTTCGCTCCAATAGATGACATGATACACCCTCTGACGAGTCTGTGCCATCCAATGACCAAACAGCTTCTTCGGACCTAGTCCAACACAGTCTTATAAACTGGGGTATTCAGTGAAGATTTTCCAACTGTCATGTCTTCAAGGAATAGCAATTAATCGACAGTCGGGGATTTTGTATTGGGGTTTCATTCCACTGATGCTGGAAAAGAACGAACATTTCTTCAAAATACAATTCCTTCAAAATAAATAGAAAAACATTCATCTATTATTCGCATTCAATCAAATCTCTAATAATCGCTCTCCTTACGTTTTCTCTCTGGAATACAGCTTACAAAGTTCTAATGAAGAGTGCTTTTTTCACTTTTCATCTCCTTTTTTGAATACCACATTGTTCCTTCATTGCCTGATAGCTGATTTTTTCTACATGGTTGTAATAATAGATTTAAAAACAAGGACTGAACTTAATTACACGAAATAATGGCTGACTCCTAAGCTAAGATCGATCGGCAAAAAAATACATTGCTTCATAGGAAAATTTAGTTGGGTTGTATTAAGGGCTGATCCCAGCTGCGCCTCTGAATACTTTGGCGCTATATTCAACTATTGGTTTTCTTCTATTTTAAAAGAAAATAATCTAATGGGAATTAGTCAAGATCCGACCCACACAAGAGCGTTCCACTCTTTCTGGCTCAAAGCTTTTTTCATGTGAAATTTCATTCACATCAAAAGCTTTGTGGTCCTGTTGGATTCAAATTTGGCGCGTTAAGGTTGATCGACTTGAAAAATGGAGGCACAAGTTGAGAACAGGCTGGATCGCTTCTCAATATTCGGTAATGGATATGATCTTATGAATAAATGAGGAGTACCGCGAACCTAGAGAGATTTTTGTTTTATACGATGCAAGTGTTGGAATTGATTTGCGTTTAATAAAATGACATGGATTTGATTTTAATTTCGAGCTATACATATATGTATGGTGTTTTCGTCACACCTGCTTTCATCACGGGTACTGGCTAACCCTTAAGTTTAGTAGACTATAGGTCGATCCTCCTTTCGAAAAAGTTTATTGGCGAAGTAGATGGAATGGACTTAAACTTAGTGCATCCAAGGCAAAATTGATCTGTAGATTTCTTTTCATCCACCGCGTCCTCTTCAGGACTTCTAGAAATTTCGAACTGAAGCCGAATGCATATGAATCACAGAACAGAAATGCGTTTATTATCGTAATAAAAAATCGAGTGCAGTTTTAATGGCACTATGCTTTATTTATAAGCATGCATATGGCTGTGTAACGCACAAACATAACCCCAATAAGTTGGCTATTAACGCAAAGGAACACGATAAAAACGTCGACGGCAATAAAAAACGCTTGACCGCAGAAACAGTGATCAAAACGACCAGAATATGGTGTAACGATGCGAAATTATTGCCGGCAAGCCGCACAAAATTATGCTGCAACGTGCAGTAAAAGTGGAACTACATTTGATCCGAAAATATCCGCAGTTTTTAATGATGGCGAGATGTTGGCCTTCTGTATGGTATCGTATCTGAACCTGACGACCGTTTAAAGCCTTAAGCATAAAATACAGCGGCTAGGCAACATATCCGTCCTCTCTAATGTTGTTAAATTAAAAGTGTTGGTGTTTCCAAGGCTTGCTGGACCCCAATAAATGGTCGCTATGCAACTTTTCTGTGATCTAAGTCCAATTTTACTTCCATTGTCAAAGTCATAAAAAATAGCCGGCTCAATTTCTGTTAGCTTAGCTCTTGGGAAAAACAAAATCCTACATTTTTTTCGCAGCACGTTGCACAAAATTGCAATTTGATGCAGTTTGTTTATCAACAATTTACTGTCACTTTGCAAATATCGACTTAATAGTGCATTAATTTCGCCACGTTTTAATCACGCAAAGTAACTAAACGCGAAGAGGAAACCGAGCGTGTACTTGAAACGTACACACCACATTCGCGGAGTAAACGATTTGCTTACAGTTTAGCAATGCAAAATAATTTACTTTTGTTGTTAGCCGTTAAATGTTGCAATCCATGCACTAAATTGCACCTGAAGTTCTCGACAAGAACAACCTGTTTCTTGTGTGATAAGAAGTGAGAACAGGAAATTTGTTTTGCATTCTTTATGCGGTGTTGTGTTTAAGATTGCAGCTCCATTTCGATTTTGCTACATTTTACTTCTTTTATTTCGTTCCTTTTTAGGGCTCGCAGCCCTTCCCGGTTGGGACTACTATAGACACCTTGGGATCGCCTACACCGATCACATCCGGAGTTCCACAAGGAAGCCATTTTGGCACTTTATTGTTTCTTTTATATATTAATGACCTAAGTTGAGTAATTCCGAGCTCAAACATTTTAATGTATGTAACCTGACGATGCTAAATTTTTAGTAATTTTATGTTATCGACCTTACGCTAAAATGTCATTTAGACTATATCAAATATCATCGGTAAGTCTAACTCCGTTTGATTTCTTTATAGAGAACTACTCTTAATGTTTGGAATCAGTCTAGAGCCCAGTTTAAACGAGAGAACCACAATCGATCCGCAGTGATCTCTCGTGATGAACTGTGACACAGTACTTCTGTCCACCCTTCTTAACTAGCCTAACACCGTTTGAAAATTTGTAAAGAGTGATGCAAGGCCTTTAATGATCCACACATAAGAACAGTGCTCTTCTGACAATGGAATAACCAGATGACGAGTACCAAACCATAAATGAGTACACCTTTTTCAAAATTAGCTTCCAAACGTTTGCCAGGTAGTGAGTCTTGGATACGCGATTGTTTGAAACTACAATATATAGGCTTTAATGTAGGATCGGAATTTTCTAATAAAATCATTGTTGTCGAGAAATGCATATGTACTTTATTTGCGATTGCATACATAAAATATAAGATTATTATCAATGAAATTTGTTCATTATAATCTACCATAGAAGCAAATTTGAAGAAATGCTTGTTGTTTTTTGGCGTCAGTGTTGCAAAACCCCAACAAGAAGTTGGAAAACCTTCACTGGATAGGCCAGTTTATATGACTGTGTTGGATTAGCTCCGAAGGATGTCACGCTCTTAGCCTTGAGCTTCATATATCCTTGCGAACAATCCACTGACACCGGAAAGAATAACTAACTCCTAACCATAATAGCTTCTGTGGTAGCTTACCACGAAAAATCTAATAACAATAAATATTGGTTAAAAAAATAAGTTGCGGCGGACGGGATTTGTTTCTTCGTAGATCAGATCCAAGGTTACAACCTTTGTAAATTTTCACAGCCATGAAGCGCTGACCATATCCAGGGCTACAACCAGAGAATAGCCGAAATCAAGAGAAAAAAGCTTCTCAAAATACACGCCTTTAGCCTGAGGTAGAGGATGCCTTTCTTGACCATTAAATTCTTCTCGGTAATAAATTTGGAATGGGATGTGGCTATATAGAATTTACCTCAGCGATCCCACCAGCTGTCAAGGTGTTTCGGTTAGTAGGCAAGAATACACCTTCTGAAGAGTCTATGCCCTCCGATGACGAAACAGCTCCTTCGGACCTAGTCCAACACAATCTTATGATGAACTGGCTTCTCCAGTGAAGTTTCTTTCCAAATTTGTCATATCCTCAGGGATAGCGGTTAGTCCACAGTCGGGGACTCCGTGTTGGAGTTTCACTCCACTGATACCGGAAAGAATAACTAACTCCTAATCAACAATCAAATATTCCACTAAATTGGTTGAAATATTGGGTGATCATCAGTGACACCTACCTTTAGGCAAGGATTTCGCTACAATATAATTCGCGTTAATGAAATTTGTTTCAACATCGCCCATATATAATAGAATATTCTTAAGCAATATCACCAGCTGTAAGGGTGTTTCGGAGAGTAGGCATTATACACCCTCTGACGGGTCTATGCCATCCGATTAAGAAACAGCTCCTTCGGACCTAGTCCAACACAGTCTTTTAAACTGGCCAACTTCCATGTCCTCAAGGACAGCGATTAATCAACAGTTGGGGATTTCGTGTTCGGGTTTCACTCCACTGACGCCGGAAAACAACAAACATATTAGAATATTGTAAACGATACAAACATATTTATGTGTTGTGCATAATTTGTAGGGTTCATGAATTGGATACAGTTCCATAGGATATCCTTACTTCATCAAGTTCAATATAGAGGAACGACACTTTTCTTGCCCAAACGACCATTCGGTTCATGGTTATTATGTTGTACTTGTGGCTATTTTAAATTGCTTGTTACTATTGTAAATATTTGACAATTTTCAATGGCAAATCCATTCAAATAGCGTTTCAAATCGTACTCAATTTGATGTAAAATTTTGATTGGTATCTTTTATAGTTTCTATAGTACAATCTTTAGCCTAGTCAAGATTATTTACAATCATATTATCAACTTTGTAGATAGCCTAAAATTATTTTGTTTTTATTTTTCTTTGCAGGTGAGACATTGTTCGCTTTTAATTATTGTATCACGATGAAATTGGAATGGGATCAGCTATAAATCCGACGCATGATAAATGGATGGAATTTAACCATGATAACGACGCTTCATTTGTAAGTTTAGGAAGGGTTGAATGTGGGGGTTGGGAGGATTTTTTTGTAAGTTTCTGCTATTATGTAACATTAGAAGCACAAAAGTTTTTAAATACAATCAATGGAAGGGTTATTCGAGCGTAAACTATTTCGTTAATTTCACTTATGGGAACGATCTTCTGAACTATGTCATTCACGAACTACACAAGACTAGAGTCACTTCATACGAACTAACACAAACATCCATTATCTTGAGTACGGACAATGTGTGTTTCATTTGAAACCAGTACATTTGAAATTTTTTTTGCAGTTGTCTCGATTTTTTATTTTAAGGATCTCCACTAAAGTGGATAAACGCTGTATTTAGTTGACATTTCATGAGACATATCTCGCTTCCGTGAAACGTCAATCAAAATCCATCTGCTACACGTATACACACTAAAACTATGCCATTTAAGAAACCTGCGATTTTTTAAATTCGCAGGTTTTTAGACTACTAAATATGTACCAAAAGTGGTCATTGTCCGTACTCATGATAATGGATGTTTGTGTTAGTTCTTATACAGTGACTAGTTTCTTGCATATAAATTTATCCTTTTACCTGGAACCATTTATAAATTAATATGTACACAGTAAAAAGAATTCATTAAACTTTACATCTTTTGGATAGTAGTCAAATATCCCAAACCTTTTCAACTAAATTTACATTTGAATGTAATAGTCAATTTGCATGTAATTTTAAATTTTCGGTCAGTAAATTTCAATTTGCAACCAGTAAATTTCTACTTGGAAATCAACAAATTTACTGGATATTCTCTTGAATTTACACTCTAAAAAGTGTATAATTAGCACTCTTTAAGTTACACTTCTTTCTACTTCTAATATTATTCTTATTTCTTAACAAAACGTATATAAATATACCTAAATAGTTGTTTTACAGCATTACTTACAGAGACCATCAACTATATTTTATTATTTCTTACTTTCTTACTCTTAACAAAGCCCTTGGATGTAGGTACAAGTCAAACCCATGATTAACTCTGGTTTTGCTGCGTAGGTTTGTCCCGCGTAGCCACTGCTCCAATGAAGGTGTTTCATTTTCATTTCAGTAGAGAAGAAAATCCAACGAAGTGTTTTATTGGTTTCATATATTATATGTTTTTCGTTGTAAAATTCATATAGATAAGTAGAATTACACGAAAAAGAACGTAATTATTTTCAATTCATATATATATAAATATAAATAAATAATATAATATAAATAAATAAACCATAGTTGTAAAGGCTTTAGATCAGCCTAATCTCTAAATATGCATTTATATGCCAGCAATGTTTCCATTATTAAAATAAAAACTATGAAGTATGAACTAAATATAGTTAATTTTACACGAAATAATGGGTAATTTTGTGAGCCTTTTCATGTAAATTGTACGGTTCAGTTGAAAAATACATGAATAATTTACTAATACAACTAATTTCATGTGAAAGTGATTGAAATGTGTTTTACTTGAAAAGAATAATAGATATCTACTGGAAATTTCAAGTAAAAATTCGCTGACTAGTAAACTCGAACTCTATTTTCACTCAAACCAAATTTGTACAAAGTTCCAAATACGTGGCTGAACGATGTTTTGAGTTATAGTGAGTTTCCTAAATTATGTGAAGGCATTTTGACAGGATATTTGTATGGCAGCTACATGAATAACTAATAGGATTTTCTTCATAATCATATGTTCAGCTAAAGCATTGCCACATTGCCGAAATGTTGCCGAAACTAGCACGATATTGCCCTGTATTGCTCCATTGATCACTCCACTAGTTTTGGCAATAGTCGTCAGGCTTAAAAAATTTAAAAAATTGAATGAGTGTATTCTTACACGATTTTTGTGTGGCAGCTACTTGACAGACTTAGGGGAACTCTACTATATTCATTCAAGTAGCTGAAACTATTGCAGAACCATAGACAAAATTTCAAAGTTGTAGGTTGAGGGGTTTCGAAGTTCGTGGGCAATATTCAATACTTTTCATCGGTTTTAAGGACAATTTGTATGGTAGCTACTCGGAGGAGTAGTTAACGAACTTAGTCCTTCAAATTCGACCAAACATCCAGATTTTAAATTTCATGATCCTAGGTTTAGTTATCATGCGTACGGACAGATAGATGGACAGATAGATGGACAGATAGATGGAAGGACAGACAAATGGAAGTATAGCAAAGTTGGTGGTTTGCTTCCAAATGTTAAACAAATAATATATGTATAACTTTTTTTCATACGAAGCTCGGTTACAAATTTTTGGCCTAGATTAAACTTATAGTAGGTTACTCTCAAAACTCATCTAGAGTATAAAAAGCGTAGGACTAAGACAGGACCCTTGTGGTACGCCTGGCGGAATTACACATTCGCTTGATGTGGTAGTTTTGACGTTTACTCTGACTTTAAGAGGAAGTAGTAGTGTAATAATACAACCTGGGAAGCAAAATTTGGGTTCATTTAACCATAATGCCAAACGGAATCAAATGCCTTCTGTATATCCAGGACAACCATGCGTCTGGAACGTTTGTTTTCTACTAACTCTTCCCTAATGGATTCAGTAACACTGACTAGTTGATAAATAAATATACAAGTATTTGAAATAAAGCTTAAAAACAAATAATTTCTTTCAATTGTGCGACAACTATTCGAGAATATTCGGCAGAAACATTCAACTTCACGATTTGAAGTGAAAACTTTTCATAATTTCATCGTTAATCCGAATGTGGGTAAAGCCAGTAATTTGTATTACAAAATCGTACTTACTCCCGTCGATATTTTGAAATTTTATTCAAAATATTTATATTGCCGTGTTACGAAAGACCTTCTGAACTTTATATCAAGTATGTTTTGATAGTGCAGCAGTGTCTATTTAGCCTAAATAACGTCGAGATAAGATAAGCCCGAGTTATGACTTCATGAAAGCCATGATTACAGAGTAGACGTAAGCGTTGATGTACATACATATGTACGTGTACATCAACGTATTCAAAGTGACCGTGAACCTACCGAAAACCTAAGCTAAAATATAATTTCAAAATTCATCAAATAGCTGAGAAAGCGACATAAATCAGCATAAGATTAAGGAAGACATCCACCATAGGGAGATTCGGTTTCGTGGAAACATGATGAAATCATATGCCTTCAAGTGGATCAATTTTACGAAGTCTGCGTGCTGAATAACAAGAAACAACGGTCCCTTCAAGACGCTTCTTGCATTCCTAAGTGAAACAAGTCGTGCCCTTGGGATATAGATTGTGATGAGGCCTTCTTAACTTTTCTTCTCAAAACTTTGTTATGCCTGAGACATGACGTGCGTACCGACTATGCAATAACATCTTATCGCCCCGAAACCACTTTTCATCGAAACAGTCGTCGGATTTACAATTCTCTGGATTCGAATTGGGTTTACGTAACATCCTGCAATGAGCCACAACCGATGTATTTAATAAGCAATTAAAGATATTAGTTTGCGTCTACTAGTAGCACGGCTAGAAGTTCCCAAGTTTCTTTCAGCTCGAGTGGCCTATCGAATCGATTCATGCATTTACCTTTTATCTTTACGTCTTCCTATAGGCCTTGGGGTATAGCTGACCACTTGAGGCCACTTCCCGAGAGCACTATTAAAACTGAAGCAGTTAATGTCAATCAAGCCACTCCAGAAATCGTTCAGTGCCCAGGCCATAACTATCGCCTTCGATTCTCGATAAATTACCAGACTTTATGATCGTCTGATCGCTAAGTGCAAGAGCGTATAGAATGAGTGGAATAAGGGCGCAGGACGGGGTTCTTGTAATCGATACGACCAGGTCTTGTCTTCAAAGGTGTAGTACCTACCTATACGACAGTACGGACTGATTTTTATTGGTCGGGCATAAAAATGAGAAACCACTGGATAATGTGACTCTAATCAAATCCCAACCGCAGTTTGATAACTTTCTCGTCAGGCTTATGTCGACTGTGCTCGAATGGCGCAGAGAAGGAAGGCCAGGGCACTATTATTCAAAGGTAAGTGCACTCGCTATACTCTAGCTCCAACCCATCTAGAGCCTAGAGTTCGTCTGGCTCGATCGCTCTCTGTATATATAGAAATTCCATTCACGTTTGCGGTGCGATAAGTTCAACATTCGATAAGATAAATTCGAGCGGGTGAAAGAGTAATTGGTTTCGATGTAAACAAACGTCTTGCATTCGAAGACGTCTTAACACCCACTCGTCCGTATCTTGTTCCTAGGTTGATGGCAAGCGCGTAGGCGTACGGACCAAGTAAGTTATTTGATCATTTCTTGAACGATGGACCTTCACGTGGACCGAATATGACCAGATAGCCACAGTCGGCTACATTGTACCCGAAAGATAAGCCAAGGCTGTCGTGTTTCGTAACGAGAGCAATAAACCCCATTTCAGGTTGAAAATCGGAATTGAATATCGTGTGCTCGACAAGAAAGGTGAAAATAAGACGGGAAAAGACGAAGACGATTAATGTCTTGACGTAGTGTTGGGTGCGATATGGGTTCACTTGTGTGAAAAATTAGGCGAGAAGTACGTACTCGTACGTTAACTTGAAATTTATGTCCACTCAAAATGTGTTCTAGATTGTTGTAGATTTCCAGTAAAAGTAGTCACGTCCCGGAATTAATGTTTACTGAGAAAGATCTTGGGTTTCAAGACCGTGGGATTGGAGCTTTAAGATATTTAAACTATTTGTGAAGTGGCTACTCTCTACCTTTGAATAGGTAGACTAGTGCACTTACCCCTAAAAAGTGCACTAGTCTAGTTCAAAGGCAAAGGGTAATAAGGGTCAGATAAGGATAAGGGGATGTTACACTACTTCTGTATGGTTTTCGTTATGATAGGAACCGAACGCTCCAACTCCTGCGATGGAAAGTCAATTGACATTGCAAAAGACACTTTACTGAAAAGAGATGGTAGGACGCAGGGAAATGACTTCGACACAAGCTGACTCAAAAGTCACAGCTGCGAAAGGTTGTTCACAGGGTAGAGTACTATCACCCTTCCTCTAGTGCTTAGTTGTGAACAACCTTCTTGAGGACTTAAATCTAGAATCACGATACAGGGTTACGCTGACGACCATGCCCTCCTTGTTAGAGGTAAATTTGAAGAAAAGGTGACAGCGCTAATACAAGGTACCCTAAGGCCCGTTCCTACGATCGTCAGTTACGTTCTAACTGGAACTTTAACTCACAGATTTTCATACAAAACTTCTAGATAAGGTTCCGGTTAGGATTTAACTGACGATCGTGGGAACGGGCCTAAGGCCCGGAACTTTAAGGCCAGTTCTTACGATCGTTAGTTACGTTCTAACTAGAACTTTAACTCACATACTCTCATACAAAACTTGCAGTTAAAGTTCCGGTTAAAATTTAATTGACGATCGTAGGAACGGGCCTAAATCAGTTTGCAACTGGGTGTACTGGTCATGGTTTGGGTTTTAACTCAAGGAAAAGCACATTGTTGCAGTCACGAACAAGAGGTATAAGTTATAGGTTAGGTATAAGTTATCCAGGCATAAGTTATCCAGGCCTACTCTTTTTTGTGAAATTTCTGGGAGTCTACTTGGATAAAAACTCATTTAGACAAAGTTCTTGAAAGGAACAGAACCTCTCTCTCTGAACCTGCAGCAGCCTTCTTGGCGAGAACTGATGATTGAGTCCAAAATTTACCTACTTGAAGTATACCGCTGTTGCTAGGCCTAGTTTAACTTATGCCGCATCTGTCTACTGGAAGAAAACAAGGCAAGAAGGTGCTCAGCTTTAGCTGACTACATTACAGAGACTGGTATGACTTGGTGTCACTGAAGCGAAATGGCCGACTCAAAAACAACAAAAAGTTGATAGACTAACTTCAAAGGACCAGATCCTTTTTACAGGGTACAGTTAAGGCTAGTCAAAATGACCATCCGAATTCATTTCAACTGTCGTGTCCTCAATGGAAGTGGTCAGGACAGCGATTGATCCCAGTTGAGCTTTCGTGTTGGTGTTTCGCATCAGAAACTCCTTTGACGCCCGAACGCAACGAAAAAATTCTTAAAACTATCCGAATGTGGCGAAAATCGCAAAGTGCCATTCACTAGAACTTCACACTAGGCAACATACACTCGAAGCTATTAATGCCAAAGCATTCCGAGAACAGAACATCTGAATATCTGAAAGTAAGATATCAGACCCGAACTCTAGTCGGGGCTCCGACTGGACATTGTTACAGGAGGAAGCATGGATTGGTCTCTTTGAGAACGAAAAATGTAGAATTTGCGATGATGACGAAACACCAGAGCAAATCCTCTGTAAATGTAAGGAACTTGCTCAGAAAAAATTTCGTTACTTCGGCTAGGCCTTCATAGAACCATTGGAACTATTAATCTTCGAAAAATAATAAGCTTCACTAAGAGGAATCATAGATTATCCAGGAGGACGTCAAAATAAGCCCAATTAAGGCTTCACAGATAGAAGTAACCTAACCAACCCTTAAACGAAAATCTAATCAATATAGTGAACATGTTCATCAAAACTAGTTGAAAAGTAGCTGAGAGTGCGGGTGCGGGTGCGATTTTACTTCATATAAATGAAAATGCTTACAATGAAATAAAATTCATAGTATCAATGGACGATCCATAAATCATGAACATTATTGATGATATTTTTCATTCCTATGTAGCACCAATAGTCGTGTAGGAGTAGTACGATCGTTCTGCGTACTATAAATGCTATCACTATATATTGTAATGTTTACTTTCAGGAATAGTAGTGAGACCGGTGATATGATAGTTGTCACAACCAATTTGCCAGTATGGGCTTAGTAATACATACCACCTCGCTAGCTGCGGCGTTACGAAAAGTTGTCGACTACGACTAAGTAGAATCACCATTTGGTTGTGAGTGGAGTGAATGTAGTTCTCCAGACCGTTTACGGATAATATGGGAACTATGTATCTGCGAACTTTATAATAAAATAGTGTAGCGGTGAAAAATCATACACGTACGACTCGACGGCGCAGGGAGAATGTGTGTTTTGATACAGCTTACAAACAGATAAGAATACACAAATATGATGTGAACTTAGAAGTGAGGAGTACTCTTAAAAACCAAAAAACCATTGCAGAACTACTTGAATGAACTAAATGGTCGAACGACTATATAATACTGACACTAAGTTGTTAGAGAGCAACTAAAGCAAGAAAGCAACTAAAAATAGTTGTCAGTGCCAACAAAATTAAATATGTACACAGAAGCCACAACTATAAATTAGTTGTGACAACGTTTACCCGACAACCAGGTTGTGACCAAGAACTATCCGTGCTACTTGCTACTAATCCAAGGCATTTCGTTTAACGACAGCATTCATGAATAGAAAGAACAGTATTTTTTTCAGTATATAGTTTGCAATGATGTATCTTAGTTGAACTTAAGACCTTTAGGGCTACTTCCTATTTTCTGAAATGTATTAGAAGCTTCCTTCTCAGTACTCAGTCGTATAAGATAGACCTCCTTCCCAATCGACTTCGGTGTCACCTCTGGTTCAGGTCTTTATTGTGCTCTATTTCTAGTATTTATCGACAATCTACCATACTTGTGGCTGGTTTGACTAGCTATTCCCCGTAGTAATACTAATTCCCTATATGGGTCTTCATTAGAGTGTCACGGGAGTAGTATCACAAATGGACTAACCGAATCGTCTAAGTGAGTCGTTCCATAGTTTGGATGGCTTCCACCATAACCTAACGTAACCTAGGGGCGGACAGACGGTTTTTTTTTCCTTTGCAACATTTTTGCACATTATGGAACCAACTTTGACTTAAAAATTCAATTACACGAACCTGTTCCAATGGTCGAGATCCTGGATCGTGCGTTCGGTTGGAAGGTTCTTTTTGGTTTGGATTTTTCATCTAGGTGTTTCGTAATATTAGGGTCTTACAAATTTTATTTATTTTCGAGAAATCTATAATTAAAAGTTGTATGGAAGGGTGTCGATTTCCGAAAAACCTAATTGGTGGAATGTCATAAAGATGTCCTAGGCTAAGATACACGTCATCAAATATAACAAGAATTTTATTGTCTTCCGACTGTTGTCATCGTTATATTTTGACTAATAATGAACACATGGCGGCTTTTTTTTCGGCGTATTAAATTCTGATTTAAAGTTGCGTTTAGCAGTAATACAATCCACCCGTTGTGACCCAGTAACACCAGATAAATATTCCCCGAAGCCTGACATGTGTGACTCTTAGTATAGCATAAGTCGAAACTCGAAAGCACTGTGACGCAGATGGCATGGAGGATGAAAATTGCTCATTACCCACTCCTCACTATCCACCATAACTTATCTCACATCATTAGCAATAATCTTGCTATCGCGAGCGTATGTTAACAACAAACAAAGGCGGAAATTATTCCAGTCCTCCCATATTTTTGAGCCAGGACACTATCAACTCTTCAGCATGACGCTTCGTTCGTGCAAATCAAAAACTTTAGAATAATCCCCAAGGAGGTGAATACGCTATTTGCACAGTAGTATCCGTACTTACCCCACGCAGCTTCGCTCGAATGGGGTTAATGGTGCAAAACGATAATGGAACCTGACCGGCCACCCTGTCTTCGTCCTGTTGCTGGACGAATTGACACCATCGTCCGAATGCCATAATCCCATAATGTCATTCGTGTCCATAAATTAAACACCCGTCCCGGTGACCTCGAGTGGAGGAGTACACTGAGAAGGCACACATATGCTGAAGCTGGCGACATAGAGACGACCCTGTAGTTCTGTTTAGTGGAGCAACAGCTTGTTCCGATGTATTCATAACAATTAGGAGCAAACGTGTCATTAGTGCGGGGAAGACGCCGTCTCTGCAAATATGAGATGCTATTTTCAGTCTCGAGGACTCCGTGGATTGGACGTGTAAAGCAAACTAAGGAATTGTGAAGAGTGGCGCATGTAGGCGAAGGCGAGTAGCAACAGTTGCTAAATTTAATGGAATCGATTTTGTATTAGTGCTGCCATTTTTTTTTTGGGCGAATATCGAAGGAATTTGCATTTTTGTGCCGTCATCGCGAGTTTTTGGCGTTCTGGGCTGAAGATGGGCGTTACTTTAAGGGATGCAGCTTCATTCGAAAATAAGAGAGAAATCCTTTAATCTTGGCTGTGGAATACAGACGTAGTTCTTCTTGGTGTAAGAATTTAAACATGACTTGAGGTCACTTAGAGCACGCGTGGCATAAATAATCAAGCGATACTTCAAAGAGGAACGAACTTTGGTTTGGATACGGAGGAATTTAATGGTGTAAAGGTTCTGATATTGAAACCAGATATAAAAACCAGGGTCCTTACACGCCTTACACGTCGACCGAGGAATCATCTAATGTTTAGATAAATGCATAGAAAGTCTTTTAAGAATTTTTTACTTCATTATCTATTTTTTAATAATAAAGTATTGGGATCGACCATAAATAAAAAAAAAAATTTGCTACCCTGGAATTTTGTATTTTTACGTTTTGGGACTAGTAAACCCCAAAAAAGCGTCTGTACGCCGTCCGCCTTACGCCGTACGCAAAATAGTTTGAAGGCACTTAACTCCCAAATCTGGGATCTGGGGGAAATAATGCGTTCGAAACGCAAGAAAGCCGAGATCGACACATTCTAAAATCCATATCTCTTAAGCCGTTAATGGCAAGCAATTAAAACTAAACAATTATCTATAGTTATACTGGGAGAATAGATTAAAATTGACTTTTTGAGTGGGGCAGTGGCGTACGTGGGTGGGGGAGGGGGGGGGGGTGAAAAACTCTAGACTACGATATCTACCAGCTATTTAACTTATAGGTGTCAACTACTGGTACATATTTTGAGGGCTTCAACCATTGTAGCCTTTACCCTACTTCATGTTTCCTCCGAATTTCAGCATACTCCTCCGTGTACCCTTATGATAGATACATACTAAATAGGAGTCAAATTTCATTTTTCTGGAGTATTTGATACGCATTAGATCGTAATCCAAGGTATACTTTTGAACCTTCTTAGTCTCTAGGTTTTTATCTACGAGATATGACGAAATTCGTGAAAATGTACCGCCTCTATACTGGCCCTTTTCTTGACAATGCAAATCTGACATTATTTCTTGTTTAAAAAATATTAAAAACATTAAAATATTAACGTTCTTGTAGTATGAAAAATACTCCAACCTCAGGGTCGCTTTCATTAAAAATGTATAGTTTTTGAATGTTAAACTATTGTAGTTTTATGTATTGTAAATACCAAATTCCATCCTTTTATCTTTAACTACAGCCGAAATAAAAAATTCAAAATGTTTTGCTTTTCACCCTCCCCTCCATCACCCGTCTCACAATTATCAGCTAAATTTTTAAACTGTGTAAGCTGACCAATTTAAATTATTTATTGTAAATTTTGTAAAATTTCTTTCCTTTCTTCAAAATTTTTTTGAATCTGTACTACCTCACCATATTGTAACGCTATTACTGGCACTTTCAAGTACGTCTAAGGGAAATTCTCTCTCGTCATAATATGAAGGTAGTGGCAATTTTTTGGATTGGCAATATTTAAATTACACTTGAGTTTGCGCAGTGCTTGCGATAATTATTTTTGATCCGTCGAGCTGGATTTGAACCAGTGACTTATGGAAATCGCGAGAATTGAACAAAAAAGTTGTAGTGAGCCTGAATTGCTACTAACTAGTTGACATACATTTGCATAAGTGAAAAAAAAAAATATTAGGTGGAGGCAAGTGGTCCGTCTTGTTCTCCTCTAAGTGCGTCCTTAATGCCATTCTTTATAATTATTTATGAATTTTTTAATTTTTTAAATTATAATATAATAATTTCTTGTAATCCTTTTTATTTCGACTACGACTAGAAGCTACCATTGAATCGAACTTAAAAGCAAATGTTTTAATTCAAAAAGGTTTGTTAAGTCTAGGTTAATATCAGGAGTTGGCTATTTCTACACTTTGTATTTGTAGTGTTTTCAAACCACTTTTTAATCATTTCAGCAATGTCTTGTGTCAAAAAGTTGATTTCACTGTATTATTTATAATACAGTATTGTTATCGATTTTAAAAAAAAAAAAATTTGCTGCCCTCAAAATTTTTTTGTCCACGTTTCATGACTAGTAGACGCGAAAAAAGCAATAAAAATTTTCACTCCGTCTGTACGCCGTACCCCGTACGCCGTACGTCGACCGCCCCAAAATCTTTGAAGGCTCGTAGCTCTCAAACCAGTGGAGCTATTAAATTAAAATTTTTTCTAAGAATAGACTTGGTGGACCCCTTGAATTGACATTATTTTCAGGGGAGGAGGTGTAAGGGGGAAGGCGGGGTAAGCGTTTTAGACGAAAAATTTAGGTTTCTAGATCTCAGGAACCGCTTGTGTGAGGAGGCTGAAACTTAGAATTTCTATAGAGCTTTGATAATGGACCCATTTGCAAAAAAAAAAAAACAGATATGGGTGAAGGGGTGTGGGAGTGGAGGGGGAAGCAATGCGTCCGAAACGCAAAAAATTCGAGATCGACACATTCTAAAATCCATATCTCCTAAGCCGTTAATAGCAAGCAATTAAAACTTAACAAATATCTGTAGTTATACTAGGAGAAAAGATTGAAACAAAATTTTTGGGTGGGGTAGTGACGTACGAGGGTGGGGGTGGAAATACTTAACATTACAATATCTCCCAAACCAGTGGCACCAGAAAAACAAAATTCGGTTTGGATGCAAAGCTTGATAAATAAAGATTGCTCAAAGTAAAATATTTGAAGGGGGCGGGGGAGTACGTAAGTGGAGGGGATAAGAATTTTTCAAAAATAAAACGTTTCATATCTCAATAACAGTGTAAGATGGTTGCTTCAAATTTTTACCAGAAGTAGGCCTAATAAAACCCTAGTAGGGAAAAAAAGTTTGGGGGTGTGGGTGTAGAGGGTGAGGGTGGGGAAGGGTGAGAAAGAAAAAGTTCCGATGCTTATATCTTAAGAATCTATAATGATAGGAAGCTGAAACTTGGTATTTAGATAGAGCTATAGTAGTGGCATGGTGGAAAAATTAATTTTTTTTTAGGGATAGTATGGTACGGTGGTGGGGGTGTTTTTCCTAACTTTAGAACGGCTTATGCTGTTAAGTTGAAATTCGGTACGTATATGTAAATTAATTAGAAAAGTAATTCTGATGAAAAAAAATTCGAATATTCATTGGCGTTCAGAAGGGGGGGGGGGGCAAAAAAAAAATTCGGTTAGTATAAAATGCATATATTTTCACGATTTTCGTCATATCTACTAGGTCTTTCGAAATATTGAGTTCATTTTTTTTCTACGGATTCTTCATGTGAATACCTAGAAAGTGTTTTCAAGATTTTTTGAAATTCGACCCCTAAGAGGGTGTAAACTGGTTGTATACTTTTTCATGAATTCCACCATGTTTCTCAGGTCTGATCAGATATGGAATATCTTTTCAGTACCCCAGGCTTGTGTAATAATCACCTATTTTTAAGTTTTGTTTTTTTTTAACCTCTAGACCGCATCCCGGAATATGACCCAATTATTTAATTCATATGTTACACCCTTTTCTAACCGCTTCCTGAACTTTTTGTTAGGTTTTCAGTCACATAGTAACATACACCGCATCCCCGAATTGAACGCGTTCTGAACTTCTGCCGGAAAAATAATACAGTTGCGCCCAGACTGTTGGCAGATTTTTTATTTGTAAGATTGTTTTTAAAGTATATATACCTATATTCATAACAAAAAATATTTCTAAGAGTCAGCACATCTTTGAAAACGAGTAAAAAACAACCTTCGCCCCTTATAATCGTTAGTGATTTTATGCACGGGTTGCACTTTTGATGAGCTACTTTTTATCATATTTTATGCATGGTTTTGTACACTTCCTTTAATCTGATCAATACAGGGTGTAATGTTATAAATTTAAAAGCAAGATATAATGTGTTGTAAAGCGTTAAAAGAAAACATTAATAACTCTGAATGAATGGGTGTTTTACTCAGTTTCTATTGTAATGAAATGCGCACCCCGGTCCTAACATTCGAATAATACACCCTGTACAACAAACAAAATGAGTTTTTAATAACGTAATACTAATTCGAAATAAATAGCGATTCGATCCCATTTATTTAAACAAGATTACAACATTTTAAAATATGTTTAAGTAATGGTCGTTAAGAGACAATATTATTAGTTGTGTTCAAGTTTCGTAGAAAACATGTTGATTTTTCGCGTTATTCTCTTGTACTTCTTAATCCATATAGCAACATCGGGTGTAATTTTTGTTGTTTCTATGGCCTTTCATTGTTTTATAAACTCTTAACAATTGCAATTTCAGATGTTTAATACAATTAAAATAATGAGCCTTTATTGCTACGGTAATCCACATTGGGTATCTAATGTTTCATGTAAATTGAAGCCTCTTAACCGAACGATGTCACAATTAAATTGGAGTATTAATTTGACAAAACCCCTCGATATGTTTACGGTTTGTTTGTTTTTAACATTTAAATAAAATGATAAAATTTGATATTAATTTTTTTCGAATAAAATTGTTGGGAAATTCTCAATTATTTCGTATGTGGACGGATGTTGTATAGTTTGCTTCGTCTAAGTTTAGTTATTAAAGTTTATGACACCAGGCTTCAATTATTACTGTCCTGCCTAAATTTTGGTAGGTGTATTGGCTTAGCTTGATTTGTTTCAAAACAGCAAGCAAAGTCAAGGATAGAGTAAGCAACATTTTGTATTGAATAAAAGAGGAAACCAAATTCAATTTTTTTGTTAAACATAGTACGATTTGTATTATTACATTTGCACTTTGACTTTGACTTTGAAGTCTGAATTATGAAACAAGAAGCCCACTAGTTGGACTGGCTAGCTTGACTTTTTTTTTAACTAGAATAAAATCAATGCTTCTACTTGAGCTCAAAACAGAAGTTGTCATAGACGGAACAAACTATTCGATTTCGTCCCGTAGTTATGTGATTATTGAAAGCAGATAATAAATTTAAAATATTTAATTTAGGTACACGTACAAATATATCAACGTGTTCGTTCTGCGTATAAGCCATTTCTAGTTAATGTTACCGAAAACTATTGTGCACATATTACCGGTCGAAAATTCAGTCCTTACATAGCAGTTGTAATGCCTTTGATAAAAAAATTTTCAAATATAGGTAAATGTCCCGTGCAGGTACTTCAAATATATTCCTACTCTTGGTTTACCAAATAAAACTACTTAGAGTAATTTTAATATTTTTTCCAGGGTCTTGTAACCGTGAGAAATTTATACATACCAAATACTATAGTTCCGTCATATGTTGATCCTGGAATTTATTTAGTGAATATAACCATGATCAAACTTGGAACAATTGAATATACTGGACATAGTAAAATTCAAGTGCAAGTAAATAATTAGAACGTACGGGTAATATTTTATAAAAATTAGGTTTATCTCGAAGGTGTTATCTTTAAACACCTTCACAGTCTAAAATTTAGTTACGGGTCGTTAAACTTATTAGAAAAAATAATTAAGTACATTTAAGGGGAGTAGTCGACATTCTCGGAGTACAAAAACCCAAAAAAGAGTAAAATATCTTGAAAGAACCGAAATCAAAAATATCAAAATACCGGAATACGAAAAAATTTAAGTCAAAGTTTGCATTTTATATCGAGACATAAATTTTAAGTTAAACTACTATAAAATGATTTGTATTGAAATACTAAAAAATTAATAAAGTTTTCTCCGAAGAAATTGAAAAACAAAGTTCTTGTTAAAAAAAACCCTGTATAAAAAATATTATATATTTCGAAGAGTCAACAGGTAAAACAACCTTTGCCCCCTTATACTCGTTAGTGTTTTTATGCACGGTTTGCTAGTATTTTTTTTTTTTGAGCTTTTTAGTATTTTTTATGCATGGTTTTGTACACTGCCGTTGATATAATTTATACAGGGTGTAATGTTAAAAATTTGGGAGCGGGACTTAATATGCTGTAGAGCGATAAGAGCAAATGTTAATAACTCTGCATCGTAACCGCCGATTAAACAATTCAAACAAACATACACCGACTATTTCTATGGGTATTTTGCTCAGTTTTTCTAGCAATAAAATACACACCCCGGTTTTAACTTTCGAATAATTCACCCTGTGCAACAAAACAAAATTACTTTTTAATGACTTAATACTAATTCGAAATAAATTTCGATTCGAACCCGATAATAACATGATTATAACTTTTTGAAATTTGTTTAAACAATGGTCGTTAAGAGAAAATTTTAGTAGTTGTGTTAAAGTTTGTTGGAAAACATGTTGATTTTTCGCGTTATTCTCTTGTGTTTCCTAATCCACATTGCAATATCGAGTGTAATTTTTGTTTTCTTCCTTGATTTATAAATTCTTAACAATTACAATTTCAGATATTTAATAGAATTAAAGTAACCAGCCTTTATTGCCACGCTAATCCACATTGGGTATTTAATGTTTCATGTAAATTAAAGCCTCTTAACCGAACGACAAAAGTATTAAATTGGACTGGTAATATGGCAAGACCACTCGATCAGTTTATGGTTTGTTTGTTTTTAACATCTATGAAAGAACGTAAAATTTGAGACAACATTTGTAGCTTTATTAATTTTAATACATGTTGACGTATACGAATAGTTTGCTTCGTCTACGTTTAAGCCCCGTTTACACGGTGATAGTTTTTGCGATAGTTGTTGTCATGATAATTACTATCGCCATAACTATCACCATGAAAACTTCTCGATAGTTACTTTCACGCTGTCATGATATCGCACTATCATGCTTGACGAGATAGGTGATTGAACTTTCGAGATAATTTTATCTTGACATTGACATTTGACGTTAAAAAAATAACATTTAATTTCAAACCATAAAAATATTTAATAGTTTCGATATTGTGACGTGCTGCTATAGTTGCAAGAAAATATAATTGTGATTTTGTGTGTACGTGTTGCTAATTGCGAGACTCCACCTTTTAATGGTTTTTTAATAAATATACAAATTATTCTTAATTTGAAATAATGTAATATTTACTTGTTACAATATGAATAATAGCAATCAACTCTACTTCATACATTTTATATTATCACGTTTGACAAGATAAATTAGACAAGTGACATGTCTAATTTCACTGTCGCACTATCGCGCCGTATAAACAGCAGTCTGTCCCACTATCACACTAACTCACTATCGTGCTATACTTTCGTGAAAGTACTATCGTACAAAACTATCGTCGTGATAACGGGGCTTTAGTTATAAAAGTTTATGTCATTGAGAGATGTCCTGATTAAATTGTGGTTTGTGCCTTGCCTTAGCTTGATTTGTTGCAAGACATCTGACTAATTCCGGTTTCATAGTCGAAGTTTAAGCCAAAAATTTTGCTTAAACTTGGGATCTTACGAACAAATTCCTAAGTTTAAGACAAATTTTTGGTTTAAACTTCAACTGTGAAACCGGCCCTAAGTCAACTTAACATTTTATATTGAATAAAAGACGAAATAAATTTTTAATTTTTCTGCTATATGACGATTTGCATTATTATATTCACGCTTTGACTTTCATGTCTGAATTATGAAGTAAGAAGTTGACTAGTTGGGACTGTCTATCTTGGCTTTTACTGAACTAGAATAAAATCAATTCATCTACCTGACGTCAACACAGAAGTTGTTATAGACGGAACAAACTATTCGATTTCGTCCCGTAACTATGTGATTATTGAAAGCAGATAATAAATTTATAATATTTAATTTAGATACACATACAAATATATCAACGTGTTCGTTCTGCGTATAAGCCATTTCTAGTTAATGTTACCGAAAACTATTGTGCACATATTAACGGTCGAAAGTTCAGTCCTTACTTAGCAATTGCAATGCCTTTACTAAGAAAGTATTCAAATATAGGCAAATGTCCCGTGCAGGTACTTCAAATATATTCCTACTCTTGATGTACCAAATAAAATTACTTAAATTCGTTTTAATATTTTTGCCAGGGTCTTCTAACCGCAAAAGATGTATACATACCAAATTCCATACTGCCGTCATATTTGGATATTGGAATTTATTTTCTGAATGTAACATTTTATAAACACGGAACAAATGAATATATTGGTCATAGTAATGCTCAAGCACAAGTAAATAATTAGAATGTTATGTAATGTACCAGTACGTTTTATTAAAATTTGATTTATTTAAAAGGCATTATCTTTTAACATTGTTCACAGTCTAAAATTTAATAACGGGTCGGTAAATTTATTAGAAAAATAATTAGGTAAATTTAGGGGAGTAGTCAACCATCCCGCCCCGCCGTATTGGAAAATACACAAAAGCACTGTTAAGCAAATACAATCCTGGTAAGCCGAGAACTCGAGAAATTTATGATTTCTTACTCCAAAAATTCATGGCTTTTGATGTACAAACTACTTCTATGTTTGCTCGCACGCTAGTGTTTCTTCTACTCAAGAATGGTAAATTTGCCGACCTATTCCACTCTCAGCGAGTGTGAAAAAAATTATGTATCATCGCCAAGTCATCGGTTGCCATAACAATTATCAACTGTGCAGAGCGCTACAATTTTCTGTACGCAAGCCTGATTCTGGGACCTATAACTCTGACGACTAGTGTGATGGAAATCGTCTTTTGATTTCTTTCCAATACGACCAGTATGACACGATTCACATGTAAGTCAGGCCTACCGCTTATCAATGATTTCTTACTCACTTCAATTCTTACTCACTTCAATTTCACACAAGCTATTGATGATATACGTAGAGCACCAGTGAATCGGTAAGTGATAGTGAAGTTCACTTGATTCTGAGTAAGAGTTCTAGTAAAAGGGAAACACTGCAAGAACTCAAATCTTCCAGCTAGTAAGTCTTAGTACGTACGCTAAATTAATAAGAACATTCGGTGGTTTATATGATGTGTGAACAGCTCACGAACTATTCCGCCTGTCATGGATCACTGGCTTGATTATTGCCATCGAGGACACGACAGTGGGAAACCTATACTAGGTAGGTAGGTACGCGTGACTGACCATGAGAACACGGGCACACTTAGACCTAAAATTGAGGGTAACGAAGTAGCAGACCAACTTGCAAGAGACGGAGCAGCGAGCCGCCCTACTGGACCGGTGCCGTTCTGTGGAATCTCAACCTGCTCCATTTAGAGGATCATAAGGGAACACATTAAATGCCAAAGATTCATACCGAATCAAAGAAGCAAACAGCTTCTACAGTTTGATAGAAACAAAGTACGGGTACCTAGTAACCGGAATACTCATGGGTCATTCTCGCTGGGAAGATTCTTAAAATAATAGGAATCATAACTGATAACCTTTGCAGGTTCTTCCAACTGCAGACAAAAACCTCTGAACCTATTTTGTGAGGCAGTCGCAACTCAGCGCCACAAGTGTCTAGGAGAACACTTTGAGGACCATACTACCATTGTAAAAATAGACCTACACTAACTGGATAAATTCCTAAAAGAAAAAAAGCTGAGTGGAGACTTCCAGGTTGAAACTGGAGAAAGATCTATGAGATATAGCACAATAGGATCATCGGATTCAGTCCTGTCAAACCATTTATAGTTTACAATGAAAGCCTTGAATTCTCTCGACCTACCAACGTTGCGGCAAGGTAAATAAGTTGTTGAAGAAGTAAACTCCAATATGAGCGGATAGAGCTGGACAGGTACAGAGAAGATAAAGGACAACCTTCACTACCTTCACTAGAAAAATCAACAAACCTCGTGATTGACAGGTGAATGTCTTGAATAACTCCAGAGGAAGCGCTTAATTTTCCCACTAGTGCAAATACTCACGAAGTACTGTCGGTCCACTGTCGTGGGTATTTAAACGATACATTAAGATTGTAATGAAATAAAGAGACTCTGATCCCCCAAAATATCCCTGTGATAACATTTATATCTTAGAGTGCCCATTGAGGCCATTAAGAACGGTAGCAGCCTAGAAATTGATTAATTTTAGCTTCACGATTAAGATACAAAACTGTTAGTATTAAGTATATCTAGTATATGGTACTGTATAAGGCAAATAAAGCACATTCAAAACCTAAAAAAAACCGAGGAAGCGTTTCGAAAGGAAGCTGAAATCAGCAGCTGAAACTCCCCAACTTTTTTTCCACACTGGAGTCGATCTCACGAATGACTTCTGGCTGACTGCTGTTAAGCTTTCTACTTATTTTCACCTTGATATGGTGAGGAAGACTCGTAGCCACACTGAATATTGACACTTCATTCCATTTAAACTTCATGTGACGGCAGTAAACTAACTCAAAGCCGGACAAATACGATAATTGGATGCAGTTTACACCGTTCTCTGGTACACATCGAAAAATATACAGAGAATGCTAATTCCTATACATGCCGAGTCCTCATTAAAATTGAAAAGGTCACGTTTTAGTGACCGCAGCTTTCTAATCAGCTTCCAATAAATCGCCATAAGCGAGAGATAGCCGGCCTAGTCGCCTTACTAACTACTGCTTGCTAGAAGATCTACTTAGAAGCGATCGTAATAAGTCATTAAACTCCGCGATCTTAGCATGGTGACAATTACAAAGCTAATAATACAGAAAGTGGGTGCGGACTAATCTCAAGTATGGAGATTTCGAGTGCAGAATTTTCCGCGAAAAGTAGGAAAAATGCGTTCGGCCGCGGGGCACCGCTACTTTTGGCAATTTGTCAGAATTTTCATTTTATTTCGAACTCCATTTGCATCAGTTTTAGATACTCTGGATTCTAGGGTAAATGTATCCGTACAGTAGTTCCACGGAGCAATGCGTACGTGGTAATTGACTAAAATTAGTTCTAATTAGAACGTTGTAGATGAAAGTGTACGTTTATGCGCAGAACTCGGAGAATATCGAATAGATTCAGCCTATTTTTATACAATTTTCAAGTTGCATCTCGAAATTTTCGTTTTCATGATTTAATTCAAGGTGAACGACCTTGTCGATTATGAAATTTCTATACCATACTTTTTTTTTATCGAAAATAGCTTAAGTGGCTTAAAAAGATGCTAAGTGAATTCTCAATTGGATCTTGAGAAGTATCCTCTTAATCAGTTTTGCTTGGACATTCTTTCAAATTGGCGCCTCGTGGAAACGTGGTGGCTTCGATAGTCTACTAAAACAGAGGTTTGGGGTTGTCGTACCCTAGTCATTGAATTGGATTAACACCTCTGGTGTATGAAGAAAAAAGAGACTGTTGTAGCTAGGGGTTCGCCGGGATTTCAAGTAAAACAATATTCGTTTTAAATCGATAGATATAATAACCCATTCAATAATTGCACTAAATAATCGCACTAAATAATCTCACTGTTAGCAACGCTGGCCAACATTTTACACAACTTGATCAGCAATCGAAATTGCTTTACAAATACTTTCGCGTAAAACTGACCATCGCTTGACCTTAATAGAAACTGTGTCTGGGTACAGTCTCCGTCTTGCATCTATACTGCATGTATTGAGTCGAGAGTCTTACTGCATATTCGGTGGTGTGTGTTGTAAGTTCCAGAAATGTTAAGAACCGGAGAAATAGAATATAATAAAAATCCTTTATTATTAAAATAGTAAAGTAAAAGGAGGAAAGTGTTTGAGAAGAATGTGAAACTATAAAGAAGTTTGCAAATTTTGCCACACCTTTCTCATTGGGTCTCAACGTAGCCTAATGTGAGGTTTTTCTCCGCTTTGCAGTAAGGGATTAAGAGGTTGTTGTTTTTCTCACTGGAAACTAATAAAGTTATGTGGGCTGCCAGGGTAGCTTGTAAATGCACAGAAAAATTTAATCTTCTAATATATAAAAATACAACAGTTTTTTGCTGGGGTCGAATGGAAATCTACACCTGTGAACCGTTCCCTCTCAAATTTTGCATGTACATTCTCGAGACTACCGGAAAGGTTGAGCACATAATTATATTCCAAAAATTTGGTTCGTTCATTTGTTATAAGCAGTTTAATTTTCCATAAGATTAGCATTGACGTAAGTAGCGCCTACCTTCAACGCGAGAGACGGGAGTAACAGGGCGATGGAACAACATGAGTGTAGCGCCTTGAGGAAGTAAGACGATTGCTTGGAATATTGAATATGATATTAGAACAGTAAAAGTTTTAATTTAACGTATGTACCCTTTCAGTTTTAGTTTTAAGAAGGGGTCGAGCGCTAAGCCACTGTGCAGACTAGGCACCTAAATAGGGCCCAAAGCGATCCCTTCGGAGCCTCGTATGTAGGTTCCCTTAGTTTCATTTATATAATTGGGGTAACGAACGAGCTACACTGTAACCATTAGAAATCAGCCGGGTGTAGTCCAGTGGTAGTGTACTAGGTCTTGAAAACATTGCTACCGGGGTTCAATTCTCCCTCAATGCATAATGTATTTACGTGAATTTTTCAGCTTTTATTGGCTTGAAAATGTTCGTGAACAGTGCGGAATGTTTAATAGAGATCGCTTGTAAAGGATTTAAACCTGAGCAAATGAGTTCTGTTGACATTTTAATCAGATTCACAAATACCATCAGAGCTGTCAGACAGTAGTTGATTTGCTATAGGCAACTTTGCTGTTCTGGTAGATCGTATCACAGCCAATAGTACTGAAAAATTATTATCACTAACACCTTCTAGTACACTGTCATTCCCGGCTCGAATCCTGATCTTCTTTCCCATTCCTAAAAAAACTGATTAAGTTCGGTATCTTCACAATTCCCTCCAACTTCCAACTCTCCTTCGCACCAATAACATGTGGAAAAATATTCGATAGAACGAAACCGCGGCCAAATGGGCTCAGTTTGTTCTTGAAAATTGGCCAAAAACAGCTATCAACTGTAGGCGCCGTGCTATGGTGCAGTGGGATCACAACGGACCCATCTAGCGGTCTATGTGCTAGCTATCTCTGCCAATAGCTACCCACCTTACCTAACCATTAGAAACGCCATCTAGTTCTCACAATTATCAATTGATGTTTTTCTTATCAAATCGGTTTCGATGGGCCTATCTTTAATCGTGAGGAAATTATTTCCAGGGTGTTCTTTATTTGAAGGGATGAAAACTATTTTTTTTCACTAATTTCCATATTTTTGGAATGTACTGCGAACGAAATCTTTGAAAACAAATCTAGTAGGTATACAAATTAGAACCAGCCTACACTATGTGCTCTACTCTCTCTCTCTCTCTCTCTCTCTCTCTCTCTCTCTTGGACATTAATTAAAACAACATTTTCTTATTTTCATATTTCTTGTGAGAGATTTCCTTCTTCAATCTTATACTGCAGCTTCTTGTGAATCACAAGGCTTTTTATTATTAATCACACAAAAAATGTTTGAGCTCAGCAGCTGAATAAATTTATTATATTACTGAATTGGCATTTTCAGTCATTTGTTATTACTCAGGACTATATTCTTTGCAAACAAGTCAATAGTAATCGTATGCATTATTCCTCAATCTATTTGCAAAAAATACTGTCTTCTGAATCATAACGTAATAAATTCTTGCAGAAAAAGAGAAATGAAAATTCATTCTTTTAATTATTTTCATTTGTATAAATCTTGGAATGTTTATTGAATTTATTTCTACATCAGATCGATTTATGCTTATTTGCAGATACACTGGTTAAAATTAACTTTATAATTTATTAATAATAAAGTACTGTGGTTGACCTCAAATTTCTAAAAAAAAAAATTATATTTTCGCGTTTTTCAAATTGACAAAAAAATTTAAAAACTGATGTTTTGTATTTTCACGTCTTAGGACAGGCAGACCCGAAAGAAACAAGAAAATCTGACAATAGTCTTGGCAAATTTTTATTATTTTTCGGGAATAAGATCGAAAATCGTTTAAAGTGGGGATGCGATAGAACACTTACTCCACTGCCACATTAAATACATGAATTACGTAATCGGTGATTCTTCGAAATGCGGTCAAAGTTGCATTGTAGCATCGGTTATTTTAAGATAAGGAGATTTGTGCGTTTATAAAATTATTTTGTAAAATTGTTTTGTTTGAAAGAACAAAAGTAAATATATGGGATATATTGATTTTTAACCGATTAATCATATAAAAAGCCGTTGTAACCTCTTAACACTTACTTCGGCGTTTGTATATCAACATATCCTGAAAGAAGATTTTAGGCGATTACACTAAGTGTCGATAGAAGTAAGAGCAACTTTCTTTATTATCAAATCAGAGAGATGTGACAAAAATTGTGCAAATAAATTCAATTAACTCCTTCACACCCCTTTGGGGATTGAATATCAAAAACGGCTAAAATTTATTATATACGTAAAAAAAAATGTTTTTATGACCTCTCTTCTTAACGTAAATTTCCCCCTTTGTTTTCTAATTGACCCGTCTGTCACAAAATGTTGTTACCTTTTTTACCTGCTTTCATAGGTATAAATAACAGCTGTGAAGATATTGTCGATCAGTTTGATAAAGGACTCAGTTGAGTCCGAAACGTCACACAAAATAAATTTAACAGTATTCACCGGAAAACCTTGTATTTTCAACAAAAAAAAACTGTTTGGGTAAAAGCCAATTTAATATCTCATCAAACCTAAGGATGGCGCAAATAGTGAAAACTCCCTTAGGGGTTGAATATCAAAAATCATAAAATTGAGTTCCAAATGATTGTAAACAAAGCCCCCAGAAGTAACAAACAATTTGATGCTTTATCGCTTCTAAGAGATATGACGGAATTCGTGAAAACGCATTTACCTCTTAGGGGTTGAAAACAAAAAAAAAAATTAAGGTGGCTCTTATAGACATATATGAAAAGCCTGTGGAACCAAAAAATTATTCAACATTTAATTAGACCTGGAGGATATGACGGAATTCTTAGAGTTTACAACTCCGTAGGGTTCCAATTCCAAAAACCCTGTAAACTCCTTCTAGACAATTATTTGAAGAACCCGTAGAAAATATTTCAGAAGACGAAGTTTTTAGCATAATTCGTTCTAAAGTTAGGAAGAAATTCGCCATCCCCCTACCATACTACCCCTATTAAACAATTTATTTTAAGCACGTGTCGCCACTGTATTTCTACCTAAAAGCAAAGTTGTAATTAGAGCAAAACTCTTTGACGACTAATATCTCAAGAAAACCCATAGACATTTACTTAAAATTTTAACAATGGTTAGAGTGAGTTGCCCTTGTGAGTGGATGAGTGGTAAGGGAGTTGAGATTTTTATATCTCTGGAGCAATCATAGCTAGAATTTGGAAATTTTGAAAAAAGGAAAAATACAATTCTAGAGATAGAATTTACAGCTGGAGGACACAATCTTTGGATCGAGACTATTGGAGGCGACGATTTCAGGAGGCCAGGATCTGATTTGGGTTGTCGCTCCATTGATGATGATAGAGATACGTCACGGCGACGGGCTGAAAACTGGAACCAATTATGATAGAATGATAGAATTCGATATATTTAGAAGTATCATCATCATCATCAATAACGCGACAGCCCAGTCTGGTCCTGGCCTACTAAAGTCATCTCTTCCAATAGTGTAGAAGTATGCTATACAATAAGGAACAGTTAATATATTTACCTACAGGCTGCAAGCAACATATGTAACACATGTATTTTGATTTGTAAGAACATTATTTGATTGCTGTGAAAATTGACTCGGCACGCTTACTATAACTGATGTCGTAATATGGATCGAGCGAAGCGATTGTAATTTATGCTCACTTTCAATCGGCCGATAGTTAAGTTGTATGGATAATGGCTATAAGCTACATGGAAGTGCGCACAACGATCGTTTCGATAGGTCCAAACTAAATAATTGAATATGAAAAACGATTCCCTTTCGATCGAACTCCGACTAAATTGTCGGACTAGACGTCTCTGTGCACAGCTTATAGAAATGCACACATGCACCCGATTAAAAAACGCTTACAACCGGCTTTTTTCTGGATTTGGTCGTTGCTTGTATGTAACATATAAATAAATCTGTCTGGTTTGATGGTGACTACAGCATTAATACTCAGTCAGTGGTGTTGTAGGCTGATTCGTATCTCAATTGGCTGTAACTATCGTCCGAGTGGTTTGAGCAATGTGCGTATGGACATAAACTTTGGTAAATAGTTTAGTCGGGCAGATAAGAGTGTGCGCATCTCGATGCGATTAAAAAGTTGCCCAACTGCTTAGTCTCCAGTATTAGCTATCCGCTAAATGTAATTCCTTCTCAATGATAAGGGTCCTTTTTGGATTTACGCTTGAAATTGCGATTAAAATGAAATCTGCCAATCGGAAAATCTACCTATTCCATAGAAGCCTACAGTTTAACCTTGAAACCCATTCCCCAACTACTTTATACCCTGCTAAAAGTTTCAACCGATCGATAATACATCAATACATCATTGTCTAATATCATAAATCTAGTGACAAATCTATTCTACGCATATACCACCTTCGAATTTCATCATCAACCTCATTTTAACAGTTTTATGTACGTTCTATCGAACTTGCAAATTACTTCCCCGTTTAGACCGTCGCGTCGTCCGAACATGTGAAGTTTGCATTGAAATTATCGCGCACTATCACAACTTATTTTGGTGATCGATGTGATGTCATGTGACACCATCGAATATTTTCACAAATCGTGCAGTCGATTATTTTTCAGACTTTTATTAGTCATAATCGTAACTCATTCGGATGACACGGTTTTTCTTAAAAAGGATTTTTTTCGTGTGCATATGGATTTTATTTCTTTTAAAGAATTAATAGAGCAACATCTCGATTATGGAGAATACACGATCAGTTCTAGATCCATAAATAATTTTCCAAGTAGTTCGGTCGTCTTCCTTATGTCGAGGGTACCGCTCGATCTACATACATAGATCCATAAATAGACCATAAGCTGACATCAGGATTTTCTTGTATGGAGCTAGGCCGTTCTGGCACATACCTACCTGGTCTTGTAGAAGATCGGTAATGGAATGACAGTACAATATGGTATTTGTAACGTTAACATACTTCATATAAATAACTTCTTGTTTTTGACAGAACATTTAGATGTATATTCAGATTGTATAATAAAACGAGAATAATTGCATAAAAGAAGAATATTTCACTCAAATATAATTCGCAGGAACACTTGCCATTAAGTACATATAACAAACATTTTGGACAACGCCAATCAAGAGGCATACAACCATCCATTGCCGATTAACGTCTAAGTGACGGAGGATGATGGCATCACTATCCCATATACCATACCATACCATCCATTGGCGAAATACCTTACTTTCAGACAGCGGTCAAAGTATCAACTAGCTTTTCCAGGAACTATTTCCTGCTCTGACCCCGAACATGAAAAAAGCAAGGTTATTAAGTAAGCTTTATCATATAACGTAAGTGAAGGAGAGTGACAGCATCACCACCCTTTATACCATACCAAGCTTTATCATGTAATAAAAATAGATATCTATTCATCAATAAATAGCATAAAATTAAGATATTTACTTGATATTTGCTTGGTCAGTGGGTAAATACCAGTTATATTCCCGGATATTTATCAGGTTTTCATAACCCTTTCTTTGTTACCGGTATTTTTCTTGTAGGCGATAATTTTCCCGAAGACAGGCAACCTATCGTTAAGATATAGAAGTGCTGCCCATTTTCACTGTATTAGGAATGTACAAGGTGGGATGAAAGTTACTAGAGCAATGCAGATAATTGATCCAATTTCCTTTTTGTTTCTGCGAACCTCTTTAATTAGCCGATATTAACACAAGTACTAAAAGATTTCTTCGAAGATGCTAATAAATAAAAATCCATAGAAGGCACATTAATAATGCCACCCACATAGGAATCTTACCACATAACATACGTGCAAGGAAGAATTCGTGCCAAGACTATTCTGAAGGTGCTGCATATGCGCTTTTCGTTGGCGTCAAACTGTCGCTGGTATTCCGTCCGAGGTTCACGCGTCTGAGTCATAACTTCCAGCATCACATTGCTCCCGATTATCGTAAAAGTGAAGGGACTTCTTAGGACGGTTCCTTCGAATTCCCGACAAACAGATTACCGAACTGTGGGAAGTCTTGAGCCCGGGGATTGTCACGACTTAGGAAGCGAAGTCGTGTCTTTGGTCCATAGCTCCATAGTGATGATGAGATGATGCTCTCCAGAATGTCGCTAGATTGTAACATCGCCCCATCTTTATTCCTGTTGACCTATTTTTTGCCATTTATACGAGTAGATACATCCCAGACCCCGGTACCGGTCGTCGTATTTTCCCTCCTTATACTCGTAGATACATTCAAGACGGTTTTTTTTTTTATCTGAATTGCCCTTTGTTGAATGGATGCTCGTCGCGGATTCTTGCATTTTGTTGTCTTTGAGTTGTTTAACAACAACATGATGTACTTGTTGGCCATTGTTTAGCAAACAAAGTGCACTCGAAGGTGATTTTTCGTGCTCGTTTGCTGTTTGGAGATCTGGTACAATACCGCACCTCATCTTCTGTGAATCATTTCCGGATAGATGTAACACACTATCTGAAAGATCTTTTTGTCGTCGGAATGGAAAATGACTAAGTTGATTTCGAGATGAGAAAGTTCAATCTCCTAAATGGTGTAGTGGCCTGTTCCCGGAAGTACGAGTAATGGATCTTGTAGCACAATTTCACTTATAGTTTTTTTTTTAAGAACAAAGTATTGTGATCTATCTGAAATTGAAAAAAACTTTGCTGGCTTAAAATTGTTTATGTTTTCATTTCAGACCTTCCAAAAAAAATCCGTCTGTCCGCCGAAAGTGCTGTACGTATATTGCCCATAACTCAGTAAGGCTTTGAGCTATTAATTTCACATTTTTACTGGGCTGTTTGAGTGGACACCTTTAAGTTGGCACTATTCTCTAGGGCGGAGGAGGTGTGAATGGGGTGTGGGTACGGAAAATTATGGGTTCTTTCTTTCTCAGTAATCGCTTATGATACGAACTTAAAATTTGAAATTTCTTCTATCATCTATGTAGAACTCTCTGCACAAAAATTATTAACATGTGTTGATGCTTGGGCCAAATAATTTCTGGAGAGCTCGGAAGGTTGTGAGACATTATAAAATATATATAAGCTGAATGGTTTATGCTATAAAGTTCAAAATTGAGTTTTAGAGTACACACTTCAGAAACAACATTTTTAGAGTGGGGTGGGGTGGGGAGTATTTTTTTTTTGACATTGGAGCGCAGGAAAAGAAGCAAACACTTATTGGTGAAAATTTAGGCTCATATCTTAAGGTGCTCCTACACGAGCTATTTTTAAAGGACTTGTTGCCCGACGACTATTGCCAAAACTAGTCGAGCGTTTAATGGAGCAATATTATGCTAGTTGTGGCAATATTTCGGCAATGTGGCAATCTTTTCACAGATCGCTAGTTTTGTTCGCCCTATAGTTGCTGTATTTCTACTGACTTGGCATGGTTCTCGTTCGGTGATTCAATTGTTGCTATTGTTGCTTTGGTTTGCTCCATGTTTTCGTTACGTTAAAATTTACGAGTATTGCTGCAAATTGAGCAATTTTAATCGCTCGTGTAAGAGCATCTTTAAGAACCATTGTAAATAAGATCATGGAATTTATACAATAGGTAGACTCAAATGATCGTTACAATGGCGAATTTTTTAGTACGGTTTGAACAAGTAAAAAGCTAAATATACAGTTTTGTATGCCTCGGAAGCCGATAAAGAAACAGGAGAGTTAAATAAATATTTTTAATAGTTCTACCACGGTATGCGGTGGGCCGTGTTTTTCTATTTCAGGAACGGCTCGCTCTAAAATGTTGAAACTTATTTCTTGCAAGTAGTTTTACTGGAAAAGTCATTTTTTGCATTGAAGTATGGAAATGAGGAAAAAAAAACAAATATCGTTGTAAAGGAGGTGAACTTCTCCATTCCTACAAATTTCATTATACCTCTTTGGTCTTATGTGTTTTGTTCTACAAGCTCCTCAATATCTAATCCCTATGGAGATTACCTTACTAGAGCAAGTCACTGTTACCGACTGTCCATCTTACCATCATTTCACTTCTTCTGGTTTCCAAAAGACTCTCAAATCCGGCTCGACATCCTAAAAAATGTTCATCTCCTTTACAAACAGAAATATTATTGAATTTTTCGCGAGGGTAAATGAACATTTTATACAACTATATTGAAAGTGAAACTTTAATAGCTGGGTAGTTACGTAATGTCAGCTATAGATTAGAAGACGGAAATTGGAGTGTCTTAAATATGTGAGGTTGACGATACTGACGATACTGATGGTGAAGCCTATCTAAACAAACTTATTTACAGGGGGCTTACGTTGTTCAGTTTACGTTGTTGACTGCTAGCTTTACAGCTGATTTTTGTGACCCAAATTGGTTGATTGTATGAAGATCAAGATTTGGAATCTTATGGTCTTATCCAGTAAATGTACATAGCTCATGAATTTTTCTTCAGAAAATTAACATGTTCATTTTGAACATAAACGCCTAGATAATGTATAATAGAATACCATTTTCGCACTCACAGATTCAAACAAGCTCTAGATATACGACAAAAAGAGCTCTAATAAATAAAATTAGCAAAGGGCATTTGACCCCACCTGTATTCCACTACTCCATTTCCAATCAAATGTGTCTCAACTATTTTGCAATTGAAAAAGCTTGTACAATTATTGTTTTCTTCTTCTGATTTGTATAGGTCGCTGCTTCAAATCAGGCTCGACGGCCCAAAATTATTACGTTCTTTCCTATATTTTACTATTCCAAAATAAGTGAGGGAAATTTCGATTTTATGTAGTCAGTTCCTAGCTCAATCAATGTCAGCAAACGCAAGTCTATATACAATATGTGATAATTAGAGCCATAGGCTTAGAGAGTTAGTGCATACCTAAACAAAATAAATTTTATGAAATTACAGCATTAATTTTATGTTTTATAAAAATTTTGTGTGGGGAAGCTTAGAAGTGGTACTCTTTTCCAAGCTTTTGAGTCGAGTTCATTCTAAGTGAGATCACCACCTCCGTGTCTTGAAACAACCAATGCTTAATTCAGACTTTGTCAGCCTCTTGGTTTATGACTCAAAATTGAACTTCAATTTTAATCGCTTTCCATACTTTGTTCCGAAAAATAATAAAGTTGTGTCTACTGACATACTTCTTCTCTCGAAGATCGCAAAAACAGTTTCTCTGGGAGTAAATTGATATTGTTAATGGGTATCGCCCAAAACTTACCTTCGTTTTTTACGTGTGGAAGCGTTAGTACAGTCATCAAAGGTGTTTGGCAGCTCGAATTACTGTGACTTACAATGTCGGCACATTTCACGTTCACCCACGACTCTCTGCATCAACAATTCCTCGTAATGAAATTGTTTTTTTTTCATATATCGACCCTAAGTTTGTCCTCTCGCGTTCCATAAAGACAAATTCCCCCGAACATACATATGACGGCGAAACTTAGGGATCAAACTTTTAATCTCTGTTGTACATTTTCAAATATTTTCCCTGTATCCATAACGAAAATTTTCCTTATCAAAATTGCCAAACTATTCGGTTTATAAAGCAATTAAGATTATGCGCAGCGGAGTAAATATTTGTCCCTAGTCCTTCCGGCATATTGCTTACATAGTCGATAAGAAGTTTTTTTTTTGGCCGGATACTCGGTGTACTGCTCCTCGCAAGTATCGTTTACATTGTAAACATCTCACATACCAAGCAGCTTACATGAATTTATATAGTTTCTTGTAAGCCCCGACTTACGCTAAAATCCGATTATAAAAATTGCGAAAAATTTATGTGTCCAACAAGTGAATTGCAAAATATCCTAACTTGAGAAGTTGCAGCTAAGTACCTTCTTGGAAACCGCGATAAATGACTTCACTTTGTAACGTAATGTGATTAAATATATTGGGACTTATCATTTGATTGGTTGGATTATACTGGAGACGTTTTGGAACTTGGAAGGTTCTTGGTACTGAAAACCTGTACAAATACAGGGTGGGCCAAAAGCCACCATGGGGTTTAAAGTCACCATGGGGTTTAAAATCACCATGGGGTTTAAATTGATCGCCGACTTAAATAATAAAATTCTATTATTCTGGTTCTTTGTTCAGGTGTGAATCTCTCCATTATTTATAGGTTTTATTTATATAATCTTAAAAAAAAAATAGATATATAAATAAACGAAAAAGTTATTAAATTTGTAAACCCCATGGCAACTTTTGGCCCACCCTGTAGTTACTAATTCAATTCAACAATAAGTGGAACTTTTGAACAAAATCTTATTAATGGTTGGGAACAACAATGTCCTGGTGAACTGATTTAATGGACTTCCTTTTAATGGACACTCGTTTATAATGAACCAATTAGTAAAATCCCACCTCAAAACCTTAATAGCACCAACTTCGGGTATAAGTAAAATAGATGCTCGCTTAAAGTGGACAAATACCTACTGACGGTTCCATTGAGTCCATTAAAACCGAGTAAATTTTCTTCAAAATAGGGCCATGTAGATTAGAGATAGGCAAAACAGTTCCTTTCAGTGAAATACTTCAATCCGAGTTACTCACTTTAAGGAACGAGTTCAGTGAAGTAGTACCAGAATTCTTCGTTCCTTCTTTTTTGTTCTATCGTTCCTTCGTTCGCTCGCGAACTGATTCGTTCTTTTAGTTCATTCATAATTCAACTTGATTAACACCAAAATAAAAAGGTCAATACATCTGGAAAATGATAAGCCAAAAAAAGGTCAGTACCTACATCTAGATGATGAGAAAAAAGACCTCAGTAAAAATCAGATGATCGCCAAAAAAAGGTCGGGAAAGTTTTTTGTCACATGTCCAATGGAACTGCAGCTCACCAAATGGAGTGAGTTACTTCACTCACTGACTTCAATGAAGTGTTCTTTTGAAACAGTTCACTCGTGAACGACCCAAGAAAATTCCAAACGCATTTTGTTTAGTCGTCAATAGAAACCTATTCTTTGAAGGTAAAGTAAGTCAGAAAAACATTTCTACTGAATGCCTAAGAAAGCTGATAAAATCTTAGAATTACTTAACGCACGCGACTTTACCAATAAGACAATGCACCTACAACTAGTTACCCCTGAAACCATTCATTCGTTTAACTTCAACGCCATTAATGAGCATATCAAATGCAATTTCATGGCACGAAAGTATTTATTTTATTTCTAGTAATATTAGCAATATGTTTGAATTTGCAAAGCTCTTAGCGAAAATAAATAAAAGATCAATTTACATGGTAGTACTCACGTTCAAAAATATCTCTCCTTGGAATTTTCGCGTTGAATAAACAACAATCTAAGAAATTCTTAGCTAGTGAATAAGCTGAGCATTGCATTTAAGTAATATAATTATTATTGGTTTTCGGTGTGTTTAGATAGTCAAAAAAAGACATAACTCCTCTGTCATATGAACTTTGTGTTCAAATATTGGCAAACAAATTTTGATTTGTTTTGTCATATACTCGTATAATCTTCGTAGGATTGATAGATATTTGTCAGTAAGATTATAGATACTTGTATGTTAACGAAAAGCCTTGAATCTTTTTATGGTCAGACAGACAGAGGTATTATTTATTATAAGATTGACCTGCACACAAGATGTTATTTATATTGTTCTACGTTTTTTTTTTCTCCAACAAATCATCTTTTGAGTGGAAGCCATATCCACTTAGCGTATCTTCATTTTTCTCGATTTGGTGTTGTTTTTTTTATTTCCAAGGATGCACAGTAAAACAAATCCATTGGATTTTACAACTATTGGATAGTAGGAGAATATGCCAAATATGGTGCAATAGTCAATTTGAATGTAATTTTCAATTTTCGGTCAGTAAATTTCAATAGTTTTTCTTGGAAAGAACGTACTATGGTTTGCAAATCGTCTAAGCCCGCAAATCTTCTAAGCTCGTCACAGTTGTCTTTCTTGGCTCTCATTGGTCATTCAGTAGAGTGCTATTTGGAACGTTGAATAAGAAATTACTTAGTAGATACTATCCTATTTCATAAAATTTGTTGTAGTACTTACATCTCTTTGTTAATTCCATTTTAGAGGCGAAACCGAGATCCATTAGGGTTACCATCTAATGTCGCTCAATATTTCGATCATTTTATAGTTCTAACTACATGTGATGCTCGCAAAAACTATAAAATTAAAACACGTAATTTTAACGAAAGGCTACAAAATCCCAAACGAATAAAATTCATTAATGGGACCATTAACAAAAAAATTGTAGCGTGAAATTTTGCTCCTAGCCACGAACTTTATACGAAAATGTTCGTCGTTAAATCAATTTTAAGTACTCATCTCGAGTTACAATTATACTTGGAATTCTTCAAGCCCGGAATCATCTTAAAAAAGTCAAAATCTAAATTTATTCGAAGGCTCCTCGTATCCATGGAATCCATCTCGAAGGCCGCAGAATGCCATTAAACTCTTTACAAATGGACCTAATCCGAGAACCCGAAGAGCTCTTACCATTGTCGAAAATCGAAATAACTTTGTCAGATGTTTGGATCTATAATGGACGAGTGGAAAACTGAAGAAGGGGTTCAAATCGTATAGCGACCCTTCGATTTGTTTAGGTTTTCCCTTTAATTTTTCCTGATTGGAAAAACACATTTCTCTTCTCTACAAAGTGTCACGGGATATTTATGTTTTGGGGTTTCCTGGGTAAACGGACTGGAATCGGAAACTTTTACTTTCCGTCTTTCGTAGGCCCGATGAGTTTTCCTTTTGGTTTTTTGTGTAAGAGTTGCGGGTGAAATAACTTGCCGTCCCTATATTTTGTGATGGAATGTCGTTTAGCTTAGCCCTACCTTCTAATTTAGCCTTAATAAACACAAATTATCATTTGCCTGCCATAAAAAAGGGGATCAATTGTTTCGTGGTTTATTGTTTGCGCCGTAATGTCTAATGCACACGGTAGTAGTTTCTTTCTTTGTTGAGAGTGCCTTTACAATAAAATAAACAATTTGGTATAAAAAATCTTTTTTGGGTGGTTAGAAAAATCAATTCGAATCCATCGTGACCAGACTGGTCATATTTTATTTGTGCTTAATCAGACAATATAATATTTAGAAATAGAATAGATTAAACACTTTTCAGACTCCACCCAAAAAATAATAAAGTTGCGACCAGACTGTTGGCAGATTTTTTTGAATTACATATATACATATATGCGTATTGCAAATGGGTCCACTATCGCAGTTCTACATATGTAAGTTCCAAATTCCGGCCTCCTAGCATAAGTGATTCCTGAGATCTTGAAACCGAAATTTTTCGTCTAAAAACCTCTCCTTCCTGCCTCACACCGCGCCCTCCTAGAAGATACCACTAATAGGGATTCACCCAATCTATTCACGAAAAAAATGTCAACTTAATATCTCAACGGGTTTGTGAACTACGCACCTTCAAACGCTTTTTTGTACGGTGAACGAATGACCTAAGATATATATCGAAATTCGTGAAAACTTACGCTATTTTGAACTTAGGGTTTCAATATCGATATTAGGAATTTAGGGGTTGAACATCGAAAAATCTGGTAAACAGTTTGTAGGTGCCCATTTAATACCTCAAAATAGCTCGAAAAACCTAAAAGAAGTGACGAAATTCGTGAAAATGTATACAACCTCTTGTACGGATAGTTTTGCAGTACCACCTCCGTACTTCTATACGAATTTAAGATTTTTTTTATTATTAAATGAATATTTTTTAGATGTAGGTGCTAATCATATAACGGGTTTAGAGCTACGCACCTTCCAATGCTTTTGCGTACGGCAGACAGAGACCTAAGAAATATGTCGAAATTCGTGATAGCCTATGATACTTTGAATTTGGGGCTGAATATCGTTAAATATTAGTAGTTTAGGGGCTCATTATCGAAAAATCTATGCACTGATTTAAAGACCTGAAATAATAAAAGTCAGTTGATACCTCGAAAAACCTAAAAGAAATGAGAAAATTCGTGAAAATGTATAACATCTCTCATACGCAAATATACAAATGCGAAAGAGAAGCCCAACCAGAATAAGTCGTCCCTGAGATACAGAAAACACAGCCCCCTTCCCCGGTGCCTCGCTTCCGCCTTCGAAAAGAGAATTTTTCTAATATGGTCCTATAATAGAATAGCTCTTCAAAATATTGATTTCAATTCAAAATTGTATGATTTCTACCAATCATAAAGCTTTAATGTTTGTCCCACTTTTATACCTAGCCGTGTAACCATATTTACATTTTTTGAAAAACTGTTTACTACACAAATCTCTGAACAAATTCAAAGTTTTGAGGTTCATCAGATATTGAAGCACAAATGTTTCTTCTAAAAATAGGTATACAAGATAGAATTTCATTTTAAATTTCTTGTTGGTCATTATTAAAATATTAATTTATTAAAAAATATTTAAGTAAAATATAATATAATTCAAAACGTAACTGCTACGAATATTATACGTTTACAAACTAGAAACATTTTTAGTCACCACATTAAATATTGGTGTCAATGATAGTTACATTTTATACTCAGGGAATCGACATAGTTAGGTATCACATTATAATTTCTCTAAAATACGTAGTGGGTGGAGGGGGGGGGAGGATAAAACTGTCTATGTTATCTATTTCGAAAACATTTTTATTAAATCTTTTCATACGCAACTTTGGGTCAAAAGATCTATCGTTCTAAAAACCGATAGATGTTAGATTCAAATACAGTAAAACTTGTCTAAGACGGACTCTGTTTAAACCGGAAACCTGCCATAACGGAAAAAAAAACTGGGAACGAAAATCAAGAATTATACTAAAACAATACTGTGTAAAACGGAAACCTGCTAAAACTGAACGAGAAGCTGGGTACCAGAGCATTCCGTCTTAGACAGGTTTTACTGTACTAGTTTGACCATTCCCAATGACGCCTTCATTGTATAGTGAGTCGGTAACCGATTTTCCATATAAAAGGTTTTGTAATACTATTCTAATATTAGGCTTGTGTAGTTCGTGAACGAACTAGTTCAGAAGAGCGTTCTCAAAAGTGAAATCAACGAACTAGTTCGCAATGAATTTCAGTCCTACTCTCGCAAACTGAGAACTAAAAGCATGAACTAGATCAGTTCGCGAGAAGACCTGTTTTTTTAGGTCATCACATTCAGTCTCGCGAACTACGAACTTAAAAAAAGGAACTAGTTCCCTCGCGAGGAAAGTGCGGACCTTTTTCTTAGGTCGTTACATTTTCCTACACCATACCTATATCATTTCTTTCTCGCGAACTGCGAACTACAACAACGAACTAGTTCGTGAGAACTTGGGAACTAGTTCGTTCGTGATCACTAAGGTGAACTAGAATGCGCAAGCCTAATTTATGTAAATGTTGCAAGTAGTATTCTGCTTGAGGTTGACACTAGGCTTGTGTAGTTCGTGAACGAACTAGTTCGGTAGAGCGTTCCCATAAGTGAAATGAACGACCTAGTTCGTAGTAAATTCCGGTTCTAGTTTGTTTGTAAGAAGTAGTTCGGCATCATATTTGCGTAAACCAATTATCATTCGACTCTCGCGAACTAGGAACTAAAAGAAGGAACTAGTTCAGTTCGTAAGGAAAGTGAGGCCCCTAATTTTAGGTCATCATCTCGGGAACGACGAACTTAAAAAAAGAAACTAGTTCGTTCGCGAGGGAAGTGAGGACTTTTTTTTTGGTCATCACTTATAGTCTCGAGAGCGACGAACTTAAAAAGAGGAACTAGTTAGTTCGCGAGGGAAGTGGGCATTTATCATTTCTTTCTCGCGAACTACAAGAACAAACTAGTTCTCGAAGGCTCGGGAACTAGTTCGTTTCCGATCACTGAGATGCCATAGAATGCGCAAGCCTAGTTGACACTAAACCTATGCTGATAAGGCAAAGGATAAGACGTGCTTTTCTAAGATGATGATTCATGCTGATGAGTCGGTTTAATGCTCCATCGAACGTCTAAAGGGACTTGACTTGGAAGCACTCACGAAAACTGAGGAGTCTTGGATGAATCTTTCGGGTTTTCTGCAGGCTAGAATGCGCTGAACGAAACTTGATAAGAGGAACTATAGTTTCATTTTGTCTGTGAGCAGGAACGCATGTAGACAACTCAGGGGTCTTAACTAAAAAATTGTCCTTTTGGGAGACATGGAGAAAGACTGGGAATACCCCTGGCTGATCTATTTCGCTGTGATCATGAGAATGTGGAACCAACACCTGAACATCTACTGTGTGGTTATAAAAGTCTGGCTGGTACCAGATATCAGTACTTGTGGGAATTCTTCTTGACTGATTTATTCGAACTTGCAATGAAATATTTATGGAGAACTATACTCCTTCATAAAGAAGGACATTATTTAGAATCAATAGTTAAGAGTCTGGAGTTTATACGAGGGGAACACAATGGATTCATGGTGATCTCTCATGATGGGCTTTGGCACAAAGCCTATAAACCTAACATAGTCTAAGATGATCCGTTGAGGGTTGTTAAATTCAGATGGCTAAGCCGCCATTCGCTGTATTAAAATTGATATCGTCCATTCTGATAACGCTCTATCTACTCTTCAGTCACCACTTAAACTACCACAAACAAGTCAATAAGCAAGCCAATTTCAGTTGATTAGAGAATCTTAAAATAGAAAACCTATTCATTTCTACCGTATAAAGCACAAAGTCATTAATTAAATTTGCTATTTACATACAAAAACCTTCCATCTATTGACTTTCCAGTCGATATCTATTATCTCACTATACCGCAAAATGCATTCATAGTCAAACATCACGATCGCGAATAACCAACGAGTTGTAAATTTCCTTGTCATAAGTTCAGAGAATTTCAACAGACAAAACAAAGCGAGAAAATGCCGTCACGTCAATCCTATAAACCGCAAAAGAAACTTAGATATTGTTTGCGATCGCCCGAATAATGTATTAGTACTTATACTCCGGTACGAGTATTTTTTACCTATCCTTGTACGGAGATATGAACATGCATAGGTATGTTGTATGCTTATAGGTGCGTGATCGAAATTACTATGCATTCTGCGTGCAATTCGCACGAATTCAAAATTATCGACACGATCGCATAAGGCGTACTTTCTGTGAAATGATCGATTGAAGGGCTTAAGCTATAGAAATCAATAACAACATGCTGCAAGGTGATCGTGCCACACATCTAGTTCAATTGATAAACTTATCAACGCTAATCAAAAACTGCATTGTTTCGAAATGAGGATCGTCAAGACAAGAATCCAATTGCTAGATACTTAACATATTGCATCATAGTTTCGTGATGATCGGTCAAAAGTAAATTTATTGATCAGCACGATCAGACTTCCTTATGTGTGATCATCTATAAATAGTTGAACCGAAACACTTATCTTAAGAAAGAAGAAAGTTCATACTGCATAATAACGAGACGCGTCGAGTAAGGCCATATGTAAAAAGTAATTGCAGGGCAGATCCATAGCGATTATATATGATAATCTATGGAACTAGATCACTTTAGTGTTCCGTCATATCCGACTAGCCGAAATTTTATCCGGAAAAGATTTTCGGTTCTACTGCTAGTAGTGGGTAATTTTAGATCGCGATCAGTGCCTTCACTTGAACTAGAAATTTATTTTCGGAGGGAAGAAAAGCAAAATTGGGGCCGAAGATCACTACCACCAATCTGAACAAAAAATCGTAGTGTGATTGATGTAATTGCAGCCGTTGAAGGAAATGTATTAGCGTCCAAAATTTCCAAAAATAGATTGCAGATCGCTGACAAGTGATCGTATCGGTTGACAGGGTTCTTACACTCAACACTGTTCATGGTTAAACTTTTTTTTAAAATTTTTTATTTACATATTTATATTTTTTTTTTATTTTCCAAAATTTTACACAAAACACTCGTCATTAAAAGTTTTCTCTTGTTTTTAATTTGTCGTTTTCTTATCTTTTACTTACAGGTAAGATAAATCATAGTCAAGCAAGCGGGATGGAATAAAATGATTTCTCTACAGGTAAATTGTTCAGATAATGCTTCGTAGCATGGAAGACGAAGACACGAAGACGCAATGATTTTAAATGGACGGGTTATCATTGAAACGGACAGATAACAACGTTGTCTAATTTTGGATGCTTAATTTTGTTGTTTGTTGATTTTACAGCGGAAATAAAGTGGGGTTGACTGTTGCTCGAAATTAATTACGCACATGATAGGCTTTTCGGTTTTATGATGGTAGTAAATATTTTTTGGACAGCTTTTTGTTGGATAGGTAGAAAGAAGAACATGGTTTTATTATAATGGGTGTCAACATGGAGATTGTTATGATGGCAAAGGAATCTATGATACCGAGTTGCTCCAAAGAAGTGATAAAAGATCACCATTTTGTCACATTATATAAGTTATAGCTCTTATAACGACGTTAGATAAATAGGATGTTGTTGTTCTTGCGCTATCCTCTGCTACGAATTTTAAGAATATAAATTAAATCCCCTCCACTTAATTAATTATGGAGTAAGTTTCGAGTCGCAAAGACTTCTAAACGGCCCTCGATCTAGTCTTGACTATGGTCACTCTATGTGCACAAGACACTAGTAGTGTGTCTTGTGCACATAGAGTGACCATAGTCTTGACCAAAGGACTTCAGTTCAAAGTCATTGAACATCGATTTTGAATCAAACTAAAGTGGATCAACAGCTCCAACTTGAATGAAAGATTGTTCAAAGTGCTAAATGGGAAGAGATCATCTCTAAAGCCCATGGAAGCTTGGGGTACCTAAGGGTTCGACTTTGTCTACTTTGCTATTCACTTTTTTTTTAAAGCTGGCGCACCCGGTACGATATGCATGGTTTCTCATATGAATTTGTGTGTCAGTCTTGTACTCCCACCCTAATAACAAGAAAATTATTATACAAGCGGCTGCCATAAAACTTGAAGATTGGTGGACGATCCACGTAAATCCCATCCCAGTAGCAAGGCCATTCGGAGCTCATGTATCCATCTTCGGGGACGATATTTCTTGGCTAGTTGTCAACTTGGACAAAAACAAGACTTTTGGCCAGCTCATCCAAATGGTTTTGGTTAAGTCCCACTTGGACACCAAGCTTCTTTACCTTCCCAGCAAGCTTTTACACCCCCTCTCACTCCCAACAAGTACCTGCTCTACAAGTCGATCATTAGGGCTACCCTTCTTCTTAAGCATGGGACCAGAGGGTAAGTATCACATTTCGTGATTGGTGAGGAAACAGAAACGGTTCAGAAACGGTTCCTCAGATCTGCTCTGATCTGGGCACACCCTTGCACGTTTCATACCCAGAGGAGTGAATCTTCCTACTGTTAGGGAATCTTCCTACTGTTAGTGAATTTTCCTACTGCTATGGAGTTTCTCAAGTAAGGTTCTTTGAAGTGTTTCAACGGATCATAATTCGTTCTAATACCCTGGATACACAGCTTGTATACAAATTACTTTATTGCAACCATGATATGCGATACAAGTACGTTGACGTACTATATGCACATTATTGAGTGATACACTGGTGATATTGACGATATTATGATTTATATACAAGCAGTGTATCCATGGTATTAACTCCAACAACGATAAAAATCTTTGTTGAAAATGCAGGCGCCTTTAGATGGCTCCGTCCGAGTCTTTCATATAACCCCAATTGGATGGGTTAGATAGGCAGTTCGTTCTGGAGGATTTCTCATGTGCCGGCGTGGAAGATTCTCTTGGTTGGCTTATAACAGTTTCCAGTTAATTGCCACTCCAACTCCTCAGGTTTTTCCATGGTTTTCCTGCGAAACGTAGGAAACTCCTGTTGCATTCAGGAAGCTGTCCTTGGACGTTTATCGTGCATTTATACTCAACGTTTGAGGCGTGCCTCTATCCCCACAATAAAATCAACAAATCAGATGATTCACCGGCTTTCCTGCTTATCAGGTAACACACCTTTGGTACCGACCAGGCTACCAACACTTTTATTCCTCCTTTCAAAATCGTATTGTGGGAACAGAGTCGAGTCTCAGGTGAAACATGCGAGTATCTGCCTTCGGTTCGAGTATTAGGTGGTTTTGAATAACAAGAACGACTTACACTAGTAATTTGAAAATTAATTAAACCTAGAAATTTGTCGTGGAGTACAAAGGGGCTTGTTCAAGTAAATATATTCTAATTTGTTCCATTGCCAGAATTAATTACACTTCTTGAAGACCGTTCTTGGCTCTTCTGTACTTTGTGTAAACCACTAAATATAGTTATGAGATAAATCGGTCATTTCATTAACCGAGTCATTACCCTGAAGTGACCGATTAAAAAGATTCGGTCATTTCGGTCACTCCCATGATGTAAAGTTTCTATTCGTCTTTCGGTGCTCGAAGGTAGCCAATAATTTCATTATAGACACTTTGGGGGAAAATGCGACGAGAGAAATCAAAACCAAACAATATTCCTACGGATTTTAAATATTCAAATTCATTCATTAACTGTGCACTCTTTATAAATTCCAAAAATTAAATAATTAGAATTGATTTTTTCCTCGAAAACTGACCATCGAATTCGATTTCCTCTTGGCACATTATCCCCCTAAAGTGTCCGAAGTCTAATCATGCGCTTACTCTGCCTTCGAAGTTTGAATATACCTACCGAAGTGACTCAAACGAGTCTTATTAGTCATTTCGGTCACTTCAGTGTTCGGTCATTTCCATGATTCGGTCGATCGATCGGTCATTTGGAGTAGCCGGTCACTTGGGTTAGCCGGTCATTTACCGGCTTTCTTTAAAGCGCTTTGTAGCTTGAGAAGTGAGACAAAACAGGGTCGTTATGGCCATTGTTGTTGTTTTGCGTGTAAGTGAATGCGATGACGTCCGCCTTCAACTAAATCGCTGCTTGTCATCTGTAGTATATATATCTCTATGATCGGACATGATACAAGACGTTGAATATTTTTTCTAGTGACCGATTGAACGACTTGTTTTATTTCACATGACTCGAGATAATTCGGTCATAGTACTGAAGCGGTCATTCCGACCGAATCGTTCGCGGCCGACCCATCACGACCAGCCTGGTCCAGCTCTTAGTGGTTATTTCAGTACACATACTGTGGTTTTGTGGTTCATTTGAATGGCTTGGATTGACGAGTCCTCAAAAATCATAGCAGGCGATGTCGGGGAAGAATGACTCCAATATACTTTAAAGCCATCAAAAGTTTGTGCAATTCATTTGGTAATGCGACTACTTAAATACTTACTCTGATGCAAGGGTGGTGTCAAATTGATTAAACTAAGCCAGGAACAAGTGATCCCTTAGATTAGGGCGAACTTGACTTACCAGTATTCCACAAATTCGGAAAAAAGCCACATACTATCGGAAAGCCAAAAGTGACTTAACTGCAAGAACACTATGTCCGGCTCGACGGGCCAATAAATGTTCAATTCTTTTCCAAGTTGTAGTTCATCTCCAGGCTACTACATTTTCCGCGTCTTTTAATCGACTAAACTCGTTGTTCATATTCGTGTAAGACCTGAATCTAACACAAATATTTAACATACGACTTTACCTTCTAAGCCGTAGCTTTGACCCTCCATATAAAATATTGTACATTTATGTTCCTCCGCTACCAAACATTGGAATAATAAATGTGAAACCTTATACCATAAAGCAATCTTTCTAAAACTGTCATCTACGAGACATATGTCGTCAAAGTAATTAATCGGATTTATCCGATGTGCTTAGTAAGTTGGTTGAGAATGTCACCCAGATCTAAAGCTCTGGGGAATTTTGAAAGAAATCTCCAAGAATTCGCTAAGTAGCTATCTGAGTGATTACGAGCTAGTCAGAAAAGTATTAAATCAATCTAACGGTTCTGCTGCAAACCAAAGCCCTCTGATCTTTGTTCATCCAATTAAAATCTCATCTTTATTCCGAAGTTGTTTCGTCTTGTGAACAGCGTGTACCAGCTGGCGCAACTGTCCACTGTCCAACCATCTAAGTCCTCGGCAAAGCGCCGTTCCAAATCGATGCGGCCGTCACGACAACTGGTCTTGACCAAAAAAGGAATAAACATTGTCCATCGTACCCGGTAACCATAAATCCGATGTTCTTCCGCGTCCACGTTTCCTATTAGTACCAACAGTTATTGCAACTATAGCGAAACTCTGCGCTTCGTTGTATTGGCAAGAGTCAAGCCCGCTTAATATTCAAGTTTGGTCAGCTGATTGAGCGTGTGCATTTCTGGTATTATGGGGACGCTTGATGGAATCTTTGGATTGAGCAGACCAAACCGAAGACGTTCAAGTTCATTGGACTTGAAGATATGCGTGCGCTACTTAAGGGAACTGCTCAACAACCATATAAACCCTTCAGGCTTCTGCACACCTTTCCGTACAGGTTTTACTTTTTATCGGTCTCGGTCTTTCGAATGGTGGTGCACCTGAATGAAGTCGATTATTAGCCGTGACCTGATTTCCAAATCGGTAGGTGAGAAGAATTCCTTCGTCGCCTTCAAGTGTATTCCCAAGCCGTGAGCAATTGGACAAACTTTCTTCGGGGCTTCTTGTTATAGTTTACACGAGTACCTTCGGATGTGATGCTCGACTATCGAGAGTTTATGCAACAAACCAAGATCCAACCGGTTTCCATTTCGGACCGTAGAGCCGTCTTAAGTTCAGAAATCTGTCTTAACGGCCTATCCATAGTTGGGCCTAAAGACTGAAAAACTCTGCACGGTTCACCGTGTGAACTTTTGTTCTTTCTGCTTTCTGGGTAATATTTAATGATATGCTCGTTGATTTATGAGCCTTCTGTACGCGTTCGGGTAATTGGACAGTTTCACCAATTTCGGAATAAATCCAAGACTGGATTACAAACATCATTCGGATCGCGCGCGCCCCGTTGCGGTGGAGTGTCTCAAGGTGCCAGTCTTGCTCGCCATCTGTTTCGGATAAATGCAACTTTGAAAGTTTAGTTGCAAAGGTGATTTTTTGCCGATTGAAAGGAGCTACTGCTTCTGTTCTTTTTGCTGAATTTTGATCCGATCATTCGTCGATATTTTGCTCAGGCAACGTATGTCGGCCGCAGCGTGCCGTGTTTACTTATCACCGCCATCTGAAAGGCATCGCCTTCACGACTTCTTCTTTCATCGTTCATATTCAATCGTTTGCTAATTTCAATTTATTTCTTTCGAAATTCGATCTGCTCGTTAGAATAATTTTCCATTTTTGCAGTATTTTCCGACAGCTTCGATTATATTGCTCGCACTGATCCAAGGTTGAACGCTTGGAAGACTCTATGCGTACGCGATGTTCGTGATCATTTTGTAAACAATTTCCGCGATGATCTCATTGCCAACGGTCAGAAAGGAAATTAATTTTTATTGGAAAAAATTGCTTTAGTGATGGAAATTTTCGACGATGACCCTCAAAGTGACTTTCTTCGCTTTGTAGGTAATTGAGATGATTTGGGCGATCGTGGTAATTAATAGGCCCGCATATATACAACGATTTTCGTTAAGCAAGGGGTGAATCAATTCCTTCTGCTCACACAAGAGTTTGGTGTTTGGCTAGACCTTTCAAGTTGGTTCGGTTAATTATACGGGAATTGTGGTATGGAGTCGAGTTATCTTGAAGGGTTTGGAATTCCAGAGATTGGACAAAAATGTGGTCATAAGAATTACAAGGAAATAGAAAGTATGCGTGATCCACTGATGGTAAAAGCTTTAGTCCATTCTGCAGTTGTGAGTTGTAATCTCAACCAGGTGATAGAAGTAGAACCGTGCCAGTTGCTCTAGGAGTTTACAGTATAGGTATATTGTTTATTTGAATTAAAACTATTCTTAAACCTATAATCAAAGTTTAAATACTATTATTTAATATGGAATATGTCCTTCCTTTGCTGTAATAACAGCTAGAGATCGGCTCGGCATGGAGTCAAGTAAATTTTAACAATTATCGTTGATTGCCTCCTCTCGAAACCATACCTGAATTACTGCTTCCAGCATCTTGGATTTCGCCATATAGTCCATCTTTTGCAATTTGGCCTTACTGATCACCCCTAAATTTTCAATAGGATTGAGATCTGGTGAATTACCAGGCCAGTCCAAAACGCTAATCTTCTTGTCCTTTAAATATTTCACCATAGTCTTAGAAGTATGGCATGGAGCTGAGTCTTGTTGAAAAACTGCATTACCGTTGGCTTGAACTTTCTCCAAATCCTGAGTCAAACATTGATCAAGCATTGCTTTATATTTTTCGCTATTCATCATTCTTTCTACTGGAATAAGTTTGCCACGTCCCCAGTACGAAAAACAGCCCCAGAACATCTCCTTAACAGGATGTTTGACTGATTGAACAATATGGGATGCAGTAAGCTTTTCACCCACACTCTTACGAACGAATTTTGATCGCTGGCCCTGCACTAGGAAGTGTGTCTCGTCTGAAAACAGCTCCTTCCTCCAGTCTTTTACGGTCTAATCGGCATATTTTTGGCCCAAATCAGTCTATTTTTCATCACTGGAGCAGTCAAGAGTTGCTTTTTCTGTGGCCTCATGGCTGTTCTCTCACGTCATGGATTTTCACCCCAACTAAATCTTGCTGAAGGCCGTGGTTTTTTTTTTTGGATATAAATTACTACCGAATTGACTATAATTTATCTAGCCTGCAGTTAAAGTCAGCTTTACGCGATAAATAACATGTGATTTTTAATCTTGTAAGTAATCATTGTTTTGATGAAATTTTGAAATAAATAAATAAATAAATAATTTGCTGTTTCGATGAAGGCTGCCTTATTTTTGAAGAGTAGTCTTCCTTTTTCTTCCACATTTCCCTCTTTGCTGCACACCACAGATCCCGTCTCTCTCTTCTACTTTCATAATATATAGTTTATAGAACCCAAACTCACACCACATTCCATAGCAATGATTCTGTGTCATTGGAGTATGTTCTCTTTTCCTTGGAGTAATGTCCATGATGCCTAACAATTTTAAAAAAAATCTAAAAAAAAAAAACAATATTATCGAAAAATGTTGCAAAATTTCAAAAAATCTCAAACAAAATCGAAAATATATTAATAATTGCATACGTTTTTGCAGTAAGTAATGGCGAGCATATGGTTAAGGGGAGAAATACCTTTAGGATCGTGAAAAATAGGCAGTTTTCGGGATTTTTTTAGAAGGGATAAAATAATCGGATCATCGTGAAATGTGGATATGAGTTTATTATAACTTTGAACTTAACAAAAAATTTTTTTCGGATGTCTAATAAAATGGCGGCGTTATGGAGAGTCTTCGGCCGCCTGTTTCTCGCGACATCAAAAAGTTCTGCAGCTGCCATTTTTTTTCTTTTGGTCTAAAAAGGATGAAATAAGTTTCTTTCATTTACTGACATATTAAGGGGAAGGATATACCTAAAAAATGATAAAAAAGTGTAAAATTTAAAATTTGGAAGCCATTTTACTTGGAAGGTCAAATTTTCGACCATTTTTTCAACATATTTGACTTCCAAAAAATTATTTATTTACACGCTACCTTCCAAATTTTAGGTATATCCTTCCGGTAATACTACTGACAGAAACCTCTCCTAATTTCATCCAAATCGGTCGATAACTTTTTGAGCTACAACACGAGCAGTTTTTGAAAAAGTAGTTTCGAGATAATCGCGTTTAAAGTTTCAACATTTTATCGATTCTAGTACCACATGCTGTCGCCGCGCTCTAAACTATATGCGATAATTTCGAAAATATTTAATATTTCGAATTATCCTTTGGACAGTATATTCTTAAGATATCATAGTTTCAAAATATGCAAAAAAAAAAAAAAATTTCAAATTTCTAAAGGTATTTCTCCCCTTAAATGATTTACCACCAAAAAAAATGTTAGAACGGACATAACAGTGTTGCCATGACCAAAATCCTCACTTTTTGGTCGTGTTCACATTAATTTGCACAATACTGTAGGTGGAGAAGTCGCACGATAGAAGTGTCTGGAACAAAACTCAAATTCCATTCCAAGTCCATAGGACCTCATAGTTGTTCTTTATATTGTTAGGCGTATCTCAGCATAAACGGCGTTCCGGACTTCCACTCAAAAAATGGGAAAGATGCGTCAGAGCAGATTTTTTTTTTATTTACTTAATTAATTTTTTCAATTTTGATAAAATTAACGCTCATATCAATGCAATGTGGACTATAATTAGCATTTTCTGTAGTAAGCACAACCATGATAAAAATGTAAACGCGATGTCGTGGGTTCAATTCCCACTCTACGCACAACATTATTTATAAGAATTTTTCAGTTGCTATTGGATTTGAAATTATTAATATAAATATGGAACAGTGCGGAATGTTTAATAGGATCACTAGTTAAGGATTTAACCATAGACAAATTGTTATTGTAGAATTCAGAGAACATCGTGTTAAAGAGAGAGAGGCTTCGTGCTTTTACGATCATCGGCCGCAACTCTGAAGAGAGACATAAACTCACACACACATGCTAGGTAGTTTAGGTTCATTTGAAAGAATTTCTCGAGACCACTTTCCATAGGAAGAATTTTTTGTAAGGGAATGGACATCTATGTATAATTTGTCTATGATTTAACACTGAGCAGATGAGTTCTGTTTACATTCTTATAAGATTCACTAACACCATCAGAGATACCAGACAGTAGTTGATTTGTTATAGGCAATATTGCTGTTCTAGTAGATCAAGGGACGTCATTTCAGTTTTTTCTAGGGGGGGGGGAGGGGCAAGATGTTATGAATGTACATATATATTTTTATATATATGTGATATATATGGGAGGTAGACTATTGGATGGGAGGCAGTATGGTCCACATAAGGATCTTGTTAATTCGGCATTCCGGAGCGTATAGACTACAGGAGACAGTCTTGTGGGATAATGTAAAATAATATTGTGAATGATAGGTCTGAGTAACAACCTGAAGTAGGCTTATGTACGCGTGTGTAGTGAACGAACTAGTTAGTTCGGAAGATCGTTCCCATAAGTGAAACGAACGAACTAGTTCGCAGTGAATTCCGGTCCTAGTTTTGTACGAAGTACTTCGTCATCACATTTGCATACTACGTATCATTCCGCGAAGCTGAAACTGAAAGAAGGAACTAGTTCAGTTCGCGTTGGAAGTGAGGACCTCCTTTTTTTAGGTCATCACATTCAGTGTCTTCTTTCGTGAGCGGGGATCTTTTTTTTTTTTTGGGTCCTCACATTCACTCCGAAGTTTTTTTTAGGTCCTTATATTCACTCCGAACTTGAAAGGAACTAGTTCGTCCGTGAGTGAACTGCGAACTACAAGAACGAAATAGTTCGCAAGGGCTGGGGAACTAGTTCGTTCGCGATAACTAAGGTGAACTAGAATGCGCAAGCCTAACCTGAAGGTCAGTAGGATTCTTGGTCACAGTGACTTCTCCAGAAATGTTAAGGCAGATGAGCTTGCCTGAAGGGGATCGTTATAAGTCCCATTGAACGTGTAAAGGGAATGACAGATATACCATAGAAGCACTCAGACAGACGGAGGGGGCTTGGGTGAATCTCTCAGAATGCCAACAAGCAAGAATCTGATGGCTGAAATTTGTTAAGAGGAGTTCTAGCTTCATTTTGTCTTTGGGCAGAGGGACATATGCAGACAAGTTATAGGGGTCTTAACGGGACACTGTCTTTTTGGGGGCATTGTACTTTTCGGCGACATGGAGATAGAATGGGAAAAGCCGCTGTAGTGACGAGAATATTAAACCGACACTGGAACATCTAGTCTGTGAATGTGAAAGTCTGGCACGGACTTGGGAAATTCTCCTTGACCGATCTATCTATTAATATTTGGAATCAATAGTCTAGAGCCCGGTTTGTACGAGGGGACCACAATGGATCCACAGTGATCTCTCGCAATGGGTTATTTGTTTAACGTTACCTAACCTAAATATGTATAGAGCTTTGATAAACACTAAAGTTATTTTGGTCTTTTTGTTTTTAGCAATCAGTCATCCAACGGCTCCAGAAAATTTAGAAAATGACGATGACTATCCAGGTGATGACGACTACACATACCCCGACGAAATTTCGGAAGTGAATATTCCACAAATTGAGAACAATGAGGCGACGGGTGGTCCTTCCATTGGAACGTTAGAAAGTGAAAAAATTGCCAATGCTGGTGATGATATTGTACTACCGTGCAACGTACGAAATCTTAAAGGTAACACCAACCGAAATTCTTCGCCCAAAGTAACCCATCTAATCACTCACCTTATTAACATTCTAGAGAATAATGTTGTCTTCTGGTACAACGGAACCACCCTCATTACCCAGAGCAGGATCGCATTAACTGATCGTTCTAGGATATCCGTCGATAGTGACTATGGTCTTAAGATCACCAACGTTCAGGAGAGTGACTCGAATGTGTACAATTGTGAGGTGTTACCAGAGCGATTCAAACTTAAATTGAATTTGGTAGTGAAAGCTCGAAAATTACGCAAAGATCCATATGTAGCGATTTACTCAGAAGACCGGAATGTAAGCGATCGGTCAATTACCTTTAACGAAGGCGACCGCGTTGAATTTGAATGTAAAGCGTTCAATATTAAAAATCCGGTATTTAAGTGGTCACTTAAAGTAAGTCGATGCCTGAATTTCTCAAGAGAATCCTTTCTAATGCCTGCTCACTCCTCTACAGGGTCAAAGAATAGACGCGACCAGCAACGTAACGCGGCTGGAAAACGGCAAGATCATCATCGAAAATGTCGACCATCATCATCATGGCTTATACCAATGCATTGGTGACAGTGGTGAAGCCCATCCTCCTCACGGGTCGGTCCAACTGAACATCTCCTTCAAGCCGAAAATCACCGTTACACGACACTACGTCAATACGGGAATCGGTGACACTGCAGAGCTCTATTGCGGCTACCATGCCTTCCCCGATCCGACCAGCATGCGGTGGCTTAAGGGCAACGCCGAATTGAAACCAACCCCCGAAAAGTATGTCTTGAAAACGGACGGTTTTGATCAGCTCTATCAAAAGAATCGAACGGTTCTCTTCGTTAAGAACATCAGTCCGGCCGACTTAGGTGAATACGACTGTAGTGTTTCGGTAAGATGACTCTCTTTCTATAAAAACGAAAAAATTCATAATTCTTCTTTTGATTCTAGAACAAAATGGGCGAAGGCCGTGGTAGAATCCACTTAATCCTCGAACCAGAACCAGCACATTTCGAAAATATGTCGATTTTGGGAAGGAAGGTTTCACTTAACTGGCTCGTCAGAAGTAAGCAGCCACTGTCCGAAGCAATCTTGGACTATCAGATTAATGGGGTAGGTAGCGGGATAAAGGACTCTTTTTCAGAGTTGAGACTTAACTTGGCTTTCTATTTTCCCGATCTAGTCACAAACCTGGATGTCTGAAGCACCAATTTCACAAAATCAGCATGAACACACGGGTGTTTGGAAAATTCGACACGAATTGGAATTGGAGCCGGGTACGTGGCACGTACGAGTCAAAACGAAAAACATCGATGGCTGGTCCAAGTTCTCGAAAGACCACAGCTTTGTTATACCAAACAGTAAGCAATTTAAATTCACTACGGAGAATTGTTAATTAATTCTGGTTATTTTATTTATAGCGCCCGATAGCAGCAGTATACCTAAAGGTATGTTTTGTGTGCTTTATCCTGTATAATTTTTTTTTTAGGTCATGTCTGTGAAGGAGAAATTTTCGATTCCCTCCCAGATTTTATCCGAATAGCTGTTAAATATCTAGATAGATAGATAGATTGGTAAATGGGGTTGGTCTTTTAACCTGGACACAGTTTGGGCCTATTGTCACGACCCCCGGATTAGCTATAATTCCTCTTCAATCCCTGCGATTTCAATGAAGCTTAGGTTTACGAAGGGGCAAAGCGCTGAGCCACCGCGTACACTAGGCACTACAAGGGGTCATAGCGATCCCTTCAGATCCTCGTAGGTCACCAAAAATCCCCTGAACAACCGTGATTCCTAAAGAACTTGACTAGCTTATCCTGCCCTATCGACTTCAGCTCCTCTAAATTGTCAAAGAAAAGACTGCCCAGTCGGTCCCCTAAACAACCAAGATCCCTAATGAACTTGACTAGTTTATAATGCTCTATCGACCTTATGTCCTCCAAATTGCCAAAGAACAGAACGCCCAACCACAACCGTAAGCCTACTTGCAATCGCCTGACACTCACATAGAATGTGGGTGATGTTCTCGATAGGTTACGTCAGAGTCTGCGAGTCCCATGCTTTTCTAGCAAACAGTGCTCCGTCAATATTCCAAAAAGAAGCAGCAGACTTCCCCTACTCTATGTCAATATCTCCTTAGTCTTCCGTCTGTCCAATCTTGGGTATTCAACCCTTCAATGAAGCTTAGTAAGAGGAATGGTCCGGAATTCCGATGGTTCCATGAAACGGTCTTTTGTGAGCTAAACCCTCACATTCACAGAGGATATGCTCTGGTGCTTCGTCTTCGCCATCGCAAATGCTCCAAGTTTCAGTCTCAGAGACCAATTCCAAGGAAATGCTTCCTCATGTGGCAATGCCCAGTCAGAGCTCCCACTAGGTACGGATCTTGTGTCTGCTTTACTTCAGATACTCAGTGTTCTTTTTTCTCAATGTCTTGCCATAAATTTTCCCAATTTTATAGCCCGGTGTTGAGTTCCAGGAAGTAGCACTTTGCGATTTTTGCCACATTCGGATATTAATTTCGGCTGTGCTTAATGTTACCTCACAGAATGGATATGGTAACATGAAGTCAGCTGCTGAACCTTGTTTAGTCATTAAGTTAGCCATTTCATTACCTTCACAGCCGCTGTGTCGCGAAATTCAAATGAGTTTAGCTCTGTTCTTGTTTCCGAGTTCAATTAGGCATTGGAGGCAATTCCAAACCAGTTTGGAGTAGATTTGAATTGACTGCCTTGCTGTCCGAGAGAATATATATATATTTGTTGGTATTTTGTAGCCCCGTCTGATACTTTATCTAATGCAAGGTTCAATAGCATGAGTCTGTGCCTGAAAAACAATGAATGTTGGGTGCATGCTACAGTAGAATTTAACATTTGGGCGAACACCTTAAAGTCCTGCACCTACATTTTGATCTGTTTTAGATCCGTCCGTACCACGTTATAGATCCCGATTTTCGGAGTGGTTTTTGTTTGTGCCCAATCCTCTTTTTCAGGTAGGACAACTATGAGTGGCTGTGTAAAATTGGATTCAGGAAGAGATATCGCTATTATAGGATCTTTGTTGAGTTCCACGGAAAGAGTTAGGGTCCGCTCTGACTGGTCCTCAAGTTCTGTAGAAAACATGCCCAATAAGCACAGGAAGCGTCGTCTTGATACCACAAACTCGTTGAACCTGACCGTTGAGGGCTGATGAATTAAATACATAGTTTTACAGAGACCTTTTTGTCTTGAATGGATTACCATATCCATCGGAGCTGTTCAAGAAGTCGAGGAGGTCTCCAATCTTGATTTTCGAGATCTCATCAAGGTTTTTAAAGAAAGGTTTGTCTAGTGCGTAAAGTCTAGCTCTAGCTAGGGCTGAAGGTGGATAATAGTTTCCTTCTTATTTCTATCCACAGAACTGCGGCAATAGGTGTTAAAGGGAATACCCAGTCTGGCCATATGCCCGCCGATCGGCCGGTAACCCGTGCTAACCGCCGTGACTCTGGAGACGTCCTCGTCCTCCGAGCTCTAAATTTTGTAAATAGTGATATTTGCTTCCTTCTGTAAGCACCTATAGGGCAACTGTGGGAGTGGTGCCCGTCGGTCCAGTAATACCCAGGCATGCCAGTCTTTGTAATTTAGTCAACTAAGCTAAGCAGTTTTCTGCTTGGTTTTCTTCCACCAAACGGATGCTGCATAAGTTATAATGGGCCTAACAACGACGGTATACATTCATTAGGTTAGTTTTGGACTCAAACCCCAGTTCCTGCCGAAAAGGTTTCTTCAGGTCGAGAGAGAAAGGAAGACTGTGGCCCTTTCAAGAACATTGTCTAATTATGCATTCCAAATGAATTTTTATCCAGGATAACTCCCAGGAATTTTACCTCACTAACATACTCTATGGATTCTCCAAAAAGAGGAGGTCTATCTACGAACTTCTTTACGAAAAGAAAACTAATTTCCTTTTTGAAATTTTAAAATTTCGACCCTAACTTCCAGCTTTGATGGGTGACTCCGATTTTAGAATAGTGGGTAGAGTGGGCTAGCTAACGCTCTTCAGGTCATAAGCCATATTTTCTCCTTTTTTAATTTTTGTTATAATAAATCAAATTTCCATAAATACCGACTTCAATAAATATTATCGAATCGCCAAAAATTTATTTTATTTTCCAATTTCAGACACTCTTCTAACTGCAGGCGTTGGTGCTCCCAGAGAAAATAGTGCCAGCTTGCTCTCATCAACCCTTCTAACTTCCTTACTGCTATTAACACTGAGCCTAGTGCCATCTCTTTGTAGGTTATAAAATTAACAAATAATTAATTCGCATTTCGCATCCAAAACACATTCTAGATCTTAAAGCAAACAAAATTTCCAAAACGATAAACAACAAAATATATTTTAAAAAAAGAACCTCTGATTGTACTACTAAAAGCAAAAAATAAAAACAAACAAGAAGTATTTATAGAAATATATAAAAAAAAAATGCATGCACAAATTGTTGTAATAAAGCTGTAAAATCGGGGTCCAATGAATATTTAAAACAAAATATAAAAGTGTTAACTTGCGTACCTTCCTAACCCTCCAAATACTATAAATTGGATTCATTGCAAAAAAAAATATAAAATTGTATTTACTTACAAAAAAAATTGTTACAATTGTTAAATAACAAAAAGGAAAAAAAACTTATATATTGCGCTTTAATTAGAATTTAATCAAAATATGAGAAAAACTGTAAGAGACGTGCAGACAAACAGATATTTCTGCACTAAATTAAAAAAAAACAGATCCGAAAAAAACATTTTAAAACAAATTTGTACTATAACTACCTACTTAAGAGAACTACCACAACTCCTCTTTTTTTATTTAATTATTTTATTATATTATAGGAATTAAACCAAAGCTTTCGAAAGTTATTGTATTGTATATGTACAGAAAAGAGCGAGAGAGAAAGAGAGAGAGAGAGAGAAGAAAAAATGTTATATACTAATAAAGAAAAAATATTAGAAATATTAAAAAAAAAAAAACATGTCGAGTGCATGGTAAAATCAAAATATACGAACTTTTGATGTAGTTATCTAAAAAGTGTGTTCAGATCCGTGCTATACTTGTTTCGCGGCAAGTGATAATATAAAAAATGTAAAACTTAATGCATATAATCGTAAATGATTATAATAATTGTAATAAATTTAATTTAGGATTATCTGATTTGGTTTTATTTATGTTGAACCCTGTGTGATTTTATTTTATGAGAAGTGGCTGGAACTTCATGAATCATTGTATGTATTAGAATGAAATCTATCAATCTAAGTCAAGACACCAACCAATATTTATTTGGGACATTTGTTTCTTGGAATAAATCTTTAATGTATTGTATCCTAAAGTAGGAAACCGAATCTGATTTTAATCAAAAACTGCGGACAGACGGACTGATTTTACTTTATTATTTTAATAATAAAGTATTGTTATCGATTTTTTAAGAAAAAAAATTCTTTGAAGCACGGAAGTGGAGGGGATAAGAATTTTTCAAAAATAACACGTTTCATATCTCAAATCTCAATAACAGTGTAAGATAGATGATTAAAATTTTTACCAGAAGTAGGCCTGGTAGAACACTTGTAGGGAAAAAAAATTTGGAGGAGGGGGTGTAGAGGGTGAGGGTGGGGAAGGGTGAGAAGGAAAAAGTTCCGATGCTTATATCTTAAGAACCTACAATGATATACAGCTGAAACTTGGTATTTAGACAGAGCTATAGTAGTGGCATGGTGGAAAAATAATTTTTTTTTAGGGGTAGCATGGTACGAGGGTGGAGGGTGTTTTTCCTAGCTTTAGAACGGCTTATGCTAGAAAGTTGAAACTCGATGTGTATATGTAAATTAACTAGAAAAGTAATTCTGATAAAAAAAAATCGAATATTCATTGGCGTTCAGAAAGGGGGGCAAAAACAAAGTCAGTTAATATAAAATGCATATTTTCACGATTCTTGTCATATCTACTAGGTTTATCGAAATATTAAATTCATTTTTATTCTACGGACTCTTGATATGAATACCTAGAAAGCGTTTTCAAGATTTTTTGAAATTTGACCCCTAAGAGGGTGTAAACTGGTTGTATACTTTTTCATGAATTCCACCATGTTTCTCAGGTCTGATCAGATATCGAATATCTTTTCACTTCCCCAGGTTTGTTGAATAATCACCTATTTTTAAGTTTTGTCCTTTTCAACCTCTAGACCGCATCCCGGAATATGACCCAATTATATAATTCATATGTTACACTCTATTCTAACGGCTTCCCGAGCTTTTTGTTAAGTTTTCAGTCACATAGTAACATACACCGCATCCCCGAATTAAACACGTTCCAAACTTCTGCGCGGAAAAATAATAAAGTTGCGCCCAGGCTGTTTTCAGATTTTTTTTTAGGTTATCAGTCCTTAAAAAGTTAAAATACAAAATATTAGGGCAGCATTTCTTAGAGTTATTAAAATAATAAAGTAAAAATGGCAACTCTTAAGGGGATCCACCTAAATCCATCCACTGAAAAAAAAAAAGTTTTCAAAGTCGTTTGTGTGCAAGGAATGATTTTCCAGGGTCCATTATCCAATTTCTATGCTAAGAACAATATAACAATAAATTTGTTCCAAGAATCACACGATTATAAGGTGGAAAGCTAATGTTAAGAAGGCTTCAGAATCAGTTGCTGAATACTAGAGGGTTTGTTTTATAAACGGGCAACATTCTTCAACCTTAGATTAATTTGGTTCTGGGATAGCCATCCTGCGTGTCGAATGTGAAAAGTAGAAAGTAAAATAAATCCTGATTTTCATCTATCGTAAACAACAAATAGAAATAGAAGAATAGAATAGAAAGATAAGAGTTGACGTCTGTATGGAGCCACTATAAAGACTCCCTAGGAAAATAAGAATTTGTATAGGTGAATCAAGTTACGAGGGGGGTTTTGTGTCTTACGCTAGAAAGTTGAGAGCACTATACAAGTATAATTTAAGAAAAACGAACTCAGATTTTTAGTGGATGCTTGTTTACATTTTCACGAATATCGTCATATCTTTTAGGTCTGTCAACGTATCGAAACAATATTACTTTTTTCCGAGTCTTTATGCGTCGAACTGTTTTCCAAATTTTAAACTCTTAAACTATTAGTGTATATTTTCACGAATAAGATTTCGAATTCGGCTATACTTTTAGTACAATAAATGCATCTTTTGATATTCAACCCTCAAGAAGGTGATTGGTGATTGTATCAGTTCTTATTAATTCCGAAAAAATTGTTAGGTCTTTTGGCGAATTGGCTTTCGTACATATCAGAATACGGCAAGAAAAGTGACATAGCTCAAAAATGGAGTAATTGAGAAATAACACATTGAAGAAATCAATAAAACCTATATTGAAAAAGTAAAACTCATTGTTTTAAATTTTGTCATATTCTATAGAATAATACTATGGATCTGTAATTAGTTCTTCTAGAATATTTGGCGCTACCAGGTAAAAATCAGCCAACAGTCTGAGCGCAACTTTATTATTCTCTCGGCAGAAGTTCGAAACGCGTTCATTTTTGAGATGCGGTGTAGGTTTTAGATTACTATGTGACTGAAAACCTAACAAAAAGTTCGGGAAGCGGTTCTAACATATGAAGTACATAATTGGGTTATATTCCGAGATGCTGTCTAGGGGTTGAAAATGGAAAAAAACTTAAAAATATGTGATTATTAAACAAGCCCGTGGAAGTGAAAAGATATCCGATATCTGATCAGCGCTGCAAGATATGGTAGAATTCATGGAAAAGTATACAACCAATTTACACCCCCTTAGGGGGTATTTAAATGAAGAATCCGTAGAATAAAAATGAATTCAATATTTGGAAGAACGTAGTAGATATGACGAAAATCGTGGCAATACATTCAATCTATTTTCACTGATAATTTTTTTTGCCCCCTTCCGAACGCCAATGGATATTCGAATTTTTTTTTTAATCAGACTTACTTTTTTAGTTGATCTACATACTACATATCCACACCGAGTTTAAGTTTCTAGCATAAGCCGTTCTATAACACCCCATTATTAAAATAAGAAAGTAAAATTGGTGAGGTCTCTCAGTTATTCCACTTTTCTCGCTTCTCTATTATTATTATTTTTTTGTTGATTTTTTTGCGAGTTAGAGATGTGACGTTTTTCGTGCAAGTTAAGGATTTATAACTGACATAATCTCAAAATAAGCATTTTTTGCGTTATATCACTTTACTTGCCGACGTGCGATATAATCGTTTCAAAATTTTATTTTAGGGCCAACGGTGTATGCTAATAAAGCTGAAACATACATTGTGGAGCAAGCTTTAAAGTGGGAATATCTAATTATCTCAAAAAACACGCATGTTTTATAACTCATTTTTTTATACAAGTGTCTTACTTTATCCTGCACGCAGTCTGCGTCTTTTTTAGACCACTTTTACAACGAATCTTTATCTAAAAACAATTAACTCGTTAATAGAATATAAAATCTATGGTAAAAATCGATAACAGCTTAAGTCGAAAAACAAATTAGGCGGTTACGAGTTTCAAAATTGATAAATAAAGTAATAAAAAATATGTCAGAAGATCTTATTTCATTGAATTTCATAATACAACACAATAATATGACAAAAAATCTATCAAAGAATGGAATTTTTTTAAAAATGCAATTAAGAACTTATTATTATTATTATTATATTCTACGACGCTAGCATATAAATATACTAGCGCATGTATTTGAGTGCCAGATCTTTTATAGCCTATGGCACTATTGTACGTTTAGGAAATTGAAAACTTGTAAAATGATTTTTTCTTATCTCGACATAAGCTGTTAATGTTTTTTACTGCAGAAGTATTAATTTTATAATGAGCATTTCCCTCTTATAACTAGTAAGTAAAATCGATTCGTTCTTCAATTAAATATTTCTTATTACGACTTCATATATAAAGGAGAATAAGTCTAAAGTTGAATTTTAAGGTGATTTTTTCCGAGTTTTAGTAAACGAATTCGAGTAATTTTCATCGGAAAAACATTAATTTAAATTTCTTTTAGTATGTATCTGGTACCATTCAAAATATAATAATTGAAAACTAAATTTTCTTGGAATAATAATTAAACGATTTTCGTTTAAAACATTTTAGTTCATTAATTTTATTTTTTTTTGTAAAGAAATATTTACACTGGTTGGATTTGTTTTATAAAGTGCAAGTGATTAAAACGAGAAAACTATTGATTTAAAAAAAAAGTATCTTGGACAGAATATTCGCCATTCTGGGTAATCCGGAATCTGATATGTAGTTAAGCTAAAAATAATTAATTTTTTTCCTTTATTTTAAAATTCTTATATAAAATTTACAAACAGGTATTTAGTGCATTGATTTAAATGGGACCAGTGCTTAATTAATGTACATATGGTTGTTTAGTTACGAGGGATGACGACTTAAGTGCCTGAATCTATCGCGGACTATTATCAAACACTTCGTGGCAATTTTGTATTCTTATCTAATTGCGCAGTGATTACTATTATACACTTATTAGAATGACAAACCCAGCACTCTTAGGTTAGGTTAGGTTAGGTGGCAGCCATCCAAACCATGGATCGGCTCACTTAGACCATTCGGTTGGTCCATTGTGATACCACACCCAGCACTCTTACATTTCTATAGAAAAAAAAATTATTTGCATTTATCGCCAATCTCAATTATTTTCTCGGTACAGACTCCAGTCACTCTGCTCCCGATGAGATGCAAATTTTAACACAAAGAATGCGCTACCAAAAATTTCTCAACCGATTACCACCTATCGGAAAAAAACTGAAAAAACTAAATTTATTGGATAATGAAATTATTTTAGTTGCGCGAACTAAATTGTTTTAAGCATCAAGAATATTTTCGTTACGTTCAAATTTCAGTGAATTGTAGGAATAACTAATTTCATTAATAATATTTTTCACCTATACTGCCATCTATATGTAAGAAGAAAAAGCCGCTGTTCTGCTCTGAAGCTCTGTCCCGATCTTTTGATCACTCTTCTCTGCTTTACTCTAGACTAGAGTGTAAAAGAACGCATCTTTTAGGAGCATTTTTTTCCAACTTTATCTGGAGCAGGGTAAAAGCTTTGAACATTTCATGAGACTAAATAGCTGCACCACTGTTTAAGGTGGTGTTCTCGCTTCGCGTTTTGTTGTTGTTTTCGCGATTCGCTAACCTGCTCTGTACTGGATAAAAGAGATAAAAAAAACCCGCCCATTATTTAAATAATGCGTTGATAACGATTTATATGAAAACTTTACGCTTGATTTGATTTATTAATTATTTTTAATTAATTAATTAATTAATTTTAATTAATTATTTTTTAATTATTTTAATTGCGCGTGATTCAAAATAGAGCTATAACTTTTCTTTACAGAATTATGAAGTCTTTTACGCTGTTATTAATTCTAGGAGTCATCAGTTTTGCACTGTGCGCACAAAATGTAAACAATATTGAAAGCGAGAAACCCATGTGAATGTTTTCTAATATATTTGTTCTTATTTTTTAGAGTATGAAGGAGAATGTAGATGGTTCAAGTAAGTTCACCCAAATTTCTCGTCTTTTCGTTAAAACTTGTACCAAAAATGTTCAAAATTCAACGCCGATACTTCTTAGTGATTAAGGGGTTATGCCGCTCTAGAGGCTGAAAAAATAGGCCTTTTTCGGAATTTTTTTTCAGAAAAACTACAAAATAAATCGATATTGCAAAAATGGATATATATAATACATGTTATTGACTATGTACAGTAATTTTTTTGAAGCGATTAAATTCAAAATGGCGGCTGTGCAGCGTTTTTGCGATGACGTCTCCGTTTTTTCAGGGTCCATGACCGGACACCTAGTGCCTGTACTTTTTTAATTATGCTTAGCAAATAAATTTATTTCGATTACATATAACAACAGTCACAAGAGTACGTAGGATTTTTTTGATATTTTGATTTTTAGCCAAATGTCGCACTTCTGAAGTGAAAAGTGTGAAATTTGCCTAAAAAATCGTCAGAAAATTGTTTATAACAAATGAACTAAGCAATATAAAAAAAAATCCTACGTACTCTGATAGACAATATAGTTCTAAAGATATATTAAAAATTTTAAGTGAATCTGTTGAAAATTGTCTGAGTTTCCGGCCAGCATGAAAAATGTAGTTTTGAGATAAACGCGTTTGAAGTTTTCAGTATGTAGAAAATCATGAGTAATTTTGCAATATGCCTTGTACTAAAACTCGAAAAACGAGTTCTTAGAGACTTTTATCAGTCATAATCTTTTGGGACAGCATTTTTGAGGTCCTAGGGGACCATTTAAAATAATAAAAAACAAATCGATGTCTCCAAAACTCTAGAGTGGCCTTTAAGCGAAACCGAACAGAGTCCCAAAATATAATAGAAGAACCAAGGCCCGATTTGATCACTCTTGAGTATGTTTCATATCCTCCACCACATTTAATTTTTTTTTCAAAAACTTGTTTCATTTCCTTATAATTTAATTTGTTATTTATTGTAAGCTTATGTTTGGCGATTTATGGACACCTTTATTCGGCTATGATTAATGCGATAATAGCTGTGTTTTTTATTCCCGGTTTACCATAAAGCTCGACAAAATTGCACGGCAAAACAACAACAGTGCGGTTACCGTAACCGCACTGTTGTTGTTTTGCCGTGCAATTTTGTCGAGCTTTATGGTTAACCGGGAATAAAAAACACAGCTAATAGGCCTTGTTTTTGATACTTTATCTAGAGCAGAGTAGGAGCTTTGAACTTTGAACTTTTCATTATCCAGAATAGCTGCACCACTGTTTCTGTTTCTGTTTCTACTGGTGTGGTGTAGTTGCTCTTCCCGCGTTTTGTTGCAGTTTTCGGATTTCACTTACCTACTCTGTACTGGATAAAGGATAAAAAAAACGCCTAATAATAATTTGACAACCACATGCATTATGTCTGTGATGATATGATTTAATTGTATAGGTACTTTGGTAAAACTTTACTGCATATTTTATTGCAGGTCAACTCCCGAGTGAAACCACACCTGAAGCACAGCCCGATCCGCAACATATCGAACAGAATTTAAATTGGCCAATTAAATTGGCAGAATTTGTAGGTCTGTTGGGAAGTCTGATTAGCGGATAGAATAATAACTGATGAGTGAATGATAAAATTATATTTATCTTCCATACCTAAAATTTTTGAATAAATGTCTTATCGGATGTTATCGTTATCAACTAAGAAGTTTATTTCCTATTTAAGAGCTATACGCGAAATATTAATAAAGTAGTCTGATCACGGTTGAATTTAAAATAGGTTATAAGCTAAACACATGTTCATAGTATGAAAATAAAATCAAATCAATCACATAAGAAGTTTTTTTTTTATTTTCCTTTAACTTTCATCAAATCAAATCAAGCACCTTCTTTTCAGTACAACGTTAAACGTTATTTTTAATCGCATTATGCTAAAAAGTTAAAAAATGTAAATTGTATATTTTCTAACAATAGAAGCAAATTTGATTAAATGTTAGTTGTTTTCCGGTGTCAGTGGAGTGAAACCCCAACACGAAATCCCTGACTGTTGATTAATCGCTGTCCTTGAGGACATGACAATTGGAAAACCATCACTGGATAGACCAGTTTTATAAGACTGTGTTGGACTAGGAGCTGTTTCGTCATCGGATGGCATGGACTCTTCAGAGAGTTTATCATGTCTACTATCCGAAACACCCTGACAGCTGGTGGTACTGCTAAGGAATATGCTATATAGACGATGTTGAAACAAATTTCATTGTCGAGAATGTGAAATTTTTGGTAAAGGTAGGTGGCACGGATGATCATCAAATATTTCAACCTATTTGGTAGAAATTCCGTCTTTTACAGCAATTCTTTTTTTTACCAATTTTTTAATAATGAATTTAAGTTAATGAACTTACTAACATTTAATAAAATTGTTTGTTTGTTGAACTGTTCGAACATCACGTGAAAATTGCTGAACAGAATTAAATGAATTTCATTATTTGAATAAATAGCGCTAAATATGGTATAAATCGCATAGATGTGTGATGGAATTGCAAAACAATAGCTGATTCAATTTTGAATCCTGCCTACTTTTCCTGCCAGGGAAATAATCATGCCATGCATTCTGACCCTAGCGAAAATTCGAGATGTGGTTCGTCTTATGTGACTAAAGTCTGTGAATAAGATCTTCAAATATAGCTTTCATTTCGGACCTAACGAATAGATCAAACTCAAGTCTGAATTTGGTGTGTTCAAAGCAGACTATGATGCTATTCATATCATACGCATATGATGCATAATCAGACCATGCATTTCGGACTTATCGCCTATTTTTCCAGCAGGACTGATTTTTAAGTGACTAAAATCATGCCGTTTCATTTTTGATCCAAAGTGATATGATTATTAGTATCATACACGTCCGGCGAACTTCGTACATTGAGTTTTGGACGTATCGATAGCCCGATATCAGGTGTGACTTTGGTATTATTCAAATCAGGCCTTGAACAGAGTATAACCTTCAATGGTGATTTGCCATACACTACTGAACAATTCACAATGAATTTGACGGATATTGCTTTAACCCGTAAGTCGCAACGGCAACGCAAGCCGGCGCAGCCTAGGTGTCAAAAAGTTGAGCACAGTGTACTTCTATTGTGGTAGTCACAAAGAAAGCAGCTTAACGCAGCCATCAAAAAAAGTTCGCCAACTCTTAACTTTTCCGTAGCCCGTAATTAACCTCAAAATTAATGAGTGATTTTGTTATGTTTAACACGTTGAATCTGTACTTTATGTGTCCCGGACTAAACTAAAAATGTTTCTAGTTAGTTCGCTTCGTATAAACGAATATGATCACTTTTGTGAGAATTTCAAAAAAATTTAAAACGACGCAGAGAGTGAATAGTTATCAGCTTAGATCTGTATGCTAGTGTACATTTTGCTGAAAAATATCCAAAATTGCGCCAAAAAATCACGAAAAAATTGCATGTTTCAATCATTTCCTTTGGCAAAGTCTAAATAAAAGTTCGCACGAAAATACTCACGAATATTACACACAGCTGAATTGGCAACACCACGAAAAAGGCAAGCGAAAAGAAACCAAGAAGAAGACACATGGAAGCAATTTGAAAATTGCATCTATGAGCGTTCGTTTCATTCCGTAATAAACCCACTGTGACGTCATGACGTCGGCTCAAAACCTAGTCTTAAGTTAGTTGTAAGTAATTATAATTGTAAATAGTCGTAAGTAGGGTTCAAAACGATATATGTAATATTGGGTTTTTTCTTGTCAAATTTTTTTCCCAATTAGTACAAATACTCACGATTTCCAGGCGGACATCCAACATAGTTGGATGAACTTCGACGGATCTCGTGGGTATTCTAGCAATAAGTATAGATACACTAGAATTGTAGTTAAATAAAGATACTCTGATCCCCACAAAACATCCACCGATACCTACTATTAAATCTTAGGATACTCACTTAAGGTCATTAAGACCAATTAGGAGCTCTAAAAATTTAGTTAATTATAGCTTTAGAAATTAAGAGAAAAACTGTTAGATTTAAGGAATTGGCACAAATAAAGCAAATTTTAAGACTTAAACTTATGGTAGAACAATGATAGTGAATAGTAAAGGGGAAAGAAATGTGTTGGAAGTGCTTGAAAGCTTGAATGCTTAGAGCAATATGTGCATGGATACAGACTAAACTATCTAGTCGGCAGAGTGTGCGCAGCTCGATACGATTAAAAAGTTACCCAACTGTTCAGTATGCGCTAGCTCCTAAAGTATTTTAAAGTTTCTTATCAACGCTAATGCTCTGTGCCAATACTCTGAGAGCAAGTTGATTAATGGTTTTTGTTAGATGTCCGGAACGCGTTTAATGATAAAATGCGGTGTAGGTGACTGCGATTGCTGAGTGCTTTTATATTAGTAATGTTAAAAGTAGCTAATAGAGGAGATTCAATTAATACGTAGTAAATTTGTAGAAAGAATTTTTAATCCATAATAATAAATTTTTGATTTTAACCAATTCCTCTTATTGAATTATAGCTTAAAGAAAATCTGGTTGTCGACTAGCTGAGCCGTGTTAGCGCACTGATGTAGAAAATAGTAAAATAGGAACTTAATGCCGAAATAAAACTCAATAAAATTATTCTATTAGTAACAGCTTTAATTCACTATCAAATTTATACAATCAGTAGACCGACAAATGCCTGCTTTTTGGGAATAATCCGCCCTGAAACAATTCGTGTTTCTATTTGGTATAGACAGTGCTTGTAAAAGCGTTCCAGCTCGATTCATTACAGTTCCTCATTTTTTTTTCCTCAATTTTCTCATCTCTAGTTTTTTTCTTCTTTTTCTTTTAATTTAATTTAAAGTTATATAACAAAATAAAAACAAATCTAGCAACTAATACAATTAAATTTAATTATCGACTAAAATAATTAATTTTACTCCACATTCGTCCCCACAATCAGCACTCTCTTTCAATTTCAACACTCGATTCATATCCTTAGGAATTTATCGACTGTAATCAAGCCTACTGTTAGCGAGAGAAGGAATGTAGTCGAGACAAAATCGATACGATCGCCGGCAGAATCGGCCGATTGATCGTGCTTTTGACTATGCGATTGTTGTCCCTCTGGCGGATGGTTGTGCTGATCGCTAACGTGTAGTTGAGCGCGCAACTTCAAATTTTGCGGTAGGACAACGCAGAAATAGCTATGAGTATCGAACTTTGTTGTATTGAAGATTGTTAGGGTGTAGTTTTTACTGACGCTGACGCGTTCACTAACTGCTTTTAGACTTTGTGACAGAACCTCTGTCTCGTTCATCCACATTATAACGTTGGTTTCTATGGAAAAAAATATGGTTTAATTTTAGTTAAAAATTTAGTGATATTTTTTGAAAATTCTTGCCTGCCAGATTATGCACTGAACAATCTAAAATTGCATTTTCGCCCGGTCGAACGTGTTTGGTGTACTTTTCGACATCGAAAAATGGAGGTTCTGTCGATTTCTGTACAGATGAAGTCGGCTTGGGGTCATGGGAAACCTTCTCATCGTCGTACTGGTAGTCATCGTCACCTTGCATATTGTAGTCGTCATGGTCGTCGGACGCTCCATAAGCTAAAAAGAAATTGAAAAAAAGGTTATTTCTATGGTATAAGAAAAAAAAAAAAACTGCCAACAATCTGGCCGTAACTTTATTATTTTTCCGGCACAAGTTCTAGGTATTCATACGAAGAATCCGCATAATAAAATTAAATTCAATATTTGTGACGAGCTAGTATTTATGACGAAAATCGTGGAAAAATATGCATTCTGCATATCTTCATAGATATTTTTTTTGCCCCCTTCTGAATGCCAATACATATTTAAATTTTTTTATCCAAATTTTTTTTCTAGTTATTTTACATATACACACCAAGTTTCAACATTGTAGCTTAAGCCGTTCTATATATAAAGGAAAAACACCCCCCCCACACCCGTACCACACTACCCTTCGAATTTCAAAAAACCTTGAAAACACTTTCTAGGTATTCATACCAAGAATCCGTAGCATAAAATTAAATTAAATATTTGGGACGAGATAGTAGATATGACGAAAATCGTGGAAAAATATGCATTCTATTTTCACAGATCATTTTTTTTTGCCCCCCTTCTGAACGCCAATACATATTTGAATTTTTTTTTTTAACAAAATTGCTTTTCTAGTTGATTTACATATACACACTGAGTTTCAAATTTCTAGCGTGAACCATTTCAGAGTTAGGAAAAACATCCCCACCACCGTACCATACTACCCTTAAAAAAATTATATTTCCCCAACATGCCGCTACTATAGCTCTACCTAAATACCCAGTTTAAGGTTTATATCATTACAGGTTCTTAAGATATAAGCATCGGAACTTTTTCCTTTTCACCCTCCCCCACCCTCACCCTCTACACCCTCAACTCCAAAACTTTTTTCCCTACTTGGGTTTAATTATCGCTACTTCTGGTAAAAATTCTAAGCATCTATCTTACACTGATTTTGAGATTTGAAATGTGTTTCATTTGAAAAATTCTTATTCCCTCCACTTCTATGATACACCTCCCACTTTGAAAATTTTACTTTGATCAATCTTTATTTGTCGACCTTAATACCCAAACCGAATTTTATTTTTCTAGAGCAATTGGTTCATGAGATATCGTAATCTAAAGTTTTTCACCCCCCACAACTTCCCCCACCAAAAATTTTTTTTTCAATCTGTTTTCCTAGTACAACTTCAAATATATCTTAAGTTTGAATAGTGTGCCATTAACGGTTTTGGAGATATGGATTTTAGAATGTGTCTATCTCGCCTTTTTTGGGTTTCGGACGCATTATATTTCCCCCCACTCCCATACCCCTTAATCAATATTGACAATTTTAATGCAAATGGGTCTATTATCAGAGCTCTATAGAAATTTCAAGTTTCAGTTTCCTATCAGAAGCGGTTTCTGAGATATAGAAACCAAAATTTTCCGTCTAAAACGCTTCCCCCTCCTTTCCCCTCACACCACCATCCCTAAAAATTTGGTCACTTCAAGGAGCCTACCCCGTCTAAAAAATGAAAAATTTCAATTTAATATCTCAAAGCGTTTGGGAGCTACGAGCCTCCAAACGATTTTGCGTACGGCGGACAGACGAACTGAAAATTTTTATTGCTTTTTTTGCGTCTACTAGTTATGAAACGTGAAAATAAAAATTTTGAGGGTAGCAAATTTTTTTTTTAAGAAATCAATTAAAATACTTAATTATTAAAATAATAACGTAATTGAAGGATGCTTTGGGAACGTACTTAGGTACCTACTTCGCCATGAACTTGGGCGAATTCGCAAACATTAAGCTAGACAAACTGCTGTAGTGTGTCAGGCTGGTGGGGTGGTTACCTAAGATGTGGTCTTGAGCACAAGGGTAGTTCTCCCCGTACATGGGGATCACAACGGACCTATTGGCGGTCTATTTGTTTGGTCACATCGGCGGCCACCCACCTTACCTAATTTAACCTATTGTTACATGTAAGCCTGGCAAACGCGCAATTCGATCAGTTTCGCATAGTGGAAACAGTAACAATCGAATACCTACCCCAATCAGAAACCTAGTTGAAGTATATAACGGGCGGAACACATTCTAATCGCATACTCTCGTATAAACCAGAACAGTGTTGAACATCAAAATCGAAAGCTCTAACACTTTCGAGGACCGTTCACCACCGAGCGAACATTCAAGTACAGTCTCGACTACAGCCAAATATTTAGTATAAAAGCAAGCGAAGCGAAGGAAGATTGTATAATAAATTGCCTAATAAATTGTTAGATATTTATTTCGATTTTAGCTAATTGTATTTTACTTGAAACCCCGCCGAACCCCTAACTCGCAACACTATAAATTTAATGGAAATTAACTCGGAAGGAGACTTCCTCTCCCATTCCCAATCAAGGTATTAAACCTTGATTGGGTCCAGATTTATAATTCCCACGTTCCCAAGGCAAACACTAATGCTACTCTGTTGTTTTCCCTTCCACAAATCGGTCTATCTTTTAGGTTTTCCTTCCAATTTTCCAAAGACTCGGATGAAGTTCTTGATGAAGTTTAACCCCTAGCTGGTTTAAGACCTATAACTTCTTATAAAGTCACGTTCGAGGTAAATTTGTTCCCTGCTTAAAATATCTCTTCATTTAAGCTGTAGAAGTATTCAAAAATCCAAATCTCCTTAATGAGTGATGGCAGAAGGTTGAATGTTTGTAGTTGTCTCAAGAGATGATAGGAACCAAGACGAGGATGTAGTGACATCTGGTTCTCCAAAACTTAGTTTAATGGAGAGTTCTGGCAGCTAGCGAAAAGTAAGATGGAGAGGTTAAGTTTTGGCACTGCCCGAAAAAATTAGAGCTTAGAAGTTAAGAGTTTTCGCGCGCACGGTCGAAAAAAAATAAAATATTAAGTATAATAAGAAGAGAAGTTTAGCTTTAGCGCGTACAGGCGAGTTAAAGTTAGTTTAGGCGCAACTTTATTATTTTGGGGGTTGAACGTGTTTAAATCTGAGATGCAGTGTGGGTGACTATGGGACTGACAGCCTTAAGAATAACGTTCCAAATAGCCTCCTTAGTCAGTCCCATATCACACTTCGCATCTCAGAATTAAGCTCGTTTCGGACTTCAAGCCATAAAATTATAAAGTTGCGCGCAGACTGTTGACCGAGTTTTTTTAGTGTTAATAACTCTAGTAGCACATTTATATATAGATACTAAGTTTCATCATTCTAGCATAAGCCGTTTCTCAGATATGAAAAACCACCCCACCCCAGTACTTTGCTACTCCTATCAAACATTTTATTTTTCAGGAATGTCTCTTTAGTAGCTCTATATAGTTTTCAAATTTTAGCTTTCTACCCTTTGCGGCTTGCGAGAAATTAAAATCCGAATTTTTTTTTGTAGGTGTAATGTATTTATTGTTCAAGTTTTCACGAATTCCGATAAATCTTTCAGTTTTAATGAGATCAAATTCGCTTTTACTTATAAGTGTTTCTTACCCCCCATTTCCCACACTTTATACATGTTGTCCTAAAAATTATTTTTGGAACATTTATATCGTTTAACGAATTCCGACATATCATTTATACCTGAAGGGATATCGATCTCTTTTTGACTTTAACGGACTTTCTATAAAAACAGTCTCAATTTTTTTCTTGGAATTTAACTTCTAATACTCTGTACAGACTATGAGTTTTAAACGCGTTTAAGTAGGTAAAATAAACGTGTTAAGAACGTAATCTACTTGTTTGAAACAAACATGTCTGTATAGCAGTAATAAAAGTAAATTAATTAGCTAATGCTGTCGTTGTACAAACACCAAATTGAGTTTCTACAGCATTAAATAGTTTCTTGCAAAGTTTATTCCCGCCAGAGTCAGAGTACATGTTTTCGGGTAAGCGCGTTGCAGTTACGTGTTTTTGTAAACGCGTTCAGCAAGTGTTTTCAACACGTTCAACTCGATTGAAACGCGTTAATCTCGTAGTCTGAACATATTATAAGGGGCTATGCCGATATTTTACCCATTATGAGAAGAATGAATTTTGAGAAGCAGTTGAACTCGGTCCACTTATAAAATCTGCAAGAGTTTAGGTGCAGCATATTTATGATGGAAGAATCAAACGATTCTCACCGACCTACCGTGACTGTGTTACCGCCTTCTTTATGAGTTATTTTCGGTTTTATTATATTCCGACCACCTTAAAAGAGTGTGTTACAATATTTACAGAGTTCTTAATGAATAAAGTTAGGCTTACATTCTTACGAAACAAATATCAGATAGCATTACCGTGAAAATCAACACCTGGAAATGACGAAGCAAAAATCCCTACGATTACCCGCTATTTAAATTCGAAAGATCCATAAGGCGATTATGTCAACTTGCTGTCTATAAGCCGATGCTAAACAAGATTGTAATAGGTACTCTACGACGAAAATCACGCAATCATTTGCAATTATCGCTGTCAATATCAGCGCAATTATCAATTCAAAAATTATTAGCATATTCTTTAAGATTAGATTAGAAGAAAGACTGGCCGATACCGCCACCCTCACCGCTAGTAAATCGTCAAACATATAGGCATACTTCTCCAGACTGCTAATAAATTCCATTCAAACGGCGTCGGCAACGTGTTCGTAATTTAAAAACAGCATGGGTCCGCCAATCCTCCTATCGAGTGTGTGAAGTCAAGTCCAACGCACTTTATTCGCCAAATCAAACAAAACTTCGGTTAAAATTAGAAAGTCTGAAGAAAATAAGGTGCTAATTTTCGATTCAAAAATCTTCTAGTTCTCGACATTCTCCAGGTGTTGGCAGTTCAACCGAAAAATTCAGACTTTCAAGATTTTCCGTTCACCTTTGATCCTATCAGTGGTGCTGTTGAAAGGTGGACAGGTATCACGACATGGACGGTTCCTGCTTATTACAAATGCAGGGAAAGGAGCTAGAGCTGCTCACTATTCCCCGGCTTAGTGGATTTGAAATTTAACACTTTCAACGGCTCCCACTATGTAGAATCCGAGTTGTTGGGTTGACGGGTTGGAGGGTTAGAGGGTGCGGGCAGGTATTGCTCTAAGGTACGCGAGTATGTTACAAACATTCGGCGCAACTACACTGCCGCATACGTTGTTAACGGATGTTGTTGGATTTCGTGACTTGTCTCCTGTTGGATGTCTTAATGCCTATTCAAGAAACGGACCAGAACCTTTCGGCACTTTGAGATTAAGGGAAATGATAAGCGAAAGGAACATAAATTGTGCGGCATGGCTCTTTGAGTCGAAATTGACCGATCCTGTTCCCCCCGATGACACTGACTTGCTTATCATTTCTATTGCAAGAAGTTCGAATAAATCACTCGAGTTTCATTCCAGAGATCTTCATCTTAATAATGTTCTTGGACTGACGACAGTCGTAGAAATGTAGCCACTGGTGAAAGTGAAATTTGTCATCGACTAGCCAATTGTGTGGTACTCAAGATTAAGTGCTGAACTACTATTCAAATTGAATTTTATTATTTATTATTAACTAATCCACTGCATAGTAGGCTTGTGTAGTTCGCGAACGAGCTAGTTCAGAAGAGAGTGCCCGTAACTGAAATGAACGAACTAGTTCGGAGTCAGTTCATACCAGTTAAACTTCGTCTTTGTATAGTTTTTGGGCGCATAAAGGCTGCTTTACATGACAAATGCAAACATTTTTGATTGAAATTGTGAGAGAGCTAGCATATCGAATTTTCAATGGAGTAGAAAGAAACCACTGCAAAAAAAAAATTCACAAAAATATTGTCAATATCTTTTGCTAAACATGATATTTGTTCGTTTCACTCCTGATCAGTTTCTCATAAGAGGTTTTCCTTCTCCCTCACAATAACAGTAAAAAATATTTGCATTCGTCATGTAAACCAGCCTTAAGGCTGCTTTAGTTTCTAGTGTGGTGGGTAGTGTGAATGCTGATTCTTCTTCATCTCCAGAAACTTCAACTAAGATATTGTCTGCCATGGTGGGTGCTTTTGGATTGGGATTGAAAATTTGTTGGAAGTAAAAACCCCATCTTCTTGTAATTTCTTGTGTGTTGCTGATGATGTTGCCCTCTGCGTTTTTTCAGAGACTGGTTTTGGACTTACAACCCTTTTTAAAAGTTTTTTTTACTATTGCATTTTATTAAAACGCTGTCCCAGAATATTTTGACCGAATAAAGTCTCTAAGGACTCGGTTTTCGAATCTTAGTACAAGGTATATTGCAAAATTACTCATGATTTTCTACAACTCAAAACTTTAAACGTGTTTATCTCAAAACTACATTTTTCAAGTTGGTCGGAAATATAACTCAGACAATTTTAAACCGATTCACTTGAAATTTTTAATATATCTTTAAAACTATATTGTCCATCAGAGTACGTAGAATTTTTTTTTTTAAATTGCTTAGTTCATTTGTTATTAACAATTTTCTGACAATTTTTTAGGTAAATTTCAAATTTTTCCCTTTAGAAGTGCGCCATTTGCCTAAAAATCAAAATATCGAAAAAATCCTACGTATTCTTGTGGCTCTTGTTATATGTAATCGAAATAAATTTATTAGTTTATCATAATTCAAAAATTATAGGCGCTAGGTGTTCGGCCGTTGACCCCGAAAAAACAGTGACGTCATCAGCCGCAGCCGCACAGCCGTCATTTTAAAATTAATCGCTTAAAAATTTACTGTGCATAGTCAATAATATGTATTATAAATATTCCTTTTTGTAATCTCAATTTATTTTGCAGTTTTTCTAAAAACATATCCCGAAAAAGGCCTATTTTTTCAGCCTCTAGAATGGCATAACCCCTTAAAAGTAATTTTTTTATATTGATTAATGTCAATATAAATAAATGTCTTCTTTTATTGAGATTTCATGAGATTTGTAGCTTCCGTGACATTTGTAACATAAGTATTCTGTGAATAATGGCTAAAAGATTTCTCTACCAAGATATTGGTGTTAAAAACTTATTTTAATTAAATCTTATTTTATTCGCAGAACAATATACCTACATCAGTAAAAGAAAAATGAGCCGAAAAAAATTCTTTTCAACCACAGTAATTGATTTTATATTTTTATTTTTACTCTTGCATACAATTTTAACTATTTCGTATTTTCAATTGGGTAATAGAGTGAAACTTTTTTCTAGAGTTATTTTCGCATTAATGGCTTCTTTCTTAATAGCACATTCAAAGTTTCGAAATCACTTTGAACTGTTCTCATTGTTTATTATGTAGATTTCATTTGAAAGCTGGAATTCAGTGTTATTGTGTGAAAAGCTTATCAGTGAAAATTAATAGTTCAACAATAGAAAAGTTAAGTACTATTAAGTACACATGACTTGCTCATATCTGAATTCAGTATCTCTATATATAAAAATGAATGTATGTTTGAATGTTTGTCCGGTATATGCTCCTAAGCTACTCATCCGATTGCGATGAAACTTTGATGATTTTGGTTGAGGGTATGCCCGCGATGGTTTGAGCGTTACAAAAATCATTTAACAGTTGGTGGTTCGCGAGTTCTTTCAATATTTGAGTGTATTTCATATGATTTAGCGTCAGTTCGTCCATTTTCGGTGCATTAGTTATGCATTCCTATTACAAAATGGTAAAGTTGGACGATGGATGGTGGATAGAGGATAGTGGATGGAAGATGGAAGATACTGGATAGAGGAGTGTTGATGGAGGTTTCTGGATAGTGGATGGAGCAAGATGGTGGATAGAGGATGGAGGATGGCAGATGGAGGATAGTGGATGTGGAATGGATGGAGAATAGTGGATGAAGGATGGAAGATGGAGGATGAAGGATGGTGAATAAAGGATGGAGGATGGAAGAAGGAAGATGGAAGATGGAGGATGGTGGAGGGATGATGGTGAATGAAGGATGGTGGATGGTGGATATAGGATGGAAGATGGAGCATGGGGGATGGTGGATAGATAATTGTGCATGGTGGATAGAGGATGGGAGATGGTGGATGGAGGATGAAGGATGAAGGGTGGTGGATGGAGGATTGTGGATAGAGGATGGAGTAACAGAAGCAATAGGAGAAATGGGAGTAACGGGAGTAACAAGAGCATCGGGAGAAACACAAGCAACGGGAGATTCAGGACTCAACGGGAGAAACGGGAGAAACAGGACCAATGGATCAACCGGAAAAATGGGATCAACGGGAAAGACGGGACTAACAGGGGCGATGTAACAACGTGAGCGTAGCGGCTAGTATGTAATAAGAACTTATGTACATGCCACTTTTACGATCTGACCGAAAATAGAAGTGTCACAAATGTACTAAATGTAGCTGACAATCATTTGCTGACGTGAGTATTCACAATAATGCGTGGTTTAGTTAATAATTGAAATCAAATCAAATATGATTGTGATTATAGTTCAAATCGTTAAATTCATATGATTTCGACTCAGTGTGAATGTTCTGAATCCAAGTTAAAATCTAAATCCGACTATGACTAGTTTGTATCGTGTAACTAGTCACGGCTCCATTACTCGTCCTAAATCATTCGAATTGTGTCAGAGGCATGTGTTTATGTTCGCGTTCAGAAGACCAATCCAAGCTAACTTCAAAGGGCGCCTGCACTAAACGAATTCCATCTAAAACGCTCTGCCCAGAAAACAACGAAAAGGAAGACCTCGTCATTTGTCACGCGAACTATTTCGAAATCTTCCAACTGGCGTTTAGGCCGCACCTTATGTCGTGATTTACATTTCAAGAATATTGCAGGCATGCGGATCACTCACTGGCGAAACCTTGAACGACTATTGCACTTATTGCATTTCTGTATGCATTTGTCCGTTGCACTTATGTAGGTGCGCCTCGACTGGTATCTTTGCTGCAATGTTGATTCCAATTGCTGCTTACCTTACCCTAAGACCTGCAAAATCGAGACAATCGAACAATCTGTGGATTGCTTGATAAAAATAGCATTTTTCTGGGCTGAGGTCACACTCCGAATTGAAATTGCCGGAAACAGAAAATAGTGAAAAGAGTTTATCATGTCAAATGTCGATGAAGAGCTGACCCAGGCCATAATCGTCCTACCTAAATTAATTAGCGTGGATTCGAAGTTCGAATGACCACACCCGGTGGCAAATGTGCAGAATTGATACCACCAGTCCTCCTCCAGAGGGAGCTCTCCAATGACTCTCGTGGAACTAATGGCTCTGTCCTTAACCTAGAATCAGTTCGCATAAATTTCAACGGTTTAATTTGGTTAATAGATGGAATCCATTGATCTTCATTGCCACCAAGAAGGCGACATCCAAGCCAAGACGGATGGCGGCAACTGGTAAACAAATCAGCAGCATAGTGGCAGGCCAGGCCCCAAGTGAGAGCGTTCTGACTTCAACATCATCGTCGGCAGCACTCCTTGACGCTTGCTTGCTACACAAGGAACACGGTCAACAATTCAACGTTTTCCTTTCGTTTTTCCCGTCTATTTTGGGTTTGCCGCGGTATCGAAAGGCGCACTGTTGTGCCATAGGGCGTCTATTGGGAAATCGAAACTATATGACCGCTAGCGAGGGTTAATTCCGTCACTTCCGGTTTTGGCTGGGATTCCCCTCGCTTCCAGAAAATAGATACTTAACATAAATTGTAATATCTGCAGGGCAGCTTGCGAGGGCATAAATAGTTTTTCCAGGTTTTTCGAGGGAAACTAGTTGGTTTTTTTCTATAGGGGAGAAGCTCCGTAGCGGTCGATATGATAAGGTTATACGGTCACGTGCATAACGTGACATTCACAAGTGTCCTTTACAATGAAATGTTATTTCGGTGCACTACATGCGGTAAAAAAATGGTAATGTACTGCAGATAGTCGTAGAATAGAAAATAGGAAACAAGGTGAGCAGCTAACAAATTTTATTACCAGCCGTTTTCCTAGTTTTTTGTCGACACGAGGGTAGAAAATAACAAAATTAAATGGAAAATTTGTGAACATTATGAAGTCGGTGTTTGAAAGGGGAGTGCTACGGCGGATTCCTAACGAATGAAGAAGTCCGTCCATTAACAGCTTTCGACTTCACTTGGCAATTTATTTTTAATGTAAAAAGTACGAATTTTTTGGGTGTTGCTAACGAATTAAGGAAATTATTGATGTCACAATGTTCTTGTTATTTTAATAATACAGCATTCCCAAGTATCACAGATAGTTCCTGGTCACAACCTGTAGTCCGATTAACATTTTCACAACTAATTTTTAGTTGTGGCTTATGCGTATTTAATTTTGTTGCCACTTAAACCATTTCTAGTGGCGAAAACTCTTTAACAACTTATTATCAGTACTATATAGTCGTACGACAATTTAGTTCGATTAAGTAGTTGTGCAATGGTTCTGCGATCTAATGCGGACAACCATTAAGCCGGCTACAAACTTATCGCGTTTCGCCAATTTCGCGTCATTCGCGTCTTTCTCGTGCACAGTGTGTAGAGGTCTCTTGCATTTCGTTGTTCACGACTCGCGATTCGTACCTATGTGTTTTTTCTGCTGGAGGCGGTTTTTTCATGACATGATAGCTTGACGGAAAAGTGACGAAAAATACGCGAGTTGATTTTTCACAACTTTCTCGTGAGTTTTTGGTTTTTCGTGGTTAATATCAAAAGAAATGGATGCTCTACTCAACTAGTTTTCTACGAAAATACTTTACGAAATGTAGAGAAACCACGAAAACGCGAAACTTGCGAATTGTATGTACAATTCTTTCTCGTGCTCTCGCATGTATCGTGTATTTCGTGAAATAAGACGAGAAACTCAGGAAATGCGAAGACAAGAAAAGCAGGGGACGTCTTTAGCCGGCTTAAAAATACTCCTCTCTTGGTGTTTGGTTCGCATAACCACCTGCCAACTTCAACCAGTGAACCAGCCTGCTGCAGCAAAATAGTAGTGTATTGCTACTAATTAATTGTGTATGTTGCTACTAAATAGTTGTATATTTTGCTAATAAATAGTAGAGTACCTATTGTTAAGTAATATGGCTACATATTTTATAGATGTGACATGGCCTCCAATATAAACGAAATACTCGTATTTTGAACAAAAATTTATACAAAAGATTCAGATATTTTGAATAAAAATTCTTATATTCCTATCTTATTAAAAAAGTACATCCGCTTTAAAAATCAATGTTACTCAAAAAGTCATAAAATACTACAATACAGTTTTTTATGAAGGGGCGTAAGTTTTAAGCATACATACATAAAAGCATAACGCATGTTTACAGTAAAAATTATCAAAAAAAAAACATTTTGAAAAAATGTAAAAAGAGGTGTCGGGTCCAACAAAAAGTGATGATATTCACAGAGTCGGCTTTCTTTCTATTAAATATTTCCACTTACGTTTGTATACAAATTTGTGATACTCATTTTCCCTAGAAACGCGACAATCGCTCGTCGTATAGCAAAATGATGATGTGCAAAGTTTACTTTTTGGTTGCTTTTAATCTGGAAAATTTGGAGGGTGATATTTCTTCAGCGTTTGTCCCCTACCCCTATACTAACCCTATAAGAAATTATATTTTTCCAACATGCCACTACTATAGCTCAATCTAAATACCAAGTTTCAGCTTTCTATCTTTATGGGTTCTTACTTAAGATATAACCATCGGAACCTTTTCCTTTTCACCCTGCCCTACCCTCACCCTTTACACCCACATCTCCGAAATTTTTTTCCCTACTAGGGTTCTATTAGACCTACGTCTGTTAAAAAATTTGAGCATCTATCTTATACTGTTCTTGAGATATGAAACGTGATTTTTTTTATATTTCTTATCCCCCCCACTTCCATGTTCCACCACTCCCTTAAAAAAAATTTACTTTGAGCAATCTTTATTTGTCGACCTTTCTATTCAAACCGAATTTCTTTTTTCTAGAGCAATTAGTTCGTGAGATATCGTAATCTAAAGTTTTTCACCCTCCACCCCCGTACGCCACTTGTTCTAGTATAGCTACAGATATTTGTTAAGTTTGAATTTCGTGCCATCAACGGTTTAGGTAATATGGATTTTAGAATTATTTTCCCCCCACCCCTTCACCCATATCGTAATTTTTTTTTTCCAAATGGGTCCACTATTCGAATTTCTATGGAAATTCCAAGTTTCAGCCTCATAGCGTAAGCGGTTTCTGAGATCTAGAAACCCACATTTTTCGTCTTAAACCCTCCCCTCTCCTCCCCCTCACACCCACACCCCCTAAAAGATACCAGTCGTAGAGGTTCACCCAACCTACCCACCATAAAAATTTCATGATAATACCTCAACGGGTTTGGGAGCTACGCGCCTTCAAACTATTTTGCGTACGGCGTACGGCGTACAGATGGAATTTTTTTTTTATTGCTTTTTTGGGTCTACTAGTCCTAAAACGTGAAAATACAAAATTACAGGGTAGCAAATTTTTTTGAAATTTCAGGTCGATCACAATTATTATTAAAAAATAATAAAGTAAAATTTGTTAATAATTATTATTTTTCGTTTCTTTTTTGTGAACTTCCGTACGGAAGCAGTAACAGCTTCGATAAGGTCTTAAACCAACTGTTGGCGCTGTTGCATGGAAAAATGTGCGCCAAATTAGTTCGGTAAGACCTTATCGAATCTTATCGAATCCTTATCGAGGTACGAGAATAACTTCGATAAGGCTTTATGGGAGTTAGTTTGCTAGTTGGGCATGCACACCACTCACAACAAAATGGTTAGTCGTAACCCACAACTATTAGTAACGCTGAAGGTAACGAGGTGGTAAGTACATATTACTAAGCCAGCACTGACAAATTGGTTGTGACAACTATCATATCACCGTTATTCCCACTACTATTCGCGAAGTAAGCACTACTATGTTGTGATATAATATAGTTCACACAACTATCGTACTACTCCTACACGACTATTGGAGCTACTTGGGTTGTGCTGGATTAGTGAAAAATTTTTTAAAGATGTATTTAATGTAACTAAACTATTTTATTTAGCCTAAAACCTACTGTAGGTAAAAAGTTCACAAGAATCGTAGCATTCTTATTATTCCAGAAAATCATTTCGAGCACTCTTTGGCGTAACATCCAGGAGGAGTCATCTACCAGAGTGGCATGAATTAAGACGTGCAGAGTTAAAATTGGATAAGAGGTGAAGGCATATCAAAAGTGAGTCAGTTAACCTTGCCGCCTTAGCGCTTTTTATAATAGGCTCCAAGTAGATTCGATCGAAATTTTGCCATAATTTAAAGGATCCAATGTCGTAGCCTTAATGCAGAATTTCCAGTTGATTTATTCCAAATGCATAAATGTCCTTAGTATGGAGTGACTTCAAGGACTATGTACTTAATAGGTAAGAACTGCAAGACTTTGCTCATATGTTCTTTTATTTATTGATTTGTTTATATTATTGCTGGACGGGTGTGTGGCAAAGACCTCAATCACCAACATGAGTCACTCACTGCAGAAATATGTCGAAATGGAAAACTCCGTGAAAGAGTTATTTATACCAAGTGCACAATGCAGTGCCATAAGTGTACAAATACTCGTATATGTCGACGAAATAATAAAATCTAAAATACATTGCATATTGTCACCCTCAAGTCGAGGCTTATCTAATTTATGACTCCACCTCGCCATAACCTCATGTAAAATAGAGTCCGTGGCAATCAAAAGTGATGACAATAAATGCAGCAACTATGGATTAACACACCGTCGCAAACCGTTGCTTTGATGCTACAAAATGCAGGAAATCGCTTAAAATTCATCGTACACAACTGCTGCGAGCATTACAAATTGTCATCGTTACACCGAGTGTATTAAGGAAATAAAACTAAAAATAAAATTAAAAAAAAAAAAACATTTTACTTTTATTTTTTCCGTACAACAATTTCCCGACAACTTGTGGTTGTGCCTTTTCTTCTGCACAATCGTCTTAGACCCATCTACGCTTACCACCTTCACGTAGATCCACGTAAGCTTCTTACTCTTCCAGTTTTTGGGCTTTGTGGTGCTATTGTGGTTGCTTAAGTCATCAACATCATTCTCGGATGGAATTAAAATTTCTCCGGTGAATGATTGATATAAATGCCATCGGCAATTATTGCAATGTTGTTGACGGCTAGGTATCCTACACTAGAAAGAATAAGGTGTACACTAAGCCATTTTATTACCTGATAGGTCTTTTGAATTTGTTTCTGGTTACGGATCTTTGCGGTTTTCAGACACTGTCAGTTTCTTTGCTTATGTTGTTTTAAATTAATCGGGTTTATTGGTATATTCGGTGAGAACTGGACTACTTTCAGGCCACCATGCCAAACATCTTTCTAAAAGAACAACAGATAGCATCTGCCAAACTCCTCTTAGAGGCTGCTTTGCTGTAAGTGCGTATACAGTAACCATAGATACAAGAACCTTGGTTAAACTTTCCAGCATAAGCCATTCGAAAATTTTTCCGAACTATTTCTCACTAGGCTTGTGTAGTTCGCGACTGAACCAGTTCAGAAGAGCGTTCCCATAAGTGAAATGAACGAACTAGTTCGCAGTGAGTCTCGCCCCTAGTTCCTTTGTACTCATGCATTGCCATATAGGTGCACACCTTGGACCTTTTTTTTGTAGGTTATCACATTGTAACTACTTCGAAAAGGAACTAGTTCGCAGTGATTTCCACCACTAGTTTGTTTCTGTTCATGGATTGCTGTATACTTCCACACTGAGGATCTTTTTTTTAGGTGATCACATTGTACCATTGATGACCTATTTTTAGCTCCTCATAGTTTCGCGCACGATTTTACACTGAACTCACGCGAACTAGTAAACTATGCAACCAATTTGTTTGCGACGAATCGGGAATGATCGGTCAATGTAGTGAACTGAAGTGTGCAAGCTCATTTCTTACTACCAACTACCGCATATCACGGCAATTTTTTTAATCCAACTTACTTAAATAGCATGATTTAAACTTTCCAGCTTAAGTCGGTCAGAAGGTGAAAGAACAAATCTTTACTAAGCAACCATGTTAGATTGGATTAACTTCCAAGATGACCTGCACTGAACAGGAATGGTGCAGAAAGTTCAAATTGTTCTTGAAGTTCAATTTAAGAAACGTACCTATGGTTTGTTAAAATTAAGCGGAAACTATGTTCGGCGAAATTTGTATTATAACAAATTTCAACTCTCTCTCTTCAACAGTTTCTGTGATCGGTAAAACGAATATGAGCAAATCCAGCGAGTTCTTTATGCAGCTTTCATACAGAGCCCTTTGAAAATTTTTTCGTTACTCGATGAAACGTATATTAACTCTAAAACTCGTTATCGATAATGAACAGTAATTTGAACTTTAAGAATATATACCTATATAGAACTACTATATAAGACTTACGTTTCTAACTGATCAAATACACTCATACTTCTCATAACAAAGTCCTATTCATTCATAAGTGTTAAATGTACCCTACGACTTACACGTACACATTCACGTACTGCCTAGAGAATCCTTTGAAAATTTGTTCGTCCTTCGATGAAACGTAATATAACTCTAAAGGTGCTCTTACACGAACGGTTAAAATTGCTCAATTTGCAGCTATTCCAGACTATTTGGACGATATTTATCAATTGGTGGTCAACTCATTGCTCAGCAGTGACTAGCGATATGGAGCAATACTTAGCAATTTGGCAATGAGATCATACACGAACAATTCTGTCCATGAACAACACGAAAGCGAATTTGACAAACAAATATAAAACCTAGAAATATTTGATTTCCAAGCCATTATAACACGAAACTTGACAAATAAATTCAAAAGTCAAAACAAAACTTAACAACTCAACAACCGAAGGAAGACAATTGCTCGGAATTTTCCAAACTAGTTGAACTACAGCAAATATAGTGCGACCAATACCATCTGTGAAAACATTGCCAAATTGCCGAAATATTGCCGCAATTAGCACAATATTACCCTGTTTTTCTCCATTAATCGCTCCACTAATTTTGGCAATAGTCGTCAGGCAATCAATTGCTTGAAAAATTGGACTATGAACAGGAAAATAAGTTTCAAAGTGATCAAATACCATCTAGCCGTCCGGATCCCTCTCAAACCAAAGTCTTTGTTATTCATATTGTTACATGTACCCAAGCATCACGTACTTCTCGATCAGTTTTTAATGGCAAAAGCAACAACCTCTCAATACCCAACTGGATCGCGGAGAAAAACATCCGATTTGCCCTCTTGCAGTACTCATAGGGAGGAACGTGGAAAAGTCTGCAAAATTCTGGAATACTCTTCTCTCACTCTTTTTTCAGTCCTCTAGAACATTTCACCGAAAATCCAGGAAATCTTTCAACTCAACACAACACAGAGTATAATCAAAAGAGAGCTTGTAGTCGAGACAGTTTTACTACGTCGATACAACGATCAACCTCTGATCAAAGACTCTCAAGCCGTCGAGCCACTTCTCATACCAAAGTCCTTGTTATTAATATTATTACATGTACTCTGCCACGATTTCGATCGGTTTATAGTGGGAGGAAAAGCAACAGCCTCTCAATGCCTAAGTGGATCGTGAAGAAAAACATCCTATTGGCCATCTTGCAGTACTCATTGGGAGGAGCGTGGAAAAGTCCGCAAAGTTCTCAAACACTCTTCTCTCACTCTTTCTCCAGTCTTCTAGAACATTCCACCGAATATCCAGGGAAGCAACAAATTTCAGAGTATAAACATAGAGAACCGAAACTGTTTTTACTACGTCGATCAGTCCCTGATCAAATATCCTCAGCCGTCCAGTCCAGACACTTCTCATACCAGCCTTCATATTGTTACATGTACCCTGCCCACACGTACTTCTCGTTCAGTTTCTAGCGGCAAAAGCATACGTCTCTCAATACCCAACTGGATTGCGGAGAAAAATATCCTATGTGCCATCTTCAAGTGCTCAATGGGAGGAGCATGGAAAGGTCTGCAAAGTTCTTACTCTTCCTGCAGTCCTTTAGAGCATTCCATCGAATATCTAGGAAAGCTTTCAACTTAACATATCACAGAATATAGTATAATCAAAAGAGATATATAATGAGGCATATAATTGCTTCGTAATCGATTTGATGTTTTTAGGGGGGGGGGGGGAGGACCAAGTCCAGATACAGTTCAGGGCCTCAGTTGGCCTTAATCTTTCTTCTTAGCTCAGTATCTGTAAAAATTTCATTTGGATTAAGAGATGCCCCATTCTCATCCAAGACCAAAACCGCACATCATGGGACTGTGTAAAAAAATTCGACAAAATTTTCACAACAAACATTTACACCAAAACTAATCATCATAAATTTTACGATCTCGACGTGAATTACTAAAAATGTTGTCGCCTGGCAAACAACAAGTTTTTTTCTTCCCATCCGATGAAGAAACGTGAATGATACCCTGGTCTCATTCCTTGCTTAATTCCAGCGATAAAATTCTCCTGAAAGGTTACATAAACAAGGAGATCCGTCAAATACAATGGGCCCCGTAAATTAGGCCTGGAACTCATTTCGTTGGCACAGAATTCGACAAATATAAACTTCCTCCTAGAATAAACAGTCTCGAACGTTTTATTCCTAGCCGGCAGGGCGAACGAATTGCGGGGGATTCCACAAGGAGTCCGCCAAGTGAGGGTGTGTACAATGTCCATACAATAGAAGAAGCCCTATAGTAAGCCAGGCCGGATGGCAAGGGAAAGCAGTCCTCCCTCAGTGGAGTTTGGAGTATATTAAAAGAATACACCAGGCTATTGCAGCCGAGCATTCTAGAACCTTATGAATGGGCCTTTTGTTTCCATCCTCCGGCATGTGGAATTTGCCGTAGAGTCTACGGAAAACTCTTCGTCTTAGCTCCACTTCCTCCCGTTGCATTTTTCAGTGCAAACAGAATGCATTCGAGGAAAATTTAATTAGTACAGCGGCATTCAAGACACTTAGGCATAATCTTTGTACGCTCAAGACGTTCGGTACGATTGCAAGTACTTAATAGCGTTTTCAAATTATAATTTTCGTTTTTTTATGAGAAACTTCAACTTTAGTGCGGATAAAAGGTCTTAAAGAGGCCCTTTGATTGATGTAAAGAGCGCGTACACGCGTCACCGACTGCATTTAATCACCATAGTCACACTACTTGCATGCTGCACACTATTTGCCGCTTGTTCCCATTTATTTCAGTTACACAAGGAATCAATCTTGCGACTAAAAATACGGAAATTCTCAAGTTCTGGCCAGACCCGACTTAGTGCGACTTTCGATTGGAAACATTCGAATTCGAATTCGAACGGAAATGAGCGATAGTCGAACGTGAACGACGTGCAGTCAAAGTATCTAAGTAAGTATCTTGAGATGTTGACAAGATGTGAAGTGATCAAAGGCAGAAGTTTTACCGAACCGATTATGATCATTAATTTGTGCACTGCAATTCGGTTTCGATATTATTGGAGTGATACAGAAGTTTTTGTTCAAAGGAATCCGATAGTTGGAAGAAAATGTTGCGAATTGTTGAAAGATATTGATTTGTGATCTAGTTTTTTGTATTGATTTAAAATCAGTTTAGTCGCGCATAATTCGTCTTGTCTTAGGTCAGTCCTTTTGAATAACATGCACGACCTCTTAAATGTTCTGGACTAACATACCAAGGCCTTGACTGCGCTGGTAGCACAATAAAAGGCCCTATCCCCAATTGACGAACTCCTTCCTTCTGATGAACTTTGTATGGTCTACTGAACTCAATTCCCTAATTTATAGAAACAAACCGTCTCTCCTTTCAATGAGGTGAAAATAAATTCGGTGATCAATTTCACCGTAAAACTCATGAATTTCATTAGAGTTTATTCATTAGTTTCATGATAAAATTCATTAGAAAGTTTGTGACTATTTCAACAAGTAGACGAGCGCGTGGCTAACCACTTCACCTCCTATAGTGTTCCGTTGGTCTGGTAATAAAGTAACTCCAGCATTACTTCAAGACCTAGGCCCAATTTAGGCTGTTGCAACATTAATTATTATTATTTATTTCAACAAGTAGTTGTTTCATATTAAAATTTAATACAAAATTCGTGAGGTCTATCACGAACTCAGTCAAAAATTGCATGACTATATTACTAATGAACTGCATGATGAACTTACAACACCTTTTGTACTTCTTCATGAATTTGGTCATTAATTCTATCATGAATTTGGTCATGAATTTGATCATGAGTTTGGTCATGAATTTGATCATGAATTTGGTCATGAATTTGATCATGAATTTGATCATGAATGTAGTTGAAGTTTTAATAATATTCAGCCAGATGATAATCGAGGAACTCACTCACGGATTTACCCGGGAATGTCGAGAGTGTAGTTGAGGCGAGAGTGTAGTTGAGGCAGTTTTCCTTCTACAATAAATAGAAGATCACTGATTTGATATTTAAAACTAATAGAAATATTTTTGCGAAATGAAAACGACTACCTAATAGTTTTAATGGCGAATGGAGGAGCATTTCTACTAATGTCTGCTCGATTTAGTTTGATTTATCGCCTTTTACATACGCTATTAAGAATATTACTTACTAGTATCATACCTTCCTTATTTTATATTCATGCCCATCAAACTTGAAAAACAAAGAGATTGTTGTATTTACCTGAAACAAAAAAAGATATGTTATTAATATTTATATTTTATGTTTATAAAAATTAATTAAATGAATTTTACTTTATTATTTTTTAATAATAAAGTATTTATTGATAGAGCTACCATAGAATCCAACTTTAAAAACTATTGAGCTGTTTTTCGACGTTGATATGTTTCTTCAGTCATAGAATGACTGAACGGGTTTGGGGGTGGTTTTCAGTCATATAATGATTGGTGTATAAGAAACATTTCGATGAATAACTTCAAGTGGTAACGGTGTTTTTAAGTTGAGTAATATAAACTCTGATGAGTCATCACAACTTGAACTCTCATGTCTCACGAGTAGATGGCGCTAAAACATAAAAGACGATGTAATGTCAAAAGGTTCACCATTGATTGACTTCGATCGAATTTCAATGTAATATTTGTTGTTTGGCTTGTAAACTCGCTGTCAGATATTTTCTATATTTTTTTAAATAAGTCATTTGTTTTTAAAGTCTTAATAAATTTTATTTGTATTTTCATTTTGTGTAAAGATTTGAAGGCTGAATTCAACAAGTCAAGAAATTTTTGAGACAGTAACCTAATCAATTTTTGACGGGGTTTTCCAATTAAATTTTATTATTTTTAAGTAATAAAGTATTGTGATCGACTTGAAATTTCCAAAAACCTTGCCATCCTGAAATTTTATATATACAAATTTTCGAATTAGTAAGCACCCAAAAAAAAATGTCCGTTCGTCCGCCGTATTACGCAAAAGTGGTTGAAGGCACGTAACTTAAAAATCTAATGAGATGTTAAGTGGACATTTTGACAAATTGAGTGAACCCTTCGGCACCGTTTGAGGTGGTGTCGCAATGAGGAGGGAGGACCGTTTTAGACAAAATAATTTGGGCTCTAGATCTTCGCAAACGACAATGCTGGGATGCTGTAACTTAGAATTTATGTAGAACGGACATTTTCCTTTTTTGGGCCTTACAATTCCGAAAACTTGTAAATATAAAATTAACTTAATTTGTCAAAATGTCCACTTAACATCTCATCAGGTTTGTAAGTTACGTGCCTTCAACCACTTTTGCGTAATACGGCGGGCGAACGGACATTTTCCTTTTTGTGGGCCTTACTATTTGTGAAAAATAGTCAGTTTTTGTTTTTTTTTGTTGCCATTAACGGGAAATATTAACTAGAAAACAGTCATAAATCATCAAAATTGCATTTAACGTGCACATGGAGCCTTAATTTGTGGGAGGAGATTGTAGCTGTTAGAAATCAATTTTTAAATGTTAAGAACTTTTGAAGATTTGAACTAAAAAATAGGAGAAGAGATGATGGTAAGATGGGGGAGAAGAGATGATGGTAAGATGGGGGAAAAGAAAAAAATTCTGATTTTTGTTTATCAAAAACCAAGCAGGACAAAAAACTAAAACTGACCGCTGTGTAAAGCCACTATATACAATTTTTGATAGCAATAGTAAGGTACGGGCGTGTAGTGTTTTTTTGTATCTCAGAAACGGTGTATGATAGGAAGTTGAATTTAGTATGCATGTGTAGATGTACTATAGAAATAATAGTTGGGACAAATTTTCAGATTTTCATTAGCGTACAAAGTTGGAGTAAAAAAAGTGCATGAAAAAGGTTCTTTTCAACATTTTCTCGAATTTGTTATATATTTTAGGCATGTTCAGTTATGAAATTAATTTGAATTCTGCCAACTCTTCTTATCAGCCTCCTAGAAAATTTATTCAAATATCCAAACCCTAAGAGGGTGTAGTGTATATTTTTACGAATTCTTAATGAGATACTAAATAGGCTGTTAGGCTTTAAATTAAATCGAAAAAAAAGATTGGCGATAGGTAAGGTATTGTTCAAACTCTCACGAATTCTGAAAAATCTTTTAGGTCTAATTGGATCGAATCCGCGATTATTTTTAGATTTTGGGTACGTACGAGTATTGTGTATGTTTTTACGAAATCCGACATATTACTTAGGTCTGATGAGATACAGAATTATTTTTTGCTTTCTAAACAAAGCCTAAAGATCTGTTTCACAATTTTAAATATTTTATATTCAACCCCTAAATGTCTATGTCCTTATTTTATTCCCATGTGTTTTTATTGAAATTGACAAAATACCTATGCTGCCAACAGTCAGGGCGCAATTTCATTATTTTTTGGTAGAAGTCCGAAACGCGTTTAATGCTCATATGCAGTGTAGGTTACTATGCAACTGACAACCTAAAGAATAACGAGAAGGCAATGTGGAATGTTCTTTTTAGGTTGTCAGCCGCATGGTAACCTACATCGCTTCTCAGCAGAATTAATTAATTTATTTATTTATTTATTTATTAAGTATGGATCCCGGTTAAAAATCCGGCCCCATCCCTTGATGGGACCACAAAAGTTGAACGTTATAACCGTTAGTACGTTTTAACCAACATAAGAACCTTTCACATTTGTGAATGGGGATTGAAAATAGGTACGCTATAACCTAAAGTACGTTATAAAAGTGCACTGGGTTGCACTGCACAATAATAATTATTATAATAATAACAATAATAATAATATACATAATAATATTAATATCTAAAATGTAACTAATTATTAAGAGTGGCGAATTTCAATAATTTTTGATGTGAAACTTCTTGAGCGGCGAGTGAAATTTCAAGGAAGCGTCACGTTTAAGCACATTTCGTAACACGATAGAAAAGAAAGATATTATGTAGAGACAAAACGATGAAACGAAACTCGATGAAACGATGAAACTCAGAAAATTTATTTGGAATACTTCTTTTATCTCTTCCCCCTCTTCACCTATCCCTTTTTAAACAACTGATTTCCCTCACCCTCTCTCACCCCTTACTTTTCCTCTTACACCTCTTTCTCCTAACTTCAACCCTTCACCCCCCCCCCCCCCCTGTATACCCTTATCATTCTACCTCTCACCCTACTTATTGTTCCCCCTCGTCTACTTTCTCTATCCCTTCACTTTTCATTCTCCTCTCTACCCCCTACCCTCTCCTACAAAACATTGAAAAACTCAGAAAATGCAAATTTTGTATTATTGTATTTATTTTGAAATGCTCTCTCTCTCTGTCTCTCACATTAAATCTCTCTTATTCTTTTTCTTTATTTTTCAAGAAGTTTCACTTCTATCATGTGCGCTGTTTTTTTTTTACTGATAAGCCTATTTACTTCAAATTAAAATAAACTAAATCGCAATAAGAAACATTCGCTTATTAACGCTATTAATTCTAATTAAAATTGACCATACTTATTAAATTAGAGAGTTCTATTTGCAGGTGAGTCACAATGCAAACATCCAATAACAATTTTAACGAGTTCTAATAGAACTATCGTCCGACTTTTGCCTATTTTTCATTTTTTTATTTCTGTAATTATCTGAGGATGACATTTATATTACTCCCTCGATGGATCTCAATGGCTTAGTAAAACGAGCATTAATCAAACTTAAAATAGAGTTCAGTTCAGATGACTCAGAGGTCTGATGGCTTCTGATAGTACGTACACAGAGTCACTGAGCATTTGCTATTAGCCTTTTTTCGAAAACGAAAACAACAATGAATTCAAAATAAGGCGTTAATTGATTGGTCTTGACGATTAAAATGTTTTTAACTTAACATACGGCAAGTAAGAATTTAATGATAGGTTTTCATGGGTCCATTTGTCGTGTATGAAAAATTTAGCTGATTCGTTTGAGGTTATGCTGATTAGTAGCGCAATGAGACATAACTATTAAGATGATATTATTTCAATGAGTTCGTTAATTGATGCAATTGAGAGGTCGTACAACTGGCATACATATGATAACTTTTGCTATATTTGCATCAAACGAAAAACTAGGTCTTAAACGCGTGTTGGACATTACGAAAATTGTCAATGTCAATGGCGCAACAGCTCGAATCGAGCTTTGACTTCCAGAACACTCTAACTTGCGACGTTGAAGCGAATATTGATTATGTTTTGGAAGGTAAGTTAAATTTAGATTGGTGAAATGTTTTCATTAAAATCAGTTCAAACTTTTGAGGGACATAGTCAAATATTTGCCAATCCAGTTGCTATATCTATTGTATATAACATTGAGAACTTGGCTGCTTAAGTATTGACCTACTATCCAAATCGATTGAGTCCTCCCACCGTATAAGTGACTTTCTTCGTGGCCGATTGGAATTAGAGATGCGCAAAGCAGTTGCTGCTAGTGAGTGAGTGAACTGCGACTCACTCACTGAAAGGAACTACTTCAGTGAACTAGTTCGAGTTTCTTTTGAGGATCACTTCGCCGGCGAAGGAACTTATTCTTTTCAAAAAGTTCGGAATGAATGTGAGGACCTAAAAAAAAGGTCCTCACTCACATAAGAACTAGTTCTTTTCAAGTTCGGAATCAATGTGAAGACCAAAAAAAAAATATTTGAGGACCTAAAAAAAAGAAAGGGTCCTCACTCACGCAGGCACTTATTCCTTTTCAAGCTTCACATCGCAAAGAAACTACTTCCTTTCCAAGCAGTGTCACGTGGCGAAACGAACTACAGTTCACCAAAAAGAGTGAGTTAACTAACTCACTCACTTCAATGAACTACTCTTTTGGAACAGTTTACTCATGAACGACCCATCTCTAATTGGAATCTCTTTCTCATCCAAACCCTCGGTACTTGGGTCCCACATGTTTTAATCCGGCACTGGTGGGGATAGTACGTTGGCGTGAAAGTAACCCCGCACCGTCCGCACATATAATCCACCGAGCTAACCTATGATTCTGCGAGACTCAATCATCCTCATCCTCGTTAGTGTTTTTGTGGAGGCTAGATCTCTACTTGAATTCGTAGTCTCTACATTGCCCGTGACCTTGAGATATATCATATCAATTTGACCTGGTAAAAATAGCTGAGAGAGGAATAATGTTTTTTATAACTCTAGAATTTTTTGTAAATGAGTAACCTCTACTGAAAATCTGAAACAGATGAGTAATTGCAATTATTATACGACGTTCTAAAGATACATTACAAAGCATTTTCTAAATTCCGATGAATTATTAATCGAACACGTAACTACGGATTAATACACCAACTTATTAATATCCCAGCAACCCCAGAATCAATTACCCAACGAAACAAGTAGCAACAACTAATGGAACAATAACGCATAGTACAGACGAGCGTACTTAATCAAACTGCAATTTATGCGATCATTTGCGACTAAAATTACGTCCATCCAAGGCTAATAAATTCTGCTCTGCTAGCTGCAAGTAACAGCTTAAAGGTCTCATAGTTAGATTCCGGCTCCATCTAGGAGGTAGCAATGTGATATCGTTAGCAGGCTGAAATTCGATATGATGGATCCATGGATGTTCAATGTTTAGCGTTCACTTGAGTCCGTAGTAACAAAAAAAAAAAAACTGCCCGCTGACAGACACATCCGTGCCACATGCCCTAGTCAAATTTGTCACAAGTTTCATCCCAGAACAACAACAACAAAAAACAAGCAAAATTGGCAAATTGGTTGATTTGCTTGGCGCACATTCCGATTAATTGGATCGAATTCACTTTGTTTTCGCCCGAAATATTATCCGAGTAAATTGAACTGCTTGCAATCAATTTAAGGCTTAATTGTGTTCATGGTGACCGCCTGATACAGACCAAAACCGGACATGAACTCATGAGACATACGTAACTCAACATAATTACAACGTTTCCTGAGAGTCCGAGTACTGGTTGAGTACTGGTTGAGTACTGGTCGGGTACTGGTCGAGTACTGGCAAGGTCCTCGCAGCTGTGCAAGGTAAAACGCATTGAATTTCAAGTTCATCGGATGGTTTTATTAATATTAATGCTGATTAAAAAAAAAAACAGAACTGACCAGCAGCAGTTCCAACATCCATTAAAGTCGAGAACTGCTCCAACAATTTTTCCACTGTCCCGTCGTTAAATTTAAACTGTCTCCATAGTTGGGGCACATCCAAGAGCCACACTGCGCGCAATGTTTCTGCGTCGCAACAAAACCGTTTTATTACTTTTGCTTTTCGTACAGATTAGAGTGCATTTTACTGATACACTTCCCAAGATCTTAGCTATATACTGGGGCTGGGTATCCACATATGCGGGGAATGCACTTATTCGTACTAAAGATGCTGATTCAGATGTTCGAGATTATAACCATGTAGTGTACATAAATCGACTCGAATTAACATCTTAACCCCGCAGTTTTTAGCAATATACCAGACTTTATAGGGCCCTACTGTGATCTTGTGTGTGGTCAAGTTTTGGTTTATTTTCTTCGCCCAGACGGCACTGAAATCTTCACATGGAAACGATTTGGATTGCATTCTCTGTATCAATTACAGGCGAAATAGTTAAGGGTACTATAGATAACTCGGTTTAATGAGGTCCAGACCAGACTAAGCCAGATACACCTATGCATGTAGATAACTTTTCCGGGGGAGTAACACGATGGTGAAGTTATTCGTCCTGTTTACTATAGTATCTACAGCAATATAATTAGGTATATTATATTTAAATAACCGAACGAAGTTTTAGATTCAGCTCAAACTTTCCCTTTCTTTATACTAACTCAAACCATTTGCTGAATTATAAGAGATAAGTTTGGAAGGTGGTAAATGTCTCCTATTCAGTCAAATAAACCAACACAATTTTTAAACCCCATATAGCACAGAGTCACCACTATCTACTGTGATTAGGAGTCTAACTCCTTACACTCTACTCCGAAAAGTTTCTTCTCAAGACCAGATATATATAATTTCATTTTAATAATGTGAATCCCCTTTTTTCCCGTGGTCAACTTTACAATTAGAAAGTTTATGTTTTGCGTATTGCATGAGCTTATAGACCCTCTAAAAAATATTGGAGTAAATTTACCATTATTATAGTTGGCAACTACTGTTTTCCATTGATAGTAATGGTAAAATTACATGCATCTGTAATTAGAAGGAAAATTACAGAAATAAGTTGTAATAATTACAGAACATATGCGTAATCAATACACATAAGTGGCGTAATTATTCAATAATGAATTCAATTATTACACACTTTTAGAGTAAAATTTCCATTAAACTGTAAAATCATTAAAAAACCGATTTCACAATACATGTACCTATATATTTAATTGAATTGAATTGAAAATGATATTACGGTTACTGATTTAAAAACGAATATACAAATATTAAACATTTGGCTGATTTACCAAACCTGTCTTCAAATCGTCACGTAGAATGAAATGATAAAATGAATTTTAGCGAACTACTAGCTTATTTATTCTGGCGTGATACAGTATTTAAAGTAAAATTACACCAAGCCTGAGTTCATTATATTAATGGTGTAACAATAGACATGACGCCTGAATTTACTTTTTTTACAGAACAAAATAGATGTAATTGTCCACTTTATTGTGTAATATTACATGTTTGTGCGCTCATAAATGGTTATACGTACAATTACATAGATTGTGTTGTTTTCCATTCCTTTTCTGTTACTCTAAAGACAGAATATTTTTACAAAGTGTTTTTAGAGTGTACACAAACTAAATTTTGACTTCTAGCATAATCGTTTTCAACGATATTGTAGTCCACAGTTCCATGCCACATATGAGCCGTTGTATTTCAAAGTGGTATAAGTCCATTTTTTCATACATTGGAATATTTAAGGTTTCTTTTATTACGCAATAATTGTTAATATAGTTAGTTAAAATTGCTACATAAAATAAACAATATTTTTTCTACAAATGGACTTATACCACTTTCGAAAATAACAATTTATAAGAAATAAAAGCAAAATTAAACATATTTTTATTGGTATTTACTTTATTAAAATTGACTTTTTAATGTAAAAAACTATAATTAAAAATTTTATTTGTCCGGTGGACTTACTCTACTTTCAAAAAAGACGGCTCATATATCGATCATTTTTCTTTCAAATGGTTTCACAAATATAGCTCTACATAAATCAGTTCAGCCCAACAGCTCAAATTAGGCCTAGGCCTTGAAGTAATGCTAGAGTTACTTCATTACTAGACCAACGGAACACTAGGACGTGAAGTGGTCAGCCACACGCTTGTCCGTGATTATTACCCCGATATTAACTCAGGTACTCATTTACAGCTGAGTGAACTGCGGCAAATCGAAAATTACTTGGCGCCAAGCAGATTTGAACCTAGTACCAGGCGCACCAAAGGTAAATGCTCTAGGCACTAAGCCACCCAGACTACAACTGCTATTGTGGCAAATGCAATCATATAATGTAATAGTCAAATTTTTGTTTGCCACATTATTTTATTTGCTCTGTACAAGGTCTATTTTGTTTGAAAAAGTTTGACTGAATTTTTTGTCAAATATTTGACACCATGGCTCAGTGTTATACTAACTATCAATACGTTTGCATACGGCGAATATGGCGGAAATTTTTTTTGTGGTCAACTGGTCCTGAAACGTGACAATACAGATAAACTTTTCAATTGTGACTAACTTTAAACATTAAGTAAACATTGAATCATCGTTATTGAAAACTGAAGCGACTACAAGGTTATCTCCATAACGAGGAGTCAAAAATCAAAAAAACCTAATTGTTTCGTGGAAGAGATACTGCAGTAGATAGCCACAGTATTCAAAATATGTAATAAAATATAAAAATATCAACCACCACATTTAAATGACATCATTGCACCTATCATCCACAAGCCTCGAAAAACCACGCTAAAAATGTGTTCATCATATGCAGACGCGGTCTTTTCGATTGTGTTGTTTAAATTGGAGTAAATCAACAGATGATGCCTAAACAAAAAACCAAAACGCCAACAAATAAACTGCTGCGGGGTGCACATTATGGCCACCATTAAACCAGCGCAAATGCAATTCAGCAAAGAAGCAAGACCCCGTGGCAACCGAGAAGCGCACATAAATCCACAGGCCAGTCTAAACAAAACCGAAAATTAAATCCCAAGCGTTTGCAACAAGTGGCCGACAACAAGCCATTACAAAATCATTTGGCCGACTAGAACAGAGTCCCCAGACATTTCAAATCCGGTACACTGACACCGTCCGGAAGAAGCTGGCGAGGTTGCCTATATTCCAACGTTATGTAACTGATACTTGGCGCCTTCGTACATAGTGTCTAGTCGCTAGTCTAGAAGTCTCAACTACCGAATTGTCGGGGAATCACCAACAACCCTCCCTAAAAACGGCGACAATAACACGTCCGGAATTTTTCGGAATTCCGATAGCAAGAAGACGAGGAGAACAGCAGCAGGGACCATTAAACCCAGCGAAAATGGCCATAGCGAATCAACCCATCATAATCCCGAGGCAGAAGCGTTCAGGCCAAGAAGCCAGGCTATAAGATAAAGAATTTATGGAAGCCAAATGCAATTTGGAGGTTATTGATCCACATCCCTTATACACGCCGTGAGTCATCCGTGCATTGCATCCAGTTGACTCATCCAGGAATAAGCTTTCTGGATTATGGGATAATAGGAGCCGAGTCATCTCCCGGACTAGGGGAAGACAAGCAGGTTCCCAACATTGAAAACTATAGGCATTTAAACTTTTAGATTGCATTTTAATGGAGTTCCGTTCCGGAAGCAATCTTATGATGCACTCCAGTAATGCCTTCCTGTAAACCTAGCTCCTGCGGCATTTTATCCGAAATTGATCACAGTGCAATTTAACCGACCACCGATGCAATTGCGGTTTTCGATGCAGTTTGTGGCTGGTCCAGACTTAATGGAGTCACTTAGTCAAGGGATGGGTCGCGTTTAATTGAAAATCAGTCACTATGGTCTCGAATCAGTGGGAGAGAAAATTGTGCAATTATAAGCGGTCCCTTTATTACGACTAGAGACAGAGAGGTCATGGTAATATCTTTCGGTTTCCAGTAAGAAATTTGTCATGGCAATCAATTCCGGCAAGTTAATTACTTCAATCGGACGACTAGCCAACCGTTTAAAGTGCTAGTTGCTTCTTTTTCCATATAAATCACAAGCGTGGAAGAAAATGGGGAACGAGGGCCCAGACTCAATACTTTTAGGGAGCAACTGACTACGCTGCGTTTAGTTTTATTCGTTTTTTAAAAAAAATTGATTTATTTGAGAGCGTTTTAAGCTCGGCTCTAGTTGCCTTCTGGTATCATAAAGAATAGTCGTTATATTATACGAGATGTTGGAGGTGATTGTGTTTTGGTATTTTCTTTAAGAATAATACTTCCTGCTCAAGAAGTCTTCCAAGTCTTCAAAGCCTACCAACCAGAAAAACATTAATTTGAATCACAACAAGCGGCGTATCGAAGGGGTTTAAGGATTACATTGAATAAAGTGTATACGCATAAACCTAACAATTTTAAATTATAATATTGAAAACAATCATACCGTAGCGACTTATACCATGGAAACATTGTTCGTATACGTACCATGGTATCCTGAATATCATAAATGTATCGCACAATATCACGCTTTTACTAGATAAATAACCTAGTTTAATTGTAGTTTTGAAGTCACTTCGTAGTACATATACAGATGCGATAATTTTATCTGGTATACCACGTAAGCAGCGCCACTTTCCAGCCTGTGGATGTTCTGCTAAATAAATTTTCCAACAATTGAAATGACATTTGTTGAACATAACCACAAAAGTTTGTGTTGTGATTTGTAATGTGATAAGTGTTTTTTCGGCAAAATGGAGACAAAGCGACGTTGTTACTTGAACTCATTGTATTATACAACACAAATGTAAAAACACGAATTGTGTTAAATACAAATTCAATTTAAATCTGACAATTAATACCAGAACGACAGATAAACAGCTAATGTCAATGCATACTACCTATTGTTAATGTATCACCATATCTAGTTTCATATATTATGCTCATACCACACTGGAAAGTATACCACCAGTGTATCAATGGTATTAGATCGCTTTCCACTTCCACAGACTTTGCCTTCAAATCCATTTCTCAATTTTTCGATATTCAACCTACAAGGATTTGCATACCACCTTGATCAAAAAGTTCCCGGAATAACCACTGTATGGCGATGTTTCGATGTTCCGATTTGATTTCTGTTTTTTTGTTAAGTTGGTACATCTGTGGTTGACATTCCCTTTAAATCTTAGCGTTAAAGCTTGACATTTGTAAAAGTAACGTAGCCAAGAGTAGAGTCACTGTATAAGAACTAACACAAACATCCACTATCTTAAGTACGGACAATGACCGCTTTTGGTACCTTTTTAGTACTCTTGAACCCTGCGAACTCCAAAGTTCGCAGGTTTCTTAAATGGCATAGTTTTAGTGTGTATACGTGTAGCAGATGGATTTTGATTAACGTTTCACGGAATCGAGATACATATGTCTCATGAAATGTCAACTAAATACAGCGTTTATCCACTTTAGTGGAGATAAAAATAAAAAATCGGACAACTGCAAAAAATTTTCAAATGTACTGGTTTCAAATGAAACACACATTGTCCGTACTCAAGATAATGGATGTTTGTGTTAGTTCTTATACAGTGACTCTAGCCAAGAGTACATCTATCTCTGTGTGTGTTGCCGATTTTTCCATTACTTCCTCTCGGCTGCTGAAACGCGTTCCCCGTAGTGGTTTTTTAACTCGATTGAACAGAAAGAAGTCACAGGGAGCCAAATCAGGTGAATTCGGTGGCTGTTGGATGGTATTTGTTGGTTTTTTCATCAAAAAACTACGAAACATCCACGAGTTTTCTGCCACGAGTTTTCCTCTCACAATTTTGGTCTCTTTCGGCGAATTGCTTCACGCAAACGTCTCATAACGCCCAAATAATACTCTTTGTTTACTGTCTGGCCTTCTGGCAAAAATTCGCAAAATTTAATACAAGTTCATTGTTGCAAATTTAAAACCAATTCTAAAATTGTAAAAAAATCGCCAACATACACAGATTGGCTACGTAACTTTTGCAAATGTCAAGCTATGACGCTAAGATTTAGAGGGAATATCAACAACAGATGTACCAACTTAATAAAAAAAACAGAACTCAAATCGGAACATCGCCATACAGTGGTTATTCCGGGAACTTTTTGATCATGGTGGTATGTTTTTATGATATGAAATTGGTTATTTCTATTTTCAATATTTTTATTTTAAGAACAAATTTTATTTTTCCCAGAAAATTCATAATCTCGAAACTACTGATGATATACATAGATACTTCGACTTTAACCGCTCCCGAACTTTGACCCTAAAAATAATAAAGTTTCGCCCAGATTGGCAGATTTTTTTCAAATATTTTCAAATTTTTTTCTAAGGATTCGAATTCAGGACATCGTATTGTCGGGGTGCCTACTTCAATACAACTGTCCCGAGTATATTAGCACCGTGGAGGATAGAATTCAGTGAATTCGTTGGGGCAGTTACGAGTAGGCTTGCGCATTCTAGTTCACCTTAGTGATCGCAAACGAACTAGTTACTGAGCCCTTGTGATTTAGTTCGTTCTTGTAGTTCGGAGTTCACTCACGAAGGAACTAGTTCCTTTCAAGTTGAGAGTGAATGTGAGGACCTAAAAAAAAAGGTCTCCACTCAGGAAGGAAGTGAACTAGTTCGTTTCAAGTTCCGAGTGAATGTGAGGACCAAAAAAAAAAAAGATCTCCACTCAGGAAGGAAGTGAACTAGTTCGTTTCAACTTCCGAGTGAATGTGTGAGGACCTAAAAAAAAGGTCTCCACTCAGAATTAGTTCTTTTCAAGTTCCAAGTGAATGTGAGGACCTGAAAAAAAAAGTTCCCAAACCAGGAAGGACTTCCTTTCAAGTGAACTAGTTCGTTTCAACTTTCGAGTGAATATGTGAAGACCTAAAAAAAAGGTTTCCACTTAGAACTAGTTCTTTTCAAGATCCGAATAAAAAAAAAAGTTCCCAGCCCACGAAGAAAGTACTTCCTTTCAAGTGAATGTGTTAGGACCTTAAAAAAAAGGCCGCCAAGGAGTTCCTTTACCTCTCAATGTGATGACTTCCTTCTTTCAGTTCCAACTTCGCTGAATGATACGTGCTATGCGAACGAACTACTTCCTACAAACGAACTAGGACCGGAATTCACTGCGAATTAGTACGTTCATTTCACTTATGGGAACGATCTTCCGAACTAGTTCGTTTACGAACTACACATACACAAGCCTAGTTACCAGTGTGTAAGGTTCGTCAATCTGTGGATCATCGCCAATCAACTGCAAAGGTCTTCTTAGCTCCAAGCTGAACCGATAGTGTGTATTCCAGTAATTAATTGCTATTTTCAGAATTTCTGAGTACAAATGCTTGTAAGTGATTCGTCAAATGTCGCACTCCAGAATCCAGATATCAATCACATCATTAGTATGTCGTCACTCTTGAACGAATTTCCCGTAATCATTAAGAGATAAACTTAATGATAACGCACATACGATCCAAAGAATGTTCCGTTTATTTCCGGAAAGACGACCATTAATTAAAAAGTGGAGAGAAACAAAAAGAAAATCTCTCTCTATTGTTTTCCTATTTCCGTTTTTAGTTTTTCTATTAAAGCTGGAAAGAGAGAACAAACAGTGCCTTTAAATAATGGTAAGGCCGACACTAAATTGTCGGACAAGTTATTTGGCATGACTTGCGTTGAATTCGTTTACCAACGTGAAACGAAATGTGACCGAATCAACGGACAACAACAACTGCTCCAGGTATGACAGACCATTAAGCACACCTTTGTTGCGCGAACATTTGTTATCCGGTTCGCTGAACATTTGTCGCTAGAACGAAAATTTTCTCGTTTTTGTCTAAAAATTTTCTAATGATAAATTAATGAATAAGTTAATTTTCTCGTTTTTATTCGTTAAATTAAAACGGTACTCTCGAATGAGATATGCGCCATACTATCCTTTAGAAGGGTTAACAAATTCCGAGATATTTTTATGGGACCTGTAGAGAAGAAAGATCCATAAAAAAATGTTTTTTTTAACAAAGTCCAGGCCATCGAGCTGTGACAATTTCGAATGAAATAAATCAAAGTAATTGGACGTTGAACCCAGGGAAGGTGCTATAAAACCATTCGGCTAAAACTTTACTAAAGTGATTTAGTTGAGTGCAAGGCTTTGAATTTTTAATTATTCGAAAGTTAGAGGTAGCGTTACGCAAGTTTATGTCTCTACGAATTCGAATTGGTGGCCTTTGTATACTTTGCAAACGGTGTGAATATGCTCATTGAGAAGAACATCTTAATTCAATTTTAATTATAATAATGCGGTACCCAGAAAATTATTATGATGTCCTGGCTGGTGATTACTATTGGACAGAATCCACTGCTCAAACAATAACAAATTAAATATCTACTTTAGATGCGGTGTGATTTTACCAAAGGTGTTCCAAGGTGGTGGGTGTCACAAGATGGTGGGTGTCATCCCTAGTGGGTTCTGGAACCACTGGAATAGTTTCAGTTTATTGTTCTCAAAAATACTTGACATACAAAACTTAAAGAGGATCTAAACAACTTGGAGGCTTATTACTTCCCCATGGCAAAAGTATCACATCACTGGTCCAGCTGCTACACGCGTAAGATTTTCCTGACTATACAGTTCTGAAAATTTCAATTTCGATAATCGACAGAACGAAGTAATTCAAATTTTCAGTACTGGAAACCGAAATTCCTAAATTTTACTTCATTCTTTTAATAAAAAAAGGATTGTTATTGATTAAAAAAAAAAAATTTGCTACTCTGAACAATTTTTTTCCACTTTTCATGACACCAAAAAAATGTAGTCCGTCTGTGCGCCGTACGCGCGCCGTTCGCCTTACGCAAAACTTTTGAAAGCTTATAGCTCTCAAACTCTTTCAGCTAATAAGTTGCATTTTTTTTTTGGTAGACTGCGCAGACTTCTTCAAGTCGCCACCTTCTCAATGGTGGGGTTTGAGGGTGTTTGGGGTAGCGTTTTAGACGGAAAACTTTGATTTCTATATCTCAGTAACCGCTTAGGCTAGGAGGCTGAAACTTGGAATTCATATAGAATATCAATAGTGAACCCATTTGCATTGCAGTGGGGGCAGGCCCGTGCGCAGGATTGTATGAAGGGGGGGGGAGGGGTTTTTAGCACGTTCCCACCATACTGAGTGTGATGACCTAAAAAAAAAGGTCCTCACTTCCCAATGAAAATAGGCCAATGGGGGGTTTGACTTAAGGCTCCATGAGTCCGGTACGACCATTTTTTGTCCCTGTTTGATTTTTCTTTCTCGAGAGGATTTTAATCGATTGAAATCGTTTTTCATTCGTGTAATTTGGCGTGGATAATACGCCTGCATCGTTCGCTGTCTATCAGCGAACTAATTTTGATCTTACAGAAAAAAATAGTGTTATATATTTTTAAATTATTTGAAAGGCATAACTATTAAAAATCAATAATTTTTCCATTGATTTATCTTCTAAAAATACCAATTAATTATACTATCTGTGATACTTTTCAATGAAATGCGGTCTTCTTATGTAATTCTTCTAGTGTTCCGTTGGTCTCGCATTGAAGTAACTCTAGCATCACTTCAAGGCTGTTGCGCCATTGATTATTATAATTTAATTCTTGCCATGAAAACCGTGTAAAATTGCTTCAGTTTTAACAAAAATGAAAATTTTTTAAAATTTGATTTATAGAAGACCTTCTTTAAGATTTTTTCTACCATTATATTAATGAAAATACCATGTTAATTATTCAAGAAATAGGAAAAAATGCGTTTAAAAAACTCGAATTTACGCATTTTTAAAAATGTTCAAGGCTTATTGTTTTAATAGCATTTTTTCCAAATACAGTTTTGAATTTTTTCTCTATGGATGACCTAGTTTACATACCAGCTAATAAAGTGGTGCAATTTCATTTTGTTTTTTTGTTGCCATTAACGTGAAATATTGGTAAGAAAACAGTGATAAATCATCAAAATCGCATTTAACGTGCACATGAAGCCTTAAGACCGAAGCGATGAAAAACTTCTTCCTACAAAACTTGTAAAGAATCTTAAAAATCACGTTTCAAAAAACAGTGACTTTCTTTTCAGCAGTTCTATCTAACATTTTTCACAAACATTCCCATTTCCGATGAACTCACCAAGTTGTTTGTAACCAAAATTGGAAAATGCAAATTTCCGTAAAACTATAGGCAGCTGATCCTTTTGTAGAGCACGCTGTGCTGTTTTTTCTCCCGTGCAACTTTCCACTTTTTACCTGCCCATTTAATGGTATACCAATATGATACCTATGCGGAAAGGTGATCGCTCCAGGTAAATAGATGATCTATGGAAAAAGGATCAAAGATGTATCCTAAAGATGAAGAACTTTTTTCTCAAAATCGAAGGGCGACTTATGTTTTCTTAGCTCCGTTTACAAGTAAACGAAACCTTGCACGTCTTTTTCAGAATTTCTTTTCCTGCCTTTTGTTTGCTGACGCCTTGTTTTTTGTAGGTATGCTCCTTGTTTGAGAAGTATTAAATCCTTTGGGATGGTTACAACAAAAAAAAGGCTTTTTTCGTTCTAAGTAGGCACTGGTGATAGTTTAAGCCATACAATTATAGGCTCGATTTACGATATTATGCCTAGGGAATGTGAATGCAGTTTTTAATTTATATAATTTTTTATATAAGTAAAAAGTGGATCGAATTCAGCCAAAAAGTATTCATATGGATTTAATCCTTCACTCATGTGAGTTAAAAAATGTTCTCAAAATATTTTTTATTCCGTACGATTTTTGTTTGTATTTTTATTATTTACTAACATTTTTAATCATTCAGATTTATTTAAGGACCACTTCAAGTATCCTCCATTTATTACAAACTATTCAAAAAAGGGAGAAACTACATAGTCTACTATCTACAGAAAAAATTAATATTGAAAAAAATAACAATATTAGGTGTATTTTCTTGCGCACTTATCCAGATCAGAGCAGGTTTGAAAATTTATATACAAAACAACAAAATTATTACTGATTTTATGGCTTTTTAAATTTTTCATAGATAGTACATATGTATGTAGGTTAGATTAGAGAATTTATCGCGAATAGATTGCCTCAGTGAGCTCACAGGTGTAGTTATCTATGAAAAACAGTTATAAGAAGTGATAAAAACAGCAATGTTGTTGTTGTTTTGTATATAAATTTTCTAACCTGCCCTGATCTGGATAAATGCGCTGTTGAGGTTTTTTCAATGTTAATTTTCTAGTATCGTGCTCTGCGCTGGATAAATCCGCAATTAAACACAATTACAATATACATACATATTTGTTTTTTGCGACTTTATTCAGGAGGCCAAGGTCCGATTTGGACTGTAGCGCCATCGTAAGTCTAAGACTCTATTCAAAGCACACTGATCTAAAAAAGTACATCCAACCAATTAAAATGTACATCATCATAATGAAAAAATTACTATTCGTATGTACCTATATCATGAAAAATATTTGATGATTTTCTTCATTGTTGCAACGATTTTTTGATTAATCTGACGAGTCTATGACTTCCGATGACGAAACAGCTCCTTTCGGACCTAGTCCAACACAATCTTATAAAAAAACTAGCTTCTCCAGTGAAATTTTTACAATAGTCATGTCCTCACAGACAGCGATTAGTCAACAGTCGGAGATATCATGTTGCAGTTTTACTCCACTGACACCGGAAAAACAACTAACATTTAATCTAATCCGAAGAATTTCGTTTGATGAAAAGCATTCATTAATATTAAGAACAGTATTTTTTGTCAGTGCAGAATAGTGTAAGGCATTTACATTGCATACCTGTACTGCTGTTTTTTAATTTTATATTTTATAATTTTTAATTATTTCCAAATAACAGAAGCTATCTTGATTGATTAGTGGAACAATATCTTAAGTAGCACTCAACTTAATTCAACAGAATTTCAAACTCCAACGTGATTATTTATCTATTAGCTCATATTTAAATACATATAATTGTGGTAATTGAAATTACAATTTCTTCATTAACATTGTTATTATATTGTTGCTGCTTTTATCAGAAAAAAAAATCATAACAAATTTCCAAAATTAATCAACTTGTTTCTTATCACCGCTAATCCACTCACCATTCGATTCATATAACATTAAAAAACTGTAATTTTTTCTTTTCTTTAAATTTAACTATGTGTTGCTCGATTAGCGATCGTTGTAACCGGAAATGTTATATCTGAGCGATGTAATGCCTCAAGATGTCTTTTACAAAAGATCGTTTCTTATCAAAGGGCCCCCCTTACTTGCATATACAGTTTTTTGTGTTTCTTCACCTCTTTTCTAGTTAGTCTTCGAAGATTATCTATCATCGAATTAATGTAAACAGTTACAGCTTGAAATTAGGTCTGACCTACACAAAACTGCTTTGCAATAACTGATTAAAACTTTAATCGATTTGAATAAAGCGTACGTGCTCGAATTAAATGCTGATTTATCAACCATTGGGCGATTAAGTGAAGGCTCACTTCAAATCTGCTGTATGTAGATTTTGTTTACGATCACTTTCGGACTTAACAAATGAATTTGTTGTGGCCTAGTTTGAATAGTTATACTTTGTGCTCCTTTTAATTATTTTAACATTTACATAGATTATAGTTTTGTGTACTTAGGACGTGAGTGTATATTTCGCTTCCGCTACATTTAGCTATAACATTTTATGAATTCAGGTAAGAGATTCGTATCTCAATTAAATTTTGGTAGTTGTCTTGGCTTAGTTTGGCTTGTTTTAAAACAGCTAACGAAGTCAAGAACGAGTAGACTCAAAATTAGTAAGCTTACTGGAGTAGCTTTCCGCGATAAACTCACTAATCTAGCTTAACTACTATCTACAGAAAAATGTAATAAAAAAATAACAGTATTCTTGGTGTTTTCAATACAAATTTTAATCACTACTTTGGATCTGGATAAATGCGCAAAAAAACACATCTTTTTAAATAATAAAGTAAAAATGCTAATAAATAGGGGGAAAAAAATATGGTGTGGGTTTAGAGGGTGATGGGATACGGGGTGGAAAATTCGGTTGTTGATTTCTAAAAAGAAAGTATAAAAAGCAAAAATTTAAAATGTTAAGCCATCCTTGAAAACTAAAATTTTTGGAAGGTGGATCAAGGTACGGAGAGTGGGAGGATAGTTTTTCTGTATGGTTTATGGTAAAAAGTTGAAACTTTCAGGTAGTACGTACATGAAAATACAAAAGTATTCCGGTAAATACTGTTAAATTTATTTTGTGCGACGTTTCGGACTCGATAAAGTTTTATAAAGGACTCAGTCGAGTCCGAAACGTCACACAAAATAAATTTAACAGTATTCACCGGAAAACCTTGTATTTTCAATTGGAAATGTACTGTGAAAACATTCATCAAAAATTAGTACATAGGTACATGTCAATCAAAAAAGTACATACATATGTACGTACAAAGGAGGTTAATAAAAAAACCCGTCAAAAGGGTTTTGTCCTTATTTTTATGAATTTCTTTATAGTTTTTAGGCATATTAAGCTATTAAAAATAATTTCACTTCTACCGTCTCATTATATATATAAGCGTCTAAAAAACCATTTTACAAATTACTTCATAGCCAACTCCTAAAGAGTTATGAAGTGGTTGTGTACATTTTCACGAATTCTGACACATCTGTTGGGTCTAATAAGTTATGAAGTGGATGTGTACATTTTCCCGAATGTTGACATATCTGTTAGGTCTAATGAGATGTTGAATTCGCATTCACTTCTACAGGCCTAAAATATATTAGGGGAAAAAACTGACTTAAGGGGTTAGTGACTTGGGTACCGTTTGAGCCCCAACCTTAAAAGCACAAAAGATAGTTGAAGCGAAGCGTGCGTCAGCCAAACACGAACGCGAAAAGGTAGTTTTAGTCCTTGAGCTCCGCAGGGCTGCGCAAAAGGAAGTTAGAGCGAAGCGTGAAAAGGGAGGGAGGGATCCAAAAATAACAATTTTTTTTTTTGATTTTCAGGTAGGAGCTCAAAGGGTAAAGTAATTCCTAAAACAAACTGCAGATTTTTCCGACCGGTAAAAGTGCTCAAAAAGTTAGATCAAAGTGGGAAAGTTTGGTAATATTTTGGTATTATGTATACATACATTTTCATATGTATTTTTTTTATTATATTTCAAATGAAAAACAGCACATAATTTGGTAAAAAACAGAAGAAGGGTTGAAAACAGAACCAATGCCATCTGTGTGATTTGTATTAACAATATAAATAAAAAAAATTTCAATTTGGGGAGAAAACCATTGAAAAATGATTAAAACTAACTAAACAATTTTTTTTTTTTTCATTTTTTTGTTCCTTTTTCTCGAAACTGATAACAGATATAAAGATTGTATTTTGCTTATAGATAGAAACATGGTATTTACACGGAATGGAGGAATTTTTAAAACGTTGATTCTAAATATGTACATATTTTTTTAAGTTTAAGAAATATGAAAAGTTTTAAACTTTCAAAGGTTATAAGTCAATTAGTTTTTAATATTTTTGAAATTCCTTCATTCAGTAGGATCAAATTTCCTAACATAATAAGTGTAAAAAGTTTTATTAAGATCGGTAGAGCGGTTCCTGAGAAAAAGGTACATGAATTTGTATGAAAATTCATCAAGTCACTAACCCCCTTAAGCATTTTTCGATAATCAACCCACGAATTCCGGCAAATCTTTTAAATCTGGCTATGGGCTGTGATCTTAAGACAGTTTTCAGGATTTTGCAATATTCAATCCCTAGGGAATGTAAAATGATAGTGCGATAGTAAAATGATAGCGTACGTTTTACGAATTCCGACTCTTCACTTAGGTCTGATGTTATATTGAATTGTTTTTAATGGAACTTTCAATATAATCGCAAAAAATGGTTTCAACATTTTTTATATTTAATGTAACACGTTTGGAACGTTATTTTCTTAGATTGTCTGTGGCATTGTAAAATGCACAGCATACAACTCATTCCAGACTCCTACCCAAATGTAATAAAGTTGTGCCCAAAATGTTGGCAATTATTTATTTTTTTGTTTAGGACATTTCTGAATAAGTTTTATGTAATGGAGCGATTGAGAGACTCCTTCCTGAACCCATTTTTCAAATATAATCTATGTACATACACACACTCAAAGAAAAAATATGATTGTGGCAACCATATTTGGGGAGAACCTTACTATGATTGCGGTTATAGTTGCCACAACTATGTTACAACATGTAACATATTTAGCTCAAACAAAATGATGGTTGTGGAAACCTAGGTGTATGATTCACGCAACCTTATTTAATAATAAAATGGTTGGGTCAATCATAAAATTTATGTGAAATGATTGCCTGAATCATAGTTCTGACTTCAGAACCTTGGTGTATGATTCACGCAACCTTATCTAATAATAACATGGTTGGGTCAATCATAAAATTTATGTGACATGATTGCCTGAATCATAGTTCTGCTTTCAGAACCTTAGTGTATGATTCACGCAACCTCATCTAATAATAACATGGTTGGGTCAATCATAAAATTTATGTGACATTATTGCCTGAATCATAGTTCTGATTTCAGAACCTTGGTGTATGATTCACGCAACCTTCTTTAATAATATAAAGGTTACATGTGACACTTAAAAATAATTCACAAAGAAAACACTTTCGATCATAAATATATGACTTGAACAACAATTAAACACTCTCGAACAAAGCACACATGAAATTGGAAGAAGCGAACTTACACCGCGAACGACACTTTTCGTACTGTGAGAGGTATGGTTGTGGGAACTATCTTATCAAATCATATGGTTCCACTGATCATAGAATAGGGTTGTCGTGATTATAATACACAATTACATCATGTAACGAGCATGATTGGTACAACCATATTAAATTTCAGTAGGGATATATGATTAATGCAACCATACTATGTTTTAACGATCCATCATAGCCATGATCACTGGAAACATGTCAGTTTTACTATTGTTAGAAGAACCTTAATATAGTCAATGCAACCTTGGAACAAACATAGTTTTTTTTCAGTTTAGGTATGTAGCGTGTGAAGCCTTGTTCACGTCGTTCGACTGTCATATTAGCTATGTTTTTATTATATTGCCTGATTTCAAACAAACAAAATCAGTGCACCGTCCTGATCTTCAACGTGAAGCCCCCTTCCTTGAAGTTACACCACTGTTACATCAATAATATCCAGCGAATCAATAAACTTATCAACGTATATTTTCTCGACGACACCATTGGTGAAACTTAAATTGAATTCGAATCCATGACCCTTCGATTGGTATGCGATGGCTCGTACCACCATTTAATTCCCTTTTAACACGAATAAATCAAAAACATTCCATTCGAACAGTTTTGTCTTCCCATTCAAATTGCATTCATCCACTTTATAGATGTTCTAGTTTGAAAGATTTATCGACATCAAACGTTCCATTTTGAGTCCTGTACGCACGCACGGTAACGTAATCCAAACATTTTTTCATAAATTTTTCGAAAAAATCATTTTAAATTTTCCATTTATTTGAGAAACTGGCGCATGAACCCAAACATAAAAAGCACCCATGAAAAAAATCGCCCCCGACATAAACAAAACGCCCGGTCCTACTATGCATTTCCGATTCAAAAAATCAGCTGCTTGAAGAGTCCTCCGACTTTTAAAATTAGATTCCGCTCGATCATAGAAATTCGAAAGATTCGTGTTTTCTTGATTCGGTTCAGGGCAATAAAAATAGTTGTCCCAATTAAAAGAGCAACGCTATCAAAGAGTGCAACCCTCATGTCTCGCGTGTCGAGCCGGTATCAATTTAATTGACAAACGGGGATCGCATTAATTGGTTGTCATGATGGTCGATCGCCCAGTAGGCTGCACCCTGCGACTATGCACTTTCTCAAGTCTTCCCGGATCATGTGATCTTCCAGAAAGGCACTCAGTATTCGTCAGCGTATGAAAATTCCAGGAAAACAATACGACCAACGAGACTGTGCAGTCGGTTGACGCAATAGTGAAATCGAAATTCAAAATAAGAACGCATCAAGTCTAAAAATAAAGTCGTAAGATTCGGGTGGATAGACGACGACGCCGGCCGTCTTGGACGACGCCACAAGACGCTAGACCCTAGACATGATAGAAAACTTTGTTGTTCCGATCCCGACACATGCGCTATGCACTTTACATAATCGCTCATATATGTAAGGGGGACCCCGGCTCCGCGTACCTCGTACTATTTTCAGTCATCAGACTATTAGAGCGCCTATGATGAGGCTTGGTGAACTTGGTGGTGATCATGCAACAAGCAACACCACCGATCGCAGATGCAGAGGTTCGAAACACGGCTGACGCCCATTCGGCCGGCTGAAAACAACCATTCTAATTGCTTCCCTTGTTGCGAACCGGTCCCGAAGATCATCTTCGAGGGCCAATCCTTAATTCGATGTGAAAATGATTGATTATCGGGATTTCAATTGTTAATTGCGGCTTCGTTCTAGGAACCAAAAAAAAAACAATTCTCAGCTGTGTTCCCTACGGCGATCGCGGTACAATACTAACCGCTTTGTAATGATCGCGATCGCAATGGTTTTGGCTTTTGATAATAGTCACGATCACTCTTAATGTTTGTTGTCAGGTCTGGAAGAAGGTTATAAACTTGTACGGTCTCGTCATACTCCAGAGGTAGGTATTAATTAAATATGAAATTTATTTATTTCTGTTGCAAGATCATAGAGCGATCGAGCTGTTAAATGTCATCCTGGACACCCAACCACAATATCAATCTGAACCAAATCCGCCTTTAGAAAGGCTTTTGAATGCATAACCGCTTTTCATATTTAGTGACACGATTCTGCAACATCACGTACAAATTAAATTAGACGAGATACCAATTAGTTTCTAAGAAACAAATTTAAATTGGACACCAAATAGATGTACAGCATGTTAGCTTGTACCAGCAAAAAATCTACAGCGCCAACCTATGACTATAATATTTGCTATCTATCTTAAATTCCTAGGTTAACTATTAGCTCTTCAGCTCATTAAGTCGTTCCTAATCTTCTACGATCAAAAGTCGAACAGAAGGAATGATCAAAAATCAGATTGTATCTTAAATTTCGACTGCTTTAAATTGGAAGACGCAATAAAGTAGATTTCGCATCGTGAAACGAACATTTAAAAAATCTGCAATTAGTCTGAGACTAACTTTATTATTTTTTTGAACTTAAGGCCAGAAAACGTTTAAAGTTTTCATGCCATGCGGCTGAAAAAAAAACTACATTCATCATTTCAGAGATATGCTTTTCCGAATGTAGCACTTTGAGCCTTCGAGCTAAAATTTTTTGCTCAAACCACCACATATCTATATAAACTTTCAACTTACTAGCTTAAATGACTCTTAAGATATAGAAACATCGTCTAATCCCATCACCAAAAGGTTGTTCAAATTTGATTTAAGCCTCTGTAAAAATTAAGAAGATATCATCTGGGGTTCTCGAAATATGAGACATCAAAGCAATTTGCGTACGGCGAAGAAATAGACATTTCTTGGAATCTACTACCTTCTCCAGAAATGTGAAAATACAAAATTCGAAGATAGTGATTTTTTGCGGACCTACAAGATATCACGGAATTCGTGAAAACGAGTTCAATCCCGTTTTACTTCTTTTAAATGTAAAAAAACGACCAGAACTATTATCAGGTGTTCTGACAAGAAACAAGTCACTAGCAGATACAGGAGGGGGCCCTCACCCCCAAGAGCAATTCCGAATTTTCTAAACATATATAATTCATTAATTCTCTGATTATTTTTTTTTTTGTACCATTGCAATGGGGACTGTTATTAGTATTTACTAGTCCTGCGGTGCAATGCGAAGCTCAAAACAGTGATACAAAGACTACAAGACAACATATTGCGTATTCAAGAATTGCCAAAAATTACGGAATTCGTGACGGAATTTGTTTACCATCTCCGATTCTTTTGAAAATTTTTGTACATTAAGAACTAGTAAAGAAAATAATTGCAATTAAATTTTTTGTTTCTTTCTCATTTTTACTTTATTATTTTGTAGTAATAAAGTATTTTACTTTATTATTATTTAATAATAAAATATTTTTTATTTATTATTTTTTAAAAATAAAGTATTTTTAATTTATTATTTTTTAATAATAATGTTTCTATTGTTATCGACCTGAAATTTTCAAAATTGCAATTTTGTATTTGGACGTTTTAGGACTACTAGACCCCGAAAAAGCATGAGAAAAATGTCTGTGTGTCCGCCGTACGCAAAACTGCATGAAGGTGCGTTGCTCAGAAACCCCCAGAGATATTAAGTTAAAATTTGTATGGTAGATAGAGTGGGTGAAACTCTACGAGTGGTATCTTTTGAGCGGATTGGGGTGTGAAGGGGAGTGTTTTAGACGATTTTGGTTTCTATTGTAGATCTCAGGAACCGCTTATGCTAGGAGGCAGAAATTTAGAACATTCTATGCTAGTGGGCCCATTTGCAAAAATTGTTGAAATTTACGGAGGGAAGGGGTTCAATGAGTCCGAAACGCTTCAAAGCAGGGATTGAAACGTTCTAAAATCTATATGTCTTGAACAATTGATGGCATAAGGTTGAAACTGTGTGGTGGTATTTAGGGATACTTCAAGATTAGACAAGGGCTAACAGTTTTAAGAAGGGTGGTGGAGCAGGGGTGTGTGTGGTGAAAAACTTTGGATTACAATATCTTCCCAAAACGATTTGGTTCCTGTATATGGGTTATGGGATCATAAGAGCACAGTAAACTTTTTTAAAGCGAAGGTGGAGCACGAAAGTGGGGAATAGCAATTTTTCAAAAATTTCTGTTTTTATATATCAAAAACCGTACTAGATATGATGTTGAACAACTTACAGGAGTTGGGAGAGAGGATCTCTTGGAGGGGAAAACAATTTTAGGACTGTAGCTGTTGGGGATGGTGGTAGAAGGGGATAGACCGGAAAACATTCTAATTTTTATTTCTCGAAAATGGTAATGAATCTCTATAAAGTAAACCTAGAAAAATAAAATTACTAGCACTTGTTTATATCTCAGAAACGGTTTATTCTAGAAAGTTGAAAGGTGGTACATACATATATGTAGATGAGCTATAAGAGGTGGTTAAAGCAAAAAAAATTTAAACTTTTATTGGCGTTCAGAGGTTGAGTAAACCCATATTTTCACGAATTTCGTTAAAACGTTTAGACATATCAAGCTATTTTACTTCTTCGGGTTCTTTACATAGGTTTACAGGCCTATTCAGGATCAGAGTATCATGTCAAAAAAGTCTCAATTAATTCAAAATTCATACAAAATTGAGACTCTCGACCTACTTTGTGACTTGCGACTCGGTCCTGAATAGGCCTAATAGGCTCCTAGAAAAATTCTTCAAAATTTTTCGATATCCAAACCCTAACGGGGTAAATGCGGTTACATATTCACGAATTCCTATATATATCCTAACCAGGAACCTGTCTGGATCCCTTTGGCTTTTATCGGTTTCAGTCAACTACGCACTGTATTGCTAGCCCCACGTTGGGTGCCAAATTGTTATATGATATGATAATTTTTTTGGCTTATTTTCAGAACTTCATTTCTCATATTTTTTTTTATAGCATACGTTTTTCTCCGTTAATTTATGATATGAAGGGATTGTAAACTAAAGTACCATTAAGATGAATCTTCTCTTCTAGAGACTTTACATCCCCCTCCTCTCTCTAGGAGCTATACTTTTTTTAAACTTTGAGAGGATAAATATGGCTGCAGCAGGTATGGTGGAGTCGACAACCCACATCATCAGCGTCAATCAAGTTAAGTCTCAGCAACAATGGGTCCGATCAAGATTTGAACGGACAGTGTTGAGTTCCTTCATCCGACACACATCTAAAGAGAATTTTGGAAAACCACTTCTATTGATAGTGGAACGAATAACCGAGACACGAAACGATGGGAACTGACCAACTTTCAACTTCTATCCGCTGCTAAAAGGTGAATTATTGAATTTCACCTAACTAAAATTACATCTCGATAGTGTCACTTTGACGGATGTCGCAATGGAATCATTGTGCCTAGAAAATGTTCTCTTCAAGGTTGCCAATGTAAGGCAATTTTCTCTATCTCTCATGACCGATTGGGAATTTTATCATCCAGGTAAGCGTGCGTGAAATTTCTGTTGTACCGGCCAAAGGTTTTATGGTCTGAAATGTGAACAACGTACTCCAACCACAGTTAACCCAGAAGCCAGCAAACACGTACATATGTTACATTTCACATTTTAGCCAGGAATATGACACTTTTGTAGGCGGAATTGAGCCTCCGTTTCTCGATCCTAAACCTTTCCTTGGATTATTTTCACTTTTTTAAGTTGAAATAACCACTCCGAGTCCGCCGTCGTCACCTCTACTATAAATGCAGTCGTCACTCAAAAAAGTAATGAACTTTCCTTGTGAAGTGTTTCACAATATCTACAAAATATCAGGAATTGGGCAATATTGCATGGAAGAAACTTGGTCAAGAAATAGACAAAACAAGCGTGTTACGGTACGTAAATAAAAATACAATTATTTCTTATTTCGACAAAGGCAAAATCCTAACTATGTAACTCAACTCTATTTTTATAGACTTTAATCCGAGACGTTAGAAGCGCCAGCGACGCAAAAAGCGATAACTAAGTTATTTAGTAAACTCTAAAGTCATAAATTTTTTTTTGTAGTTGCTTGCGACATGGAAACGAACCCAACCACACCAACATCTTGCATAATTCCCCATCTATTTTCCATAAATTTCTGTTCAAAATTAACCTGCCATTCATACAGCAAGATAATACAACGATAATCCTAGCATCTTTCAAGATTCTTCGGACTTTGGTCTGAGAAAATGCAAAAGTTTTCATCGGACATTAAAAATTGCTTCAAGAAATTCCAAACTGAAATGCCAGTCAGTGTTAAAAGTTGCACCACCAATAGGCACATCGGTCCGGTTTCCGTAAGAAAATTGAAAACAGAATACAAAAGTTCAAAAGTCAAACAATCGCCTAATCAAGAAAAGCTGGCGCAAAGTTGACCCAGTTTTCCTTCTGGATTGTCTCAATAGTCTGGACTGGACACTCACGTCTTTACAAAAACTGAGCAATTAGTTGCGGCCAGTAGAGAGCAGTTCTTTGAATAGAATCTGCACACACTAGGAGCACACGTGGACGTGGAATACGACGATTCTTGCAATCCGCTTTATTACACAAGATCTGCATCCCATTCCCAGCAGATCGATGATCTTCTATTTCTGGACGGACTATAAAGCAGCGTGTTTATGCCCAAGTCGCCAGATCATAAAAATACTTTTCCGGAAAATTTGCATTTTTCCGATCGAATTTCATGGAATCAACCGTGTCTTGATGGCGATCTCAGGTTCTTTTAATTTCCGCTTGAAAAATCGACATCAAGGTAAAATTCACGATCCAAGGGTCTGTAACCTTGAGACGGTCGGGAGCGAGACTCAATTCTATGCGGTGATCGAAGACAATGCAAGAAAGAGTGCAGCCAGAAAAGTGTAAAACGCATAAAAAGATCGTCTGATCGCTTCGAAGATCAGCCAAGATCCCTTTGGCTTTGGTTCAAGTTCCGACTAAATTGCATACGGTGTGACGGCGGTGATCGTGACCTGTGTGCTGCAGTGCATGACATCAAGAAGGAAAACAACTTGAGAAGTGGCCTAAGCTGAATGGAACGTGGCTAGGTGCATTACGAGTATTGCAGCGTTGAGGTAATTCTCGAGGGCCGAAAATATGGACGATTGATTGGATTGACCGATAGACGTTTGATTCGAGGGTGGGCCGCTCACTACCTGATATGATAACAAACGGACAGATGTTCATTTGCAAAAGCCATTATCGTCGGTGAGTTCGCTGATGGTTTCCTGTTGATACAGTTGCCGCCTGTGGGGTTGTGGGAAGGCATAACAACGTAAGGGTCGTATGTTGTAGCCTGAATGTTCCTATAACTAATAGAGCTGTTTTGGCCAGGAACGAACAGATGTTCGATTTCGAATGTATAAGAGTAGCGTATATAGGGGCTATTTGGTCACCAAGAATCAAGAATCGGATTAGTATACAGAAGAGGTCACGTCGATGAAATGATTGTTTGGGTGCGATGAAAAGGTGGTAACATTGCGCTGACGAACTGTTACTGACCCATATGAAGGCTGGGTTTGAATCACCCACTTTAGATTGGCCAGAAAACTTTCATCGAAAACTGCAACTTTGACGTCGTACAGGACTTTATGTACCTATCGGGGATAGTTGGTCCATTTCAGCTATGCTATCAGCCTTAAGATCAAGATAAGGAGCCTGAAGGCTCTGTTATCTCTACAAAATGTTTGGTTCAAACAGGTGTACCCAGTTGCGGACATGCAGCTTTATAGCAGCAAAAAACTGAGCTTTCCAACTGAATCCACTTGGTACTTCCAAGAGAAATATCCTTCACCCAGTTTGAGAAAGAAATTCGATTGGAAACGCCCAGTTTGAGAGAGAAATTCGATGGGTAACGAATAATTTGAAATTCTGGAGAGCTCAACAATGGATTGTGCACTCTTTTGTGTCGAAGCCATAGCACAATCGAAGTAAGAGTATTGCTCATCAAACTCCTTTTGCTAAACTATGAACAGATTAGTTTGAAACCCTGTTGCAGTAACGCTAAGACCTTCTGAAGTTTCATTTAAATTATAGTCCGAAACAAAAAGAGTGGGGAGTAAAAAAGGTAGGTAGGTAGAATACAGACAGGCTTTTACCTAAAAAGGTTCATTGTCTAAGCAAAGCATCATTGAATCTGGTCCTATATGCTAAACTAGTAGCTCATATCTTATAACGTCCATAAATTGCTGGTTGAAATCCGGCTCGACGGACCAGAAATGTGTACGATTCCTTTTTAAATCAAAGTTTTCCTAACTTTTTCATAGAGAATTTAGTGGCGTAGTCATACAATGAAGATAATAGTCCGGAAAAAGAAGAGTGGGAGTTAACAAGGTAGGTAGGTAGGTACGCGTGGCCGCTCGTGAGAACACAAAAAGACTTAGACCTAAAAGGCTAAAAAGGTTCGATGTGTTTCCACAGGATCATTGAATCCAGTTCTGTATTCTAAACTAGTAGTTCATATCATAGGACGTCAATAAACCACTGGTTCAAATCCGGCTCGACGGACCAGAAATGTGTACGTTTGATTTTAAAATCAAGGTTTTCTTAACTTTTTTGTAGAGAATTTAGTGGCGTAATCATACAATCATTACAATTGGGAGGCCCTAGCAGGTATAAAGTTAAGTGCTGCCTAAACAACCATTTTATTCCGAAAGAAGGGCAGAAATTTTATAAAATAATAACACTAATTTTGTGAATTGTGAAATTTATGCAATTTTAAGACAAGAGAAACAAACTTATGGTTCAATTAGATTTCTCTGGTATGTTAGTAATGTTTTGGCACGCAGCTACTTCTTTTTCTGAGTCACAATAGATTAATTGAACTCTTTATTCACCTTCATCAGAGACCAAAATCTTGTATTTATTCTCCTTTGTTGCATAAATGTTCGTCACATGACCTCACCTACTAAAACCTACTCCTATGCTACGCCCTTCCCTACAATATGTTGTATGAGCGACCTTTGTCAAATTCACTGATTCTTCAAGAAAATTTGTATGACATCTACTTCAAAGAGTTCCTCTTATTCAACATATGAGATACAATAATTTAAGACCATTTTGTGCTGCTCAAAAAAGTCGATGATCTTTAGGAAATTTATAAAAATTTTTAGTTAGTCCAAGTAGTTGTTAAATTTTAAACATTTCGCTTTCTGTACCTGGAAATGTTATAAAATGAAGCTGTGCAAACTTTCAGATAACACCATCTATCATGCTACAGGTCCGTATGGCTTCTGTATGGAAGCTTCATCCAGTGGTGGAGGAATTTCGACTTTTATCAAAGTTGTTCTTAAATTTTTGTTTGAACCAAACAATTTTTCTTTCGAGCTCAATAGCTGAGTTGTTAAATTAGCCTATTAATTTTTAAGTGACTTTTATATGGCAACTAAGTGAAAACCAGACCTAGATTTTTCCTACTTTGAATCAAAATGTTTGAGAATCCTGATACTAGAAAATTAACGATGGATGAAAGTTTTCGGTTCGTTTCGTGTGATCTAAAGACACGAACTTACTAAATTAACGTGTTCTCGAGTTATCAGATGAACAAATTTGAAGTTATGGATCATCGCCAAATAACAAATAATAATACATATTTTCTGTTTTTACATACGACACTTTTGTCATGCCTTATACGAGGTTTTGCACTATCTGAAAAACTTATTAAAAAAAAAAAATATCATATTTTGGAATATATGTATTTTAAAAACGTTAGTCATATTGTTGATAAGAGTTCATACTTCAGATCACAATTAAACTTTTATGTAAGATATTTAAATGAAATTAATTTCGTATTTATATTAAAAAATTACTGGCAAAAACATAATCTTAAGAAAGTTTTGATAACCTTGATAATACAATTTCAATGTGTCTTTACGTAAGTTGTCAAATTTTTTTTAAAAAAGTCAATAAACTAGCGAAGTTAAAATCAACAGGAAATACAGACGTGATAGTAAACGAGTACTATGAAACTTATTAGCTGTAGGTACTTTAAAATCATCTTCTAGTAATTGTGACTAACCAATGTATCGGAATAATTGTAATAAATTTTCTATCTATCTATGTATCTAATTACCTAATGTATGCGACATTCATTTCTCCTTAATTCATAAATTATCTGTTTACTGAAACATCTTACTGCCAAGTGCACCAATCAAAATAATTAAACTATGGTTGTAAAGGCTTTAGATCAGCTTAATCCCTAAGCTATGAATTTGAATTTTTATGTCATAATAAGAATTAAACTATAAACTATAAAATACAATTGTAGATTTTTTTCTTGCTCTACTTTTTTATTTTTAAATATTTTTCTTTAAGATTTAGCATAACATTAAAACACTATTTAACACTTGACATTTAATAAATTTTGATTTTGTAACAATGAAGGTTGGTATAATTTCCCGCATTTCCTGCAGAACAGCAATAAATTTTGGCAAGCAATTTAATTGAATGAAACAGAATTAGGCAAGATTGTGGCCATTTACGCATTTATCTTTGAATAATTTGGAGTAATTTTTATTGCTACTTCGCACTGAAAATACTGAAATAAAATTCAAATTCTCTGATTAACCATTTAATTTTTTATGAGTTTTTTTTTAAATTTGTTCAACTAATTTAAGTGTTTTGTTAATTAATTTAAACTTTATCCGAAACGATACTTTGTCTAAATAATTTAAATAGTTGTGTCCATATTTATTTAATCCCTTAAAAATAATCCGTTTAGATTCATTGTACTTGAATAGAATATTCAGGCCTGTTCTGGAACAGAGTCACAAGTCACAAAGTATAGGTGGAGTGTCACAATTTTGAATTAATTGTGACTTTTCCTATTCTGAGCAAGAAAAAGCGATAAACAAATCAAGGTACATATGAGCCGTTGTTTTTGAAAGTGGAATAAGTCGATTTCGTTTTTAAATCGACATGCTTAACTGTTTACGTTTTAGCATGATTAAAAATATTTATCCATCTTTCAGAAAAATTTACTTGTATTTGTTAAAAGTGTGATGAAACACTTGCATCAATAGATTCTCAGAAAGTTGCTTCGTGTTGTATAGAATAATGTTACAATGTCACAAAAATAATTTTTGCAAAATGGACTTATTCCACTTTCAAATACAACGGCTCATATGTCTCCAACTACGTGAAGAAATTATTGTGATTTTTCTTGTGACTGCTGCGCCAGAATGCGAAAAAACTATTCGATCACAAGCGCAATTAAAAAAATTTTAGTCACATCAAGTTGTGACCTAATATACAATATTCAACCCAAAATAGGTGTAAAGAGGTCGTGTACGTCCAAAGGGGGTATTCAGAAGTTGTGTACGTTTACACGAATCCCGACATATCTGGTAGGTCTGATTAGATACCGAATAGATTTTTACTTCGATGGGCTTTCTATATAATCGTTTTTGGGATTTTGCGATATTCAACCGCTAAGAGGGTATTTTATAATTTTTTACGAATTCCGACATATCTCTTAGTTCCGATGAGATATCCTATTAGTTTCTTCATGATACAAACACTTGGAAATCAGTATTTTTAAATATTCAATCCCAAAGTTATTATGAGCGGTCGACGGTCGTTTTTAAATGCCATGGAATATCGGTTCGGTTTTCAGTTCCTTGGGCATTTTATACAACAGCTTAGAAGGTACCACTAACTACCGTTTGGCCTTCAGAATAGTCAGAGGGCTACTGGGAACATTTTAAAAAAAGAAGTTATCAATGGCGTAATCACTAGCTCGTATCTCAGCATTAAACATATTCCGGACTTTTGAAAATATTAAATTTTATGCAGGTTCGAGATGAGGATCACAGGTAAAAAATCTGAGGAGGATCCCAGGTAAAAAATTTGGGTATAGAGTTAAAAACTTTTACCTAATGGATCTCATTAAATTTTTCCATTTCGACTTTTAGCACTAACCAAATGCTTTTCAGCAATATGCTAAAAAAAATATCCGAGATAGTGGAATTCATTGCTAATCAGGTTACTTAACACATTCTAATTTTGCTTAAATTATTTATTCAGTTTTTAGCAGAACTCGTTTTATTAATCCATTCAAATCGATTCCATTATGATAAGTAGTCAAGACTTTTTATCAAGGCTGAAGATGTTATAAAGAAGATTCTAACTGATTGCTAAAATTTTATTTTTATGTTATTTTTATGTATGATAAACACCACAGCAAATGTCAATGCGTAAAATGTTACAATGCGTGATAATAGTTTTTTGTATTTCATTAAGTTGGTTGGATTTTAAAATATCGGAATTTTATTTCAATAACCGTTCGGGAAAAAATTTATTTATTTATAATTTTTTTGTTTTAGGATTAATAGATGCCCTTAAAAAATTGTCAGGCCATCTGACCGCTGTATACAAACGGGTTTTGAGGCTCGTATAACAAACACCCTTTGAGCTATTAAATTTTAATATTTTTATTGCGTAGATTGGGTGGACGCCTTCAAGTGGTGTCTTTTTTTTGGAAGGGGAGAGGTATGGGAGCGTTTTAGGTAAAAATTTGAATCTGTCCGAAAGACTTGAAAACTGATATATAAACATTTTAAATTCCATATCTCCTACTGCTACTAATATACATATGTAGATCGGAAATAAAATTTTTAGGGGGCTCTTTGTCGTGAGGGTTGGGTGGTAAAAAACTTTACACTGCGTTATCTCATGTACTAATTATACCATAAAAATAAAAATTTGGTTTGTTTCTAAAGAAGGACCTCCGGAATTCGTCCTGAAAAAACAATAAAGTTTCGCCCAGACTATTGGAAATTTTTTCTTAGATGGTAGTTCTGTACATAGTACTACAGGGCCTGATGTGTTCTGTCGCACACTAAAAGGCAGATCTATTGAAGAATTTGTGTTTCTTGTAGATCAAATTCAGTTGTGAATTTTTTTTATTTCAATCGTGTGTATTCAATGCAATACAGCTTTGTAGAACTGCTTCTTCGTTAGCCAATGTAAGGTTTGCCAAACTTAAAAAAACACTATTGTACCCAAACCTCTTCCGACACCCCGTACTCACGGCTATGGACAGCGTAAAAAATGTTCACGTGGGAATGAGTGCATTAAATCACAATTTTTACTTAGCCGTATCCAAAAACAACCCCCTTGAATTATAGCTCGCATCGTTCTCCAAACTTCTAGCGTTCCCTGTAACCTATATACATACATACGAAAATGAAGGTAGTCTTTCATCCCTTGGGCAGTACTTCTACTATAAAAAAAATCGCTCGCTGTAAATTATGATTTTCAGCAGTCCAAAAACAATGTTCACTGCTACTGCAAACTCTTCCCTATTATTCCGCCACTGCCCATTGAATTAGCTGTGAGAAAAGCATTAGAGGGTAATCCGCTAGATTAATTTGACGACAGTAAAACATATTTAAATATGATACGTCTGGTCTTTAACCCTATCAACTAAAAGGGGGTTGATTTTATAATTTTTTGTACTTTCCACCCATATTAAAACTATAAACTTACCTGTACTGAAAATTCCCAGGATTAGTAATCCAAACAGCATCAACTTAGTGCTTGTAAACTCCATAATTAAATAATTTTTAAACTCTTCTTTTTTTAAAAAATTTATCCTTTCTGTAATAAATGTAATTCACTTTCGATTGTATTCACAAGGAAATCGCGATTATTCGCAATATCCGGCACTAGCTAAAAAAAACGGGCACAAAAGAGACACTTTTCTAGTACACAAAAGCAATGGGGCTGATATCACTTTGCAAAAAATATACTTTGTATATTTTATTAAATTATTAAATTAATCTTTGTTTTTATTGTTTAATTAACCGTTCGCACGAAGTCTTTCGATTTCTTCAACGATAAGAGCTAAGACTTGTTCGGTTCAGAAGAACTTCATCAATGAGCCTAGCAATATTTTTTTTTAACATGTAGCCCCCTTACCATTTCACAGTACACTCTAGTAGAGTCTTCGACACGGTAACACTGAGCAAAAGTTAAAGCAGCCGAAGAGTTTTAAGAGAGTCTCATCGATCGAAGGGTAAGAAAATTGTGCATTGCTCGCGATGTTTTCAATGGAAACTGGCACAATTTTCTACAACCTTTTTGAATTTACGAAGAGAGTTTTTGGCGGAGATTTAAAGAGACGTTGAAATTGGACTAGAATTTGTTAGTTGTTTCGTGTGTGAGGATGTCCGGAAAGTCGTTGTATTCAAATAGTTCTGAGTTGATAGTGACTAGGACTAGGACTAATCTAATTCTAGATAGGATGAAGGAGAGGTACTCTGAAAGTTTAAAATTTCAAAGTTTACATCAATCACTTGAGGGTGGAAACGAGTTAACCCAGGAAGTTAAATCTTGGAGTTTATACTACTAGTTCGAGTATCTTCCATACATGGAGGTATGAATTACGGAGATGGCAGCACGCCGTTTCTGTATAAAGCACTTGAAGCATTTTGAAGTTTAATCGAACGTTTTTGTATGGAGCGTTTCATGCCCGGACCGGGCCTTTTCGTGTTAGTTGCGACAATATTGCCACAATTTGGCAATGCTTTCACATATTGCTGGTATTCCTCGCCATATAGTTGCAGTATTTCCACTAGATTGGAAAATTTTGTTGCAATTATCATCGTTCGATGATTCAGTTATCAAGTTTTGCTTTAAGTTTTGATTTTATTTGTCAAGTTTTGTGTGATAACGGATTAGAATTCAAATATTTCAAGTTTTATTCTAAGTCTTAGATTTATTTTTCAAATTTCCTTTCGTGTTGTTCATATACTGAGTTGTCCGTGTATGATGTCATTGCCACATTGCATAGTGTTGCTCCATATCACTAGTCACAGTTGATGAACGAGTTGACAACGAATTGCTCCATATTGTCAATTGTTGATGTTGCTGTATGTTTTTGCGACGTCAAAATTGTCTGGAATTGCTGAAAATTGAGCAATTTTAATCGCTCGTATAAAAGCACCATTATAGGAGGGTAGCGTCGTTTGTAACAACATACATAACTAGTAGACACGAAAAAAGCAATAAAACATTTCAGTCCGTCTGTCCGCTGTGTCTAGTAAATCCAAAAGGACAGGGATAGAAGATGTAACATACAATTTAGACTGTTTGGCAGATTGTTTTTGTCGAGATGAAGAAGTCGGTAAAAACATTCAAAAAATTGACGATATGAGTTTGTGGCGTAGTTACACAATACACAACACACACACACAATTTCATATATACATTTACACTTTACATAAAAAACACTTAACAATTAATCACAAACAAAGTATACACAAAAATGTAATTTTAAAAAAATAAACATTGAAAAGTCAGTTGGAAAATATAATCAATAGAATCAAGTTGTATAAAATAAACTTTTTTAGTATTTTAATATTACTAAATTAAGATAATAAGTAATAATCTAATATATAAAAACTTAATATGTTTTATTAAAACAGTTTAGTGAAGCTAATAATTTAAGAATAGCTCCACAATTGGTGACCCTAACGAGCAGTAACACGACGCCAGCAACAACACACTCGCGATAACGCAACAAAAATCTGGCTCAGCAACAGCAAACGGTGCAGCAGAAGATTGAAAAATTACAACAACAACAGTTACAATAAGAATTCCAGCAAAAAACGACGGAGCAGTAAAGCAAAACCTACATTCTTTGAAGAATAAACTTATTTTAACATCAAGATACAAGATTTACTAACGGCAGTAGAAACAATCAATTCAACAACATACATTAAAATTACGTAAATAGAAATTTTACCAAACCAACGAACAATAATAACGAAAATCAATTCAAGAGGATCAGGTTTATTTTACAAAAATTTTAAAAGAAAATTGTAACAAATTAACACTTTTTCACATTTTTTCCAAAACACATCAACACTTTCAAACATAAACATTTATATTCAAAATTTGAGTATTTAAAAGCAACATAATTATTTTCCGGTCGCACATATTCTCTGTCCGGGCGATTTTAAGTGAATCAATTTTCGAAAGTGCTGTGTTCAGTAATTTTTTTTCCCCTTTCAACGAAAACCAACCGTCGTGTTTTCAAGAAAGTGCTACGACAATTTTTAAATTGAATTGTCTAATAAAATTTTGAAATTTTTCGTCGCACACCTACTTTTTCCTTTAATCTCAATTTCCAATTATTTCCAATCCAAATATGCCGTTAACAAGATCACAAACAGCAAATATAACAGATATTAACGGAATTGAACAAAACAACATGGACATTGAAGAAAACAATGATCATGTTAATATATCGAGTAATACAGAACGTTTCGACACCACTTTTAAATAGTGTTTCTGTCGAGGAATTTTCTCTGCTTAAGGATCAATTGTCTGCACTTACTGCCACATGTACCTTACTATGTGAGCACATTAATGCTAATCAAAACACACCACCAATATCGAATACATCAACTAGCATCAAATCTATCAAATTACCCACATTCTATTCTGATAAACCAGATCTGTGTTTTATACAAATTGAAGCACAATTCAGAAACTCAAAGATATTATTAGATGAAATTAAATTCGATAATGTCGTTGCTTCTCTGGACACAAAGTATCTCGATATTGTGGCTAATTTAATACGCGATCCACCTGTTCTTAATAAATATGAGTCAATTAAAACCGCACTCATTAAGGAGTTTCAACATTCTGACGAAACTCGGTTGAAACAATTATTGTTAGATATTGATTTGGGTGACCAAAAACCATCATATCTCTTACGGAAAATGAGAGATACAGCGAAAGGTCTTGAATCAAGTTGTATAAAATAAACTTTTTTAGTATTTTAATATTACTAAATTAAGATAATAAATAATAATCTAATATATAAAAACTTAATATATTTTATTAAAACAGTTTAGTGAAGCTAATAATTTAAGAATAGCTCCACAAGTTCAACAACTTGCCAAAAATTAACCATTCAATAATTTTTGATAATTCTAGTTCCAAAACTAGTTCAGACTTTACAGACTTTTTATTTGAGATGAGCAGAACACCCGCAACCGGAAAATGAAAATGAGTGGTTAAGTTTCCATGTGATTCAGCAATGAGCGACAATTTCGGGCTGAAAAAATATAAAGTGTGCTCAAAATGTGCGTAAATATGTGGCAAAAATTTCACAGTATCTAATATCTTTATTTAGTTCTCCTAAAAAAAATCAAAAAAGCGTAAAAAAAGATCCTTTTGGGATGACTCCCTTAAGAGCGCACTTAGAGTAGAGCACTTGTCTCCACCTGAATTTTCAATAAGATGTTGGTCAACTAGTTAGTAGCAATTGAGGTTCACTGCAATTTTTTTGTTCAATTCTCTCAATTTTCTTTTTTAAGTATAACCACTTGGGTAAAAATAGTGGTGGTGCCATAATTTTTCACCAAATTGAATGTATAGTAGTTTTAACAGGTAAGATTAAGGTACTCGTTCTACTATCTACCAAAAAAGATCCTTAAAAAATTTAACTTTCAGATTTGGTTTGGGGGAAAAAATACAGCATAAGTCGTAGTTCAGTATTTCATCTAGAGTATCATACTATTGCTATTGCTTCTTTTTCTTTTAATCTTCATAGTAAAAATATTTCAGTTTAATTTGGAATAGGGTTATGCGAATTTAAGGGGAGCAATCCTCTTAGACGCCCAAAAATGGATCATTTTTCATGAATTTTCCTTTATTATTTTTTAATAATAAAGTATTGTGATCGACCTGAAATTTCAAAAAAATTTGCTACCCTGAAATTTTGTATTTTCCCGTTTTAGGACTAGTAGACCCCAAAATAGCGATAAAAAAAAATGTCCGTCTGTACGCCGTACGCAAAATTGTTTGAAGGCGCGTAGCTCCCAAGCCCGTTGAGGTATTATCATGAAATTTTTATGGTGGGTAGGTTGGGTGAACTTCTACGACTGGTATCTTTTAGAGGGGTGTGGGAATGAGGGGGGAGAAGTGGGTAGGGTTTTAAACGAAAAATTTTGGTTTCTAGATCTCAGCAACCGCTTACGCTAGGAGGCTGAACTTGGAATTTCTATAGAGCTTAGTGAACTCATTTGCAAAAAAGATTGTTGATATGGGTGAAGGGGTGTGGGAGTGGGGGGGGGGAAATAATTCGTCCGAAGCGCAAAAATGCCGAGATGACACATTATAAAATCCATTTCTTCTTAACTGTTGATGGCACGAAATTCAAACTTAACAAATATTTGTACCTATACTAGGAGAGAAGATTAAAAAGAATTGTCTGAGTGGGGGTAGTGGCGTACGGGAGTGGGTGGTGAAAAATTTTAGATTACGATATCTCACGAACCCATTTCTCTAGAAAAATTAAATTCGGTTTGAGTAGAAAGGTCAACAAATAAATATTGCTCAAAGTATAATTTTTTAAAGGGCTGGTGGAACATGGAAGTGGGGGGGGGGGATAAGAAATTTTCAAAAAATTCCCGTTTCATATCTCAAGAACAGTATAAGATAGATGCTTAAATTTTTTACCAGACGTAGGCCCAATAGAACCCTACCAGAGAAAATGTGGGTATATAGGGTAAGGGTGGGGCAGGGTGCAAAGGAAAAGGTTCCGATGTTTATATCTTAAGAACCTATAATGATAGAAAGCTAGAACTTGGTATTTAGATAGAACTATAATAGTGGCATGGTGGAAAAATAAAATTTTTTATAGGGGTAGTATGGTACGGGGGTGGGGGGTGTTTTTCCTAACTATGGAACGGCCTATGCTAGAAAATTGAAACTCGGTGTGTATATGTAAATTAACTAGAAAAGTAATTTGGATTAAAAAAAATTCAAATATCCATCGGCGTTCGGAAGTGGGGGCAAAAAAAAATCTTTAGTCAAAATAGAATGCATATATTTTCACGATTTTCGTCATATATACTAGGTTTTCCAAAATATTGAATTCACTTTTATTCTACGGATTCTACATATGAATACCCAGAAAGCGTTTTCAAGATTTTTTGAAAATTGACCCCTAAGGGATGTAAAGTGATTGTATACTTTTTCATAAATTCTTCCATATCTCTCAGGTCTGATCAAATATCGAATATCTTTTCACTTCCACAGTCTTGTTTAATAATCACCTATTTTTAAGTTTTTTCCTTTCCTACTCTAACCGGTTCCGAACTTTTTATTAGTTTTTCAGTCATATATGTAGTAACCTACCTACACTGCATCTTAGAATTGAACGCGTTCCGAACTTCTGCCGGAAAAATAATAAAGTTGCACCCAGACTATTGGCTGATTTCTTCTATCTTAAACTGAAAACCAAAATATTTTTGGAAAACTGACAGATGTATGGGGATATACCTATCTTCATTTGAGTTTGTTATGGCAGTGATACTTCAGTCTTTTTCACTCGCTGAGGGTGGAATGAGCTGGCATGTCTTGAGTAGAAGAAACAGAGAGCTAACATAGTAGTAGTTTGTATATAAGAAGCCATGTATTTTTTGAGTTGTTGGCTTTTTATCTTAAGCCTACACGTTAAAATTTTTTTTTTTAATTTTACAACACTTAATGTTATAAAATTATCCCCATAGGTAAAACTACCATTATATAATTAATTTTTTTATATGAAATACTATGTAAAATTACATAAAGATAAAAATTACAATAACTCGTACGGAAAAATAAATTTCTAAATATGTATAAAAAAAACATTACTTTATTTTAAATTGTACATTAATGTCCGAAATTACAGTCAATATCTATCGCAATGGAATTTTACATCTAGACATGCAGTAAGTGTAGGTAGATGATGCAACCGCCCGTCGATTTTCCGGTTCTTGTACGAATATTGCTAAGTAAATAACACGACTAGTTTTTCTTATAATAAGTAGATAGGTTATAATGGGCTGATTTGGTTAAATACTATTATACATCACCTTATTTATAATGAATAATGTTTATTTTTATAATCTTTTTGTTGCTTATATTTTTGATAAATAAAATAACTTTTTTGGATCTTAGCTTCGTACCTGTTTATTAGCATTAAATTACCTCTTTTATGTATTAGAAATAAGTGTGTTACCATTTTGCTGTTTAAATGTTAATAAAAAACATATAACTTAGTTCGTGGAATTTTTCATTCCGATAAATCTTAGTATTAGATTATAATTCTTAAACTATCGATTTAAATTAAGTATTATGTAAATTAATTTACAAATTGTAATGTAGTTTTAAATGTATGGCTACTTGTGCAATATACCCTTTTAGTGGTTAAGTTTTACTTTATTATTTATAATACAGTATTGTTATTGATTTTAAAAAAAAAAAAAATTTGCTGCCCTGAAAATTTTTTTTGTGTACATTTCATGACTAGTAGACACGAAAAAATCAATAAACATTTTCACTCCGTCTGTCCGCCGTACGCCGTAAGTTGACTGCCAAAATCCTTTGAAGGCTCGTAGCTCTCAAACCAGTGGAGCTATTAAATTAAAATTTTTTCTAGGAATAGACACTGGGTAGACTCCTTGAATTGACATTATTTTCAGGGGTGGGGGTGTGAGGGGGAAGGTGGGGGAAGCGTTTTAGACGAAAAATTTTGGTTTCTGGATTTCAGCAACCGCTTATATTGGGAGACTGAAACTTTTCCATAAAACTTTGATAGTGGACCCATTTGCAAAAATATTGATGATATGGGTGAAGGGGTGTGGGAGTGGAGGGGGAATCAATGCGTCCGAAACGCAAAAAAGTCGAGATCGACACATTCTAAAATCCATATCTCCTAAACCGTTAGTGGCAAGCAATTAAAACTTAACAAATATCTGTAGTTATACTAGGAGAATAGATTGAAACAAAATTTTTGGTAAGGGTAATGGCGTACGGGGGTGGGGGGTGAAAAACTTTAGACTTTGATATCTCACAAACCAGTTGCACCAGAAAAACAAAATTCGGTTTGAGTATAAAGCTTGATAAATAAAGATTGCTCAAAGTAAAATCTTTGAAGGGGGTGGGGGAGTACGTAAGTGGGAGGGATTAGAATTTTTCAAAAATAACACGATTCATATCTCAATAACAGTGTAAGGTGGATGCTTCAAATTTTTACCAGAAGTAGGCCTAATAGAACCCTAGTAGGGAAAAAGTTTGGGGGTGTGGGTGTACAGGGTAAGGGTGGGGAAGGGTAAGAAAGAAAAAGTTCCGATGCTTATATCTTAAGAATCTTTGATGATAGGAAGCTGAAACTTAGTATTTAGATAAAGCTATAGTTGTGGCATGGTGGAAAAATAATTTTTTTTTAGGGGTAGTATGGTACGGTGGTGGGGGGTGTTTTTCCTAACTTTAGAACGGCTTATGCTAGGAAGTTGAAACTCGGTACGTATATGTAAATTAACTAGAAAAGTAATCCCAATAAAAAAAAATCGAATATTCATTGGCGTTCAGAAGGGGGGAGGGGCAAAAAAAATTATCAGTAAATATAAAATGCATATATTTTCACGATTTTCGTCATATCTACTAGGTCTTTCGAAATATTGAATTCATTTTTATTCTACGGATTCTTCATATGAATACCTAGAATGTGTTTTCAAGATTTTCTGAAATTCGACCCCTAAGAAGGTGTAAAGTGGTTGTATACTTTTTCATGAATTTCTCCATGTTTCTCAGGTCTGATCAGATATCGAATATCTTTTCACTTCCCCAGGCTTGTTTAAACACATATTTTTAAGTTTTGTTTTTTTCAACCTCTAGACCACATCCCGGAATATGACCCAATTATTTAATTCATATATTACACTCTTTTCTAACCGCTTCCCGAACTTTTTGTTAGGTTTTCAGTCACATAGTAACATACACCGCATCCCCGAATTGAACGCGTTCTGAAATTCTGCCGGAAAAATAATAAAGTTGCGCCCAGACTGTTGGCAGATTTTTTGTTTTATGCTTAATGTACATAATAATGTTTTTTGAAATTTTAATTTTTTCAATAAAATGTATACATAAAGTTATCTACAGCATGTATTTTTCGTCTCCAATAAAGTGAACACCTCCAAAATGTGAAATCAGTCGGTTTCAGTTAGGTTCACATTATCGAGATTATACTGTACTACGCTTTACAGGATAAAAAATCATGAATTTCTCGGGATATCAGCTTTCCAGGATTGTATTTTTTTAACAGTGTTTTTGTGTATTTTTCAAAGTGGCGGGATCGTTGACTATACTCCATTTAAATTTACTTAATTACTTTTTCTAATAAATTTAACGACCTGTAATTAAATTTTAGGCTGTGAACAATGTTAAATGATAACGCGTTCCTGATAAATTTAATGTTAATAAAAGATACTCGTACATTACATAACATTCTAATTATTTACTTCACCTTGACCATAAGAATGCCCAATATATTCATTTGTTGTGAGCTTATAAAATGTTACATTCAGTAAATAAACTCCAGGATCCATATATACCGGCAGTATTGTGTTTGGTATGACGACATTTTTTGCAGTTAAAAGACCCTGGAATAGATATTAAAATGAATTTAAGTTACTTTAATTTGTACCTCAAGAGTAGAAATATAGTTGAGGTACCTGCACGGGACATGTGTTCACATTTGAATATTTTCTTATCAACGGCATCGCAATTGCTAAGTAAGGACTGAACTTTCGACCGTTGATATGGGCACAATAGTTTTCGGTAACATTAACGAGAAATGGCTTATACGCCGCACGAATACGTTGAAAAATTTGTATGTGTAACTGAATTAAATATTTATTAATTTATCATCTGCTTCTAATAATCAGTTAGTTACGGGACGAAATCGAATAGTTTGTTCCGCCTACGACAACTTCTAATATGTTGACGTCACGTAGATGCGTTTATTTTATTCTAGTTCGGAAAAAAATGCAAGCTAGCCAGTCCAACTAGTCAACTTCTTACTTGATAATTCTGATACCAAAGTCAAAGTGCGATTGTAATAGTGCATGTCGTCATTTAGCAAAATAATTCAAATTTGTATCTTCTTTCATTCAATAAAAAATATTAAGTCTACTCTATCCTTGACTTGGTCAGCTGTTTTAAAACAAATCAAGCTAGGCCAATACATCAACCAAAATTTAATCGGGACAGTAATATCTTATGCCTGCATAAACTTTTATAACTAAACGTAGACGAAGCAAACTATTCGCATACGTCCACAATACGAAATAATCGAGACTTTCACCAAAATTTTATGCGAAAAAAATCAATAAGGCTATTAAAATTTTAGGTTTTTTTTTTGTAAATTTTAAAAACAAACAAACCACAAACTTATCAAGAGGTCTTGTCATGTTAACAATCCAATTTATTACTGTTGTCGTTCGGTTAAGAGGCTTCAGTTTACATGAAACATTAATTGCCCAATGTGGATTACCGTGGCAAAAAAGGCCCGTAACCTTAATTCTATTAAATATCTGAAAAAGCAGTTATTAAGAATTTATAAATCCAGGAAAGGGCATTAAAGAAATTACACGTGATGTTGCAATCTGGATTGAAAAGCACAAGAGAATAACGCGAAAAATCAACATGTTTTCCCACAAACTTTAAAACAACTACCAAATTTTTCTGTTAACGATAATTTTTTCAACAAATTTTAAAAAGTATTATTTTGCTTACATAAATGCGTTTTAATCACAATTTATTTCGAATAAATATTAAGTTATTAAAAACTCATTTGTTGCACATGGTGAATTATTCTGGAGTTTGGGCCGGGGTGTGTATGTACATATATTAAAACTGATCAAAACAACTACACAAACATACGCCTGTTTGAATTGTTTAATTAGCCCATTTATTAAAGAAATAGGTAAACTATGAAAACGTTTGCTTTTTTTGCATTATGTCCCGCTTCCAAATTTTTAGTATTACAAGGTGTAATGTTCAGATTAACTGAAGTGTACAAATCCATGCATAACAAATCAGTGGCGGATACAGAGGGGAGGCGACCACCCCCCAAGAGCGATGCCCAATTTTCTAAACATTCATACATACTCGATTCATTCTCCGATTTTTTTTACTCCACTTACATTTACTATAGTAAACAGAACGTGATGAAAATACTACAAGACAACATATTGCGTCGGTATAGGGTCATTTCATCAAGAATCACCAAAAATTACGAACTTTGTAACCTTATCATCTCCGACCCTGACAGCAGCGTCCCTAGTTGATATATAGTATATTTATAAAAAAAAATTATTAGGGTACAGAATGTTGTTTAACTGTAGTACTTTTATATACAATTAATTAAATTTATATAATTCTTCTAGACCCGCATAAGCCCTTAAATCACGTGTTCAAGAATATTGATCAATAACTTCGGAACGCCTAAAACTACGACTTTGAAATTTTGTACACGTTCGTTCTTCGATAGTAGAAGCTAAATTTATGGTTATGAAAAAAATCCTTCTTGTAACTGAAATGTGAATCATGTGAATATGTACACATAATTTAGGGAACTCACTCAAGTAATCCTTTAGTTACGAATTTGAAATTTTGTACACAATTTTTGAATAGTTCCAAGGAAAACGGATATATACCTATATAAGAAATCGAGTGAGTCCTTTCTACGATTGGCTGTAGCCGATCGTGACTCCAGTATAGGTATGTTAGTCATGTTGGCAATGTTAGTAAAATGGTGTCCGAGTCCTCATTGAATATGCATATCTCTGGTAATTTTTATCCTAGAATAATAAAATCCTTGAAATTTTTTCCATAGACAAATATTTTGTCCTTTATCCTTGAATATCAAAAAACGGTTATTTTTTTTATATTTCGTAGGATCTACTGTTTTTCGAAACATACCTTCTAAAAAATTAACTTGGGATCTCAATGGGATCGGGGTAAAAAAAGTCGAAGAACTAATCGTCTGTAATGATATTATAGTAGTTTTTAATTATTAGCAGATATAATTCATGTTAGCATTATTCGTCCGATCTATCTTTGTACCACCCACGCTACTATTAATTTGCAATATTAGCATAAAATGCGTATGTAAGTTTAAAATACATATTAGAAGTTCTGACGCCGATTCTTTTGAAAATTTGTGTACTCAAATAATTAGTGAAAAAAAAATATGATTTAAACTTTTAGTTTCCATACAATTTTTTTTTGTTAAAGTATGTACATAAGTATGTTAAAGATTTACCAAAAAATTCATGAAAATTCATATCTCTGGTAATTTTTATCCCTCAATAATCAAGTATGGCTTATTTCAAAGATATTTGTTGTTTTTGTTAGTTAAAAAATGAGATAGAAACAATATGATCTTGTCATTAGATGACCCTTTTTTTGCTAAGTGCAGTCTATGTAGCTAAATTCACACAAAACTTGATCAAACAAAATCAACGAATCACTTTTTGATACATTACACTGCTGAAATGATGAAAACATTGTTTAAAACATTAAATAGTGTTAAAAGTATAAAATTCCAAAAAATAAACTCCTATTCACAGTTAAAATTTTTTACAACATTAAATGTTGGCAACTAATTGCCAACAAGGGATATTACATGTCTCAAAACTACTTACATTTCCTCTGTAAAATTAAAATTCGGATATGTAATAAATACATACCTGGCTTTTTAAAATTACATGCTTGATAGTAAACATAAATTACATGGCATATGTAATATTACAATTTGAAGGTTTAAATTACATTTATTGAAGTAAGTCATAGTATGACACTTTTCCACTGAAAGGGAATATTGTACAAGTACAAGTACAATTTGTAAATTATATTTCATAATACTTAATTTAAATCGATAGTTTAACAACTATACACTAATCCTAAGATTTTTAGGAATGAAAACTTCCATGATAACTAGTGTCTTATTAATAATACGACACTAAAGTCAACTTAAAGCCAACTTTATGACGACTGTGAATAGTGGCCTATGTTTTTAATATGGATTTTTACAAACACTGAAACAGCAAAATGATAACACACTTATTTGTAATAAATAAAAAAGGTAATTTTTGCAGATAAAAAAGAACGAAATTTTATATCCAAACAATTTTTTTTATTTATGGATTTATTATATTTTTTCAACATGCCACTACTATAGCTCTATCTAAATACCAAGTTTAAGGTCTTTATCTTTATGGGTTCTTAAGATATAAACATCGGAACTTTTTCCCTTGCACCCTCCCCCACCCTCCCCCACCCTCCCCCACCCTCCCCCACCCTCCCCCACCCTCCCCCTCTACAACCACATCCTCCAGGATTTTTTGTATGGAAGATACCAGAAGGAGGAAAAGAATTTCTTTGACTAGTAACCTCGAACTTCTTTTTAACTCGAAACTAATTTGTACAAAATTCCGAATTCGTAGCTAAAAGATTACAGTGAGTTATATTATTATTAAAGTGAGTTTTGTAAATAAAGTGAAATCATTTTAACAGTGTAGGTATTTGTATGGCAGCTACACGAAGGACTAGTAGGATTTTTTCTTTCATAATCATATATTTAGTTCCGACTATTGAAAACGTATACAAAAATCGTAGGTTTAGGCGTTCCGAAGTTATTGATCAATATTCTTGAACACGTGTTTTAAGGACATTTTGTATGGCAGCTACCCAAAGGAATATAACGATTTTACCCGTTAACGAACTTAGCCTTACGAATTCAACCAAATATTCAGACCATCAGCGTTAGGATCCGTAAAAATGTGAGAATGCATATATTTTCACGATTTTCGTCATATCTACTAAGAAAGTGTTCAATTTGTGAAAAATTCAATCCCTTATTTTCTTACTGGCCCCGTCATTTGGTATTATGATTTTTTAAGCCGGATTTTAAGGACTATACCTTTTTTTTAATTCTCAAGTCACGTTGCAATTGTGTATCAGTAAGTACTGACTGAATTCTGATTTTATGAACTGTTTCAGAGTTTCTAATTGACTGAAAAATACCTCTTTTCTAGTTCTTATTATCTCATTATTGTTATTGTTGTAAAGTTGTATTCTTTCATTTCTTACAACAATTGTATGATTGAATTTTAAGCTGTTCAAAAAATGTTATGGTTTTATTCTGTAGAGCCAGTGGTCTTCAACCTTATAGTTTAAAAATTTAAAAATGATAGAATCTTCTGAATTTTTTGTTCTTTTTATCATCGGTACATCAACACAACACTGTTGTGGCTATCGAAATACAGTGGATACCGCTTATTATAATCCCGGATAATGTTATAATCCGGATTTTGTTATCAAAACAGTTGGGTCCCATTCTCCACAAACGTTCGTTCTTCGTTCGTCTGTTGTTAGAAATGTTTTTGGCTGGTCCCAAAGTGATTACAATAAGCGGTACCTACTGTACCATCAAATATGAATTCAAACTAAATCGTTTGGAGGCCCGCCGGAATATAAGCGGCGAACCGCATGTAGCCCGCTGGCCGCAGGTGGAAGATCCTGCTGTAGACCGATCTAAATCTTCACTAATGTAGCAGTTTTCCTAAAAATGCCTTAAGATTCGCACATTTAATAATAGGAAAGAGTCTAGAAATTAAGAATTGGAGCGGGATTAAAAAAGTCCGGAAGATATGCAGTAGAACATACGGGACTTAATAAGAGAAGAAGATCAAAATCAAAGTGCAAGTGCAAAGTTCTTAGTCGTAATGAACCTTTTTATAATTAATATCCAGAATGAGGTAAAATGCGCCATACATTATGTAGGTACACAAAATCGTTTTCAATTAATCGATCATCGAAACGCAATGATCAAATTACTCGTTGTACCACTTTCTGGAGTTAATGTGAAATTAATAGACCACAACAATCTTTTTTTTATCCACTTATTTACTCCTCATCACCGTAATTGCTAACGTCCTACAAATTTTTTAAAAATAAATCCCAGACCACAAAAAGTCTCTGACCCAATGATGAGGCGATTTAGTTGCTAGTAGAGCGCGTCAAAAACTAAACGCAATCACGTTCGTGACCAACCTTCAGCAACTACCCTGCCCACAGTCCAAAGTCGTTATGGGACTTTGAAGATATTTCATTCCGGCAAAAGACATGGACAGTAAATTTCAAGAATCTCTCGGCTACAAGTAAGAAAGCGCCCTAGCCATAGTCGCTACATGTGAGAGCTGATGGTCGTCAAAGTAGCCGGCGCAGCGTTCAGGTGCGAGTTCATAGCGCACCTACAAGTTGATTGGGTCTCCGAAATAAAAGAACTCAGAAGTCACCTTCATGGGATCCCATTGTTATCACCGGCACCCGTGCAATGGAATCTCTCCATTCTTCGACAATGGACACTATTCTTCAAGAATGGGACATCTTTTCTTATTGATGACGCCTATTCACATGGCTTTTTTGCGTCAAAAACCGAAGGGCATGCTTGACATTATAATTGGACGTAGCGACGTGTTTTCATTATTGAATCTGAATTTTCCACGGCCCATTGGGGAGCCATTCCTTAGTTTCAGAGCGGAGGTCTTAGACATGATATCACGCTCGCTTTTGAAATTTGGTTTGTTTGACGAAGAACGTTTTAAAGCGACCTCTGATTTGTTTTTTGAAGCCCGGCATATTTAAATTAGCTAAATGGCAGGCTTGAATTCGAAGTAGTCCCCCGGAGTCGCTTTCTACAGATTGGTAAGATGATAAACCACTGGGGAATTTATTGAATGGAACCGAGTAGTACCAGCAATGGGGCACTGAGAATTTTAAACGAATTTTTTGGGAATTCTCTAGACTGTTTGGAGCTTAATGTATGGGCGTACTGTTGACGACTTTCAAGTTAATTGAATTTCGTGTTTTTGTCCCTTATGCGATTACTCAGGGCTCAGTTATAGCCAGTCCGTCCAATATGTTTGCTTATTTATTAAGTCATGAAGATTTAATTTCTGTGTGACCTCTACATGGCTATTGCGCCAGTAGCAACTTCTTTTTCTCAGGCACGATGTTGCTTGTAATAATACAGGAAAAAATTTCCCAACAGTCTAGGCATAACTTGACTATTTCTTGGGTAGAAGTCCGTAACGCCTTTAATGCTGAGATGCGGCGTAGGCTACTATGCCAATTTCACCATAAGTAAGAGATGAGCAAAGCAGTTCCTTTCATTGAAGTACTTTAGTCCAAGTCACTCACTTTAAGGAACGAATTCAGAGGAGTAGTTCCGGAATTCTTCGTTCCATTTTTTCTTAATTTCGTCAGAAGATGTGGAAGATAATGACCAAAGAAAATGTCAGTAGAGTTCAGTGTAGTAGTTCCGCAACTATCCCTTCCATGTTCCATCGTTCCTTCCTTTCGTCAGTAGATGTAAAGGATGAGGACCAAAAAAAAAAGGGTCAGTACAGTTCAGTGAAGTATTATAGTTCCGGAACTCTTCATTCCATCGTTCCTTCCTTTCGTAGTAGATGTTACAGATAAGGACCGAAAAAAAGGTCAGTACAGTTCAGTGAAGTAGTTTCGGAACTCTTCTCTCCATCTTTCTATCCTTGCGTCAGTAGATATAAAAGATGAGGACCGAAAAAAAGGTCAGTACAGTTCAGCGAAGTAGTTTCGGAACACTTCTTTTTATCCTTCCTTGCTTTCGTCAGTAGATCAAGAGGATAAGGACCGAAAAAAAGGTCTGTGCAGTTCAGTGAAAAAGTTCTGGAACTTTTCGTTGTACCGTTCCTTCCTTTCGTCAGTAGATGTGGTAATACCACATCTCCTGCGTTTTCCAGCTGGAAACCCCCGTACCTTGTTATGCTTGGTGAGATCTCGAAGAACATGATCGGTGAACTGATCACCTTCCTGAACAGTTCGGGATGGACATGATAATTCGTTGAAGTCCCAGGTCTCTGTTAAACCGTGTATCCATTTCATCAACCCTCAACAACAATGTTAAACGAGTTGTGGTATCCTGCGCTAATTGGGCCATGTCTTCGGCAGACGGACCACCACGTAATCCAAAAAACCAACCAACTCCCGCACCACCAAAAGGGGAGCGAACAGACCTTTGCCCGACCGAATCACGGGTCTAGAAAGGTCTCTTAAAAAAAATTCGCGACACTATGGAGGAAATGCTGGAAAAACAGCACAAAATGTATGACATTTTTAGAGTTCAACGATCTTCCACTCTCATGAAATTCTACCTTCTTGCATGATACCTTCGCACAGCCTTCCATTCGGGTTTTTAGCCGGTGTTCATACCATTTTCATCGTTCATTTCGCCGATCGACTTCGGCGCCGAATTAATTGCATTCACTCACTCAATGCCTAATCGCCAAATGTCAGTCGGTTTGTTTCCGTTTCGTATCCGCTCGGGTTATTTCCGCCTCGTTTCCGTTTTCAAGACGGTGTATGGTGCTATACGTGCAGGAGCACAGTGCCTAGTGAATGATTTGTTTTATTTTTCAGTTCAACTTGCCGCCTCACTCGGACCACCGCAGAATGGAGTAACCCTTTCGGCAGGAAGGAATAACTGGGCATGGTATAAGCGCTGATGCTGCTAAGTACGATTCGCTTTCAAAAAAAGGTAACTTTCTTCATTATTTGTTAACAACGAAACTCACGATTGTTATTTTTTTTTCAAAGATACGCTAGTGGAGTGGAACTCGTAACAGTAGAAGATGAGAACCGAAAAAAGGTCAGTACAGTTCAGTGAAGAAGTGCCGCGACTCTTCGTTACATCGTTTCGTCAGTATATCTACAAGATGACGACCAAAAAACAGGTCAGTACGTCTAAAAGGTGATGGAATGTCCAATGGACGTTTATTGTATTGTATTGTGTAAACTTATCCAATTACACAACAGAAAATACAGATGTGTAATATGCAGTTCACCAAAAGAAATGAGTTACTTCACTCACTCACTTCAATAAAGTGTTCTTTTGGAACAGTTCACTCCTGAAGCACCCATCTCTAATCCGTGTAGATGATCGTAAAGCAGCATCACTTTTTTAGCCGGTTCAGTACTGCAGCGAATTCTTGACGATAAGTACGTGTGTTCTGCAGCGGGAAACTCTTTCGCTGGAAGTACATATATGTATGTGATATTTGATAATATTATGCAACTGGATGTGACACCAAATGACACAGAACTCGATCTTAAGTGCAAGGTTCTTTTCCAAAGCGTCTTTCCATCCTACAAAAGAGTATTGAATTCAGTTAGAAGTTATGATAAAATCACTGCTTTGATCTAAAGTGCCCAATTACGCATCCAAGTCAACCACTTGTATAAGTTCAGTCACCTGTTTAAAACATTCGTAGATCATATCTCCATACAGAGGCAAGGACGTTAAAAATTGATTTCCTCCATAAACCAAGGAAATATTAAAGCCTCTGAAACGATCTCGATACATTTACCCATCTTTTTAAATCCGATATAAAACTCGCCAGAAAAAAGACATTAGTTTTCTACATGGAGCGTATGAGCGGCGGTAAATTACTGAAATCCGCCCATAAAACGGCCTTAAACCGCCTAAGAACAAAAATTTTCGAAAATGAGTCAGCTAATACTAGGGAGCTGTTGTGCATTTTCCCAGGTCTGTCCGTTCTGGGCTAATCCGATTTAGACATTAATGAGATGAGTATAAAGGCGGCGAGGTGAAGATAAGATGACCCTGGTGACCTGACCATAATAGAAACACATACGGACAATATGTAGGTCCATGTTCAAGACCATCTTCAAGATGCTACTACTGCAAGGGGTATTGTACTTGTTATGTCATCATCACGTCATCAACAGTTGGGATCTTTAATTAACCCAATGAGCTAAATTCCTTTTGTCTCATGCGCATTTGATGGCATTTGTTGCCTCGCATTCAGAAATTTGTCGGAAATTAAAAATGCATCTCAAGAAGGCCTCCGGACACCCTGACCGCCTCCATAAGTAACACCAAGTACTGCACTTAAGAAAATACTAACCATATGAAAAATGGGGGAGTGTTCCATAAGTTGCAGGACTACAAACAAAAACTTTCTTCCACCTTTTTGGTTTATTAAAGGCGCCGTTAATGAGGTTTTACAGTCAGTTTTCCTTCGCCAATGCACCCCACCCTCAAGGATGTCGGGCGTTTATTACATACTTTCGTGTCTCATAAAAATTGCATGTCGGGATCCTGGAAAGTGGAGCATGCACTTAGCCGGACTGATTAATGTTGGCTTACTGCTCCTGGCGATTCCGGGCGGAATAGGAAATTAAACTGGTTCGAAGTAGTACGTGCGACGATGACGACGACGACGACGACGTACATACCTACTCCTGTAAGGAGCAAAAGGGGTTGAAGTAAAAAATAAGGTTTGTAGGGCGCTTGAAGTGTTCCTTGTTGCACATGTGGGAAGTGTTTGTTCAAATTAACAAACGACTTGCAATTGCATCGCAGCAATTAACTTCACTGCGGTCCCTTTATGTACATTGCATCATGCCCTGGAAGAGCATTTTTAATTCTAATAAATGGCTCCCAACTGATCCCTTTTTGTTTTATTGGGCAAAACTTGGACCACGATAGCCGGAAAAGTTGCAATTAAAGTTTTTGTGCAACTTTTGGAGCTTGTTCTTTAGGAAACAAGGAAAGTAAACACATATCAGCCGAATGCAATCGTTCTCCATCTATGATGTTAACTTAAAGGTTGATTTATACCTGACTTTTGAAGTACACAGTATTCTACTCAACCTCCTCAAAAACTCGAATTTTAGAATATATCAACTTTATAGAACAATCTGTTCGTTACCAATCATCACCCGAAACTGAGTAAAACTGAGACTTTAGTATTTTTCGGGTCAAAGTTTGGAAGCGGTCAATGTTGGACTATATCATCAGTTTCTTTGAGATTATGGCTTTTTTAGAAAGTTAATTTTGTTCATAAAATAAAAATATTCTAAAATATAAATAACCAATTTCATACTTTATCAGAACTAAGGAATGGCAACAATTTGTAAAAACATATGCAAAACTCTTGGAAGTTGAATATCGAAAAATTTGGAAATGGATTTGAAGGCGATTTTATATAAAAACTGTGGAAGTGAAAAGCGATCTAATAACTCATCAACCCTAAGAAATATACAACCTCCTTTTACTTCTTAGGATTTAATATCGAGAAATACTGAATTTTACTTTTTGGCGCTTATATAGGACACCTTCTTCACCTCCTAGTGTACCGTTGGTCTCGCAATGAAGTAACTCTAGCATTACTTCAAGGCCTAGGTCCGATTTGGGCTGTTGCGCCATTGATTATTATAGGACACCTTAGGAAGTAAAAATTAATTCGATGTATCATTAGACCTAAGCAATATGTATAAATCTGTGTAAACATATGTAACGCTCTTACACCCACTTGTGGATTGAATATCCAAAAATCCTAAAAGGAGTTACTAGATAAATATGTAGACAGCAGAAGAAACTTAATTTTCTTATCACTTCTGAAAGAAATTACGGAATTCGTGAAAAAGAGTTCAACCCTTTTATACCTCATTTTTATAACCCTTTTATACGCTGTTCAGGGTTGAAAAAAAAACTTAAAAAAAAACTCTAGGCGATTTAACGCAAGCCCATCAAAGCGAAAAGATACTCGATATCTCATCAAACGTGGGAAATATGGCAGAAGTCGTGAAAAAATATACAGCCCTTTTACACACCTTTACGGGTACAAATTAAAAAAATCCTGAAAAGACTTTCTACGTATTTATATGGAGAAGCCGTAGAATAAAAATGAATTCAATATTTTGGAAGACCTATTAGATATGACGAAACTCGTTAATACATATGCATTCCATTTTCACTGACTCAAATAAAATTTTGATTTTTTTTCTTTAATTATTCCTGTAATATCTTTACATATACATATTAAGTTTCAACTTACTAGCATACGCTGTTTCTGAGATATGAAAAACCACCCCCACCCCCGTACCTTGCTTCCCCTATCAACATTTTTTTTATGATACTTCTACAGTGGCTCTAGTCGTAAATTTTTCGTTTTCCATGCTTTGTGGCTTACGAGAAATAAAAGTCAGGATTGTTTTCGTTCTACCCCTCCCACTGTCAGTTCCTTCGTAAACATCACAAAAAATTGTTTTGCTGCTGGAAGTCTACTAGGCCTAACTGCTGTAAAAATTTCAAGGTCACATTCAGTAGACTCCATTTGAGATCTTATATACAGAAACCAAATTTCATCTTCCTGCTACAATTGGCTCGACAGATATTGTATTCTAAAGTTTTTCACCCCAGCCCTACACTCCACTTCTCCTCTTAAAATTGTTTCACCCATCTGAGATCAACGGTTCATGTGATATGGATTTTAGAATACTCAAATCTGAGCGTTCAAACGTTTCGGATACATTGTTTTTTCCTCACTCCCACACCCCTTAACCCCGATCACCAATTTTTTCGCCTCCCTTCCATAAGCAGTTCCAGATATCTAGAAATCCAAATTTTTTATCAAAAGATGTCCACTTAAAAGAGTATATCCACTCACCCACGAACTAATTTCAAAATTCAACTAAATAGCTCAAAGGGTTTGGGTGCTACGAGCCTTCAAGCAATTTTGCGTACTTCGGTAGACGTACGGCGTACGACGGACAGACGGACTGAAATTCATGTCTACTATGTATGTATGTTGTCATGAAAAGTGTTTCTTACTTGTCAGCAGAATCCTTCTACTCCTACGCGTAGCGCTCATACGAAAAGTTCTTAAGACAACTATTCAATAATATTTTCCGGTAACGCTAGGAATTTGAAATTTTGTCACAAAAATTTTTAAATGGTTTCAAATAAAAGGATAAGAGATTAGATCACAATTTATAACACATTTAACTATTTCTTAGATTGGTTGAATACGGGGGAGGCAAAGCCCCCTTTCATTGGAGGCGAAGATATTCCTCGATGCACTGTGAGCAAAGATGCTTATCTCATATTTAGTGGAATAATTTGGTAAGAAGAACTTGTTATGTTAAGTATCACTTATGTCTATTTACTTCTCATTTAACTAAAGCACTTTTCAGATTGATGGAATCCAGGTGAAAACAAGTGCACCAACTTGTCGGTGAGATATGTGTCAAAGCATTTTTCATCCGCAGTTCAAAAACGTTGATATGACAAAGATCGAAATCACTATTGGGGTTTTTACCAATTTTACTCAAGTGGAAGATAGGCTAAAAATCTGTTTCCGGCAAAAAGATTCTGACTATTGTAGAAATCTAAATGAAAAGACAGAGTGATTGCGATATTCCGAAAACGATTGAAGGGATATAGGTAAGTCAACGAAGGGCTGAAGCTCCTTATGCATTCACGTATATATCTTTACATTTTCCTCTCTTCTTTAAAAACGTACAAAAAATAAACACTTCCGAATTTTCACTACAATTTCGCCGTTCCTTAATACCAACTTTAAATTGGCAAAATAACCGCATGTGGTCGAGCCGTCCGAAACGGAGCCATCCCATCCCTGCGGAACGTGTGAAATACGACTCTGGCTCCTTTCTCTTATGGCCTTTCTCCAATCAAAACAACAGGGAAGATATATTTAACCCTCACGAAAAACGGAAGGATATCAACATCAGCAAAAAAATCCCAAAAAGTACTAGTCCCATAAAAGCGCAATATCATTCAGGTGCTGCAAGATTACCCTTGAACTTGAATCCAACAATTCTACGCAGTATCCTTCTAGACTCTATTCTCCAGACGTACCCTTAAATTGTTCCGCTATAGGGTTGCTATATAATTTGTACGCCAATTGTCTGTGTCGCGTTCACGGAATACCGGCGAAGAAAATAACAACCCCTAATTGAATCTCGGTCATCACGATTTTAAGCCGACATAAATCAAATGCAATTAGAAACCGAGAATATCCCAAGGGATGATGAGGTCTGGAACTGCACAGGGTGCCTTTTTTGTTTGGGTTTCGTACGAGAGTCACTATTTGATTTTTGATTCGGTTTTAAAATTAATCCGTTTCATTTTTGTCAAGGAGCAAGTAACCCAGGATGAGAATCACTTCTGTGATTTGTGAATGCCATTCATCTTTTTCTTAGCTTCCCTTATTGGGATAAGACGTACAGAAGGAACCTTGTATTTCGGTCGGACCTTAGGTTGTTTAAAAGAGTTGTGAGTGAAAATATCTAAAATATAGATTTAAATCCGATTAAACGTATAAAAATGCTATACAGATCGAATTTCGGTATATTATTTACACTATAAGCCCATAGAAGAAAGAATCAAATTGCTGCCTCATCAGACTTAAGAAATATGGCTAATTTATTGTAAAGAAATATACAAATCTATTACATCCATTTGGGGGTTGAATTTCAAAAAATCGCGAAATTGGTTTTAAGGCTTTACAGCCGTGGAAGAAACCAATTTACCTTCCATCAGTACCAAAAGATGACAAAAATTGTGGAAGCATATTCAACCTCTTTACAATAGAATATCAAAAAATCGTGAAATGAGTTTTTGGGCGATTATATGAAAAGTTTGTGGAAGTAAAAACCAATCTAATATCTTATCAAACCTAAGAAATATGTCGAACACTGTTAAAAGTATGCACCTCCTTACAACCCATTAGAGTTCAATATCTAAAAATCATGAAATTAACAATTTGGTGACTATACTGGAAGTCAAAATCAATTAAATGTCTCATAACATCTGAGAAATATTTAGGAATTCTCGAAAACGTATGCCATCTCTTCACATGACCTTGGGTTTGAATACCAAAAAATCCTAAAAATCTATTCGTAGGCTATTATACATATTTAAATTCTGCCTAAACCAAAGCCAATTTAATAACTTATAAGGCCTAAAAGACCTTAAAGTCCAGTAAATCTAGGAACTTTTTAAAAAAAAAATTTTTTTACACTTTACGCTTATTATTAGCAATAAATAATTTTTTTACAAAAAAGTTGTTTTGATAAAAAAGATAGAGAATTTAATTCTCTTTAAATTTGGTTTCCACCATTTTTAGCGAAAAATGCAAAATACGGCTACAAATCGACAAAACAGAAAATTCAATATTTCTGGCACACGCCACATCAAATTTTGGTGTAAAACTGTGATTCCCTATTCTACTCCATCATTGGAACCTAACTACGTCAAAACATTTCGACTTCAATTTTTTTCCGTTATTTACGTTATTTATTTGTCTCTGCCCGAGCGAGTAAAAACTAATTTAATGTCTTATCTATCCTAAGGGATATGACGGAATTCATGAAAACATATTCATCCCTTTTATATCCTCTTGGGGGTTGAAAGTGAAAGAATCTTGAAAAAGGATTGTAGGCGATTACAAATCAAGACTGTGTAAGTAAAAAGCTATTCGATATCTAATCAGACCTTAACGATATGTCAGAACTCGTGAAAATCTATACAACTCCTTTGCACCAACTTTGGGGTCGATTTTTAAAAAAACCTGAAATCGTTTTCTAGGCATTTATGTCAAGAATTCGTAGAATAAAAATTAATTCAATATACAAGAAGACCTACGAGATATGAGGAAAATTTTGAAAATATATGCATCCCATTTTCACTAATCATTTTTTGTTTTCCCTGAAAATATATGACATCCCTATACCTTGGGGTTGAATATCAAAAAATCAAAAAAATCGATTCGTAGGCTTTTATATACAAACTCAGCCTAAAGCCAATTTATGGTAATATCTCATAAGGCCTAAAAGAAATGGAGAAAATGATAAAACCCCTTGAACCTACAGCCCGAGCGAATAAAAGCCAATTCAATGTCTTATATGCCCTAAGAGATATGATGGAATTCATGAAAACACATTCAACCCTTTTATATCCTCTTGGGGGTTGAAACTGCAATTATAATCATGGAGCATTATTTGAAGAATTTCAAGAATAAAAATTAATTCAATGTTCAACAAGACCTACGGGACATGACGAAAATCGTGAAATTACATATATGCATCTCATTTTCACTGATCATTTTTTGTTTACCCTGAAAATGTATGCCACCCCTATACCTTGTGGTTGGATATCAGAAAATTCTAAAAATCCATTCGTAGGCTATTATATACAAACTTTGCCTAAACTAAAGCCAATTTAATATTTCATAAGACCTTAAAGATATTGAGAAAATTGTCAAACCCTCTTACACTCACAGCCCGAACGAGTAAAGGCTAATTCAATGTCTTATCTGTCCTAAGAGATATGACGGAATTCGTGAAAACATGTTCAACCCTTTTATATCCTCTTAGTGGTTGAAAATGAAAAAATCTTAAAAAGGATTTTAGTCGGTTACATATCAATGCCATGGAAGTAATAAGTTATTGGATATCTAATCAGACCAGAGCTATATGGCTGAATTCGTGAAAATATATACAACCGGCCCCCTTTGAGGCCGAATTTCACAAAATCCTGAAAACATTTTCTAGGCATTTATGTCAAGAATTCATAGAATAAAAATTAATTCAATGTTCAACAAGACCTACGAGATATGACAAAAATCGTGAAAATATATACATCTCATTTTCACTGATAATTTTTTGTTCCCCCTGTTTTGAAATTTATCTTAATTACTTTTCTAGCCGATACACATATCCATACAGAGTTTCAACTTTCTAGCATAAGCTGTTCTATAGATAGGAAAATCAACCCCACATCCGTATCCTACTGCCACTATAAAAAATTATATTTTTGCAACGTGCCACTACTAAAGCCCATTCTATGTGTCAAGTTTCAGCTTGGGTTCCCGAAGTATAAAAATCTTTCGACAATCTGGGCACAACTTTATTATTTTTTAGGCATAAGTCTGAAACCCGTTTAATGCTGAGATGAGGTGTAGGCTACTATGCGACTGTTAACTTAGGAAATAATATTCCAAATAGCCTCCTGGCTATTCTGGAAGTTGTCAGTTTCATAGTAACTATTCCGGACCTTTACCTAAAAAATAATAAAGTTACGCCCAAACTGTTGGCAGATTTTCGTCCTTATAAACGTAGGCTGTTAAATGCTTATTGCCGGACGCCAATATTTGGCTAGGAGCCTTAGTAAAATTGATAATTAGAAACTTAGGACATGCGAATATCAAATTTCCTGGGAGCTAAATGGTTGGACAAACGCTTCTTTAAGGACTATCAGCTACATACAACACTATACAATACCAGAATTATACATCTACTAATATCAGCAGTGTGTCACTGTCTAGATTTGTCCTTAAACGTAAACTAAACAGTCATCACGTTGCCCTTTAGCTTCCGCAAGAGACTCAAATACCATGTCACTTTGATGGACATTTACAATATCAATGTGGAGCGTTTGAAACGTTTTCGAAAATTAGGTCAGCTATCAAGCAGCGTCTAAAAATAATTTCGCAATATACCTGTTCAGTCCACTTTCGCGTTGTTTTTTATTCGTGAACGGATAAAGTCGATATAAATTCATTGGTAAACATTATGTTTCGGAACCCGATTGATTCTAAACAAAACGTTGAAATCCTATACCTATGTCAATTTTCCGGTATGGGTTCAGGCTTCAGGACTATCGGTTTTAATTGCTAAGCATTAGCTCTGTTATAGTTAAAACAAAATTCCGAACAAATTCATTACTGCTTGACCTGATTGCAGCCATTAACGTTTTCGATTCGCCACCATTAGCCCTGAAATTCTATCGGATGGTGGCACTCCCAAACGTTGATCCATTTGTAAGGACACTATCAAATACTCCTTGGCGGATTTCGAATTGCAGGAACCTTTATTGGCAAAGACATCGTTTACGCTTCTAGAGTTGGTATTTATTCTAGTAATAAATGGGTCAAATTTAATGTTGTTAATTCTTTGGGGTAAATTTAAGCTCCGATTACAATACCAAGGTTTCTAAGACTATACCAACTAGAGTACAGAAATAAAAGTTTTAGCGACTGAACCACACTTAGAGTGGATTTTGGATTAAAGAACGATTTTAAATTGTAGATTGCATTGTTCTTGTTTCCACTGCAAGGAGCAGTCTCATTAGTGAACTTCGTCTTTTCAAGTCATTCAAAATCCTTGAACCAAAAATCCCCTTAAGAAAATTCAGAAAATACAAGGGTTGGGTTGGGTTATGATATCTCATCAACCTATGCAGGCAGAAAGCTTAAACTTTATCTCTTACGGACTTGTGAGTAAATTATGCGAATTGTATATTTTTTTAGTGTGGATATAGCAATTTTACTCTAAGGTCATAAAAACCCTCCACCACCTGAGCTTGGAATTATTTATTTATTTATTTATATTTCAATAAAAGGTATATAAATTACACAATTATTCCTTAAGAACTAGTGACTTAGACCATCATCTTAAATTAATAAAATCAGTATATCTTTACCTACAGTGGAGTTCTTGGTGATTGGGTATGGAAGTTAAGTTAGCATAGGCCAAGTTTGAATATTTCTATACCTGGGGGTCAATTCTTGTTCCGTGAAGTGATAAAATGAAAAATGAAAAAATGTATGTTATTAATGCTTGCGTGAAAAAAATTGCTGAATCAAATGCTGAATAACAAATCTGTATTTGCCAGTGCTAACCTTTTTATGAAATGAAAACAGTTTGATAGTTTTTTTCGTTTTTTCATGCAAACGTTAATGACAAAATTGTTTTCATTTTATCATTTTATCACTGCATGGAACCAGAATTGACCCCCTGGTGTTGTTACAAAGCTGTGTTTCAAATTCTGCCTTAATTTTTTTAGTAGCTTGTACTGAGTTAGAAACTCTCCCTATCCCCCAAATACCACCATTAGATGATGAACTAGATACTAATTTAGAATATTGAGGCCTTGGCTTAAATCATTTTATCTGGCTAGAATGGCTTCATATAGAGACCAAGTTTCAACATTCTACTATAAGTAGTTCCATAACGTTTTGATGTGATGCCCGCTTCCACCTCTTGCACCATCATATTACTTATCTGAAGACTGCACATAGTAAGCTCAAAAAGTGTAGGTATTATTAATTTATTTAAATATTGTGGAAAAGGGTGGAACAAAATCCTAAAACTGAATAGCCTCTGGAAGTAAAAAGCAATTCGATATCTAATCAAACCTAAGAGATATGCATTGATTCCTGAATACATATACAAGCGTTTTTTACCTCTTTAGGGGTTAAATACCGAAAATTTTCTAAATGAATGCTTAGACGATTGTAAAGATACACAACAATTTTGTATTTTAATACAAACCCGCCCTTAAACTTTTTTGCTGATGTGTGAATATCAAAACGTCAGTCAAGGTTTTCGTTTTTATTATAATGAAGTTTTGGAAATTATCTCAATTATTTTGTGTTTTATTTAAATATAAAATTGTTGTCTCTATTGAATAACCCTGTACTATTTAAACAGTTGGTAGAAATAAAATAAGTTTGATGCCTAGGATACCTGGGAAAAAAGGGAAGTGTTAAATCCGGAAATTTATTAAATCCATTTTCAAAATCAGTTTCTTATGTCCCACTTCTGCTAACTCGAAAAACTGAGTGAAACAGAAACACCCTAATATATAATATAATCGTTTTTGTACTGTTTTCAAGTTATCATATTTTTAAGAGTTTGTTGCTGTTTCTCATACTTTTATCAATAGCTTTCATACCGTAAGTGATACTTTAAAAAAATGTTCACCATTCTAGGTAATATAGTAAATGGTGCTTTTAAAAATATTTGTTGTTTTTTTTTTCCGGATACACAATTTATAGCAGTTTTTTTAACAGTTCAGTGGAACAATTTTGGTTTACGGTCATTTATCAATTTGTTGCTAACTATCTTTTTTCATTTTAATTTACTATTTGATCATTGTTATCAATTACAATCACTTTAAAAATAAACTTTCAAATAGAACCGACCATAAAATAGTCTTGCTATCGCAGTAGAAAAATTGATCTTGTTTATAAGTTCTGCGGCTGTTGTATCTTGCGTATGTTAAGTCGACGGATTTCCAGCACATTCGGTTATGTGTGTGGAGTGTATTTGTGTGGCTATTACTAGAAATGCAAGAAGTGTGTAGAGATCTCTACGCTATTCAAGTTCTCTGGAAACTTTGATGTCATGTTGTTCGGTCTGCCAGGGTACACATGTGTCAATAGGAAAGGTAATGTGATTGTGTTCTTCTTCAAAATAACTGGTCCAAAAATAAGTGTAAACATTCAGCATTTATTATTTCAATAATGTTGGTCTCGTAAATTTCCTTTTATTGTATAGGTCGGTACTTGTAACTTTATTAAGGGAATCGATAGCAAAAATCTTGGTAGTGAAACAATTTGAGGAGATCTTTTATCTTATATCTTTTTGTGGATTTAAAAAAAAATTTAGTACCATTTTTTCAAAATTCAATTTGAGAAGTAACCCCTTGAATGAAAGGTGCATGCGCCACCTTTTCAAATCCGCAAACAGATTTAAAAAATTCTGAAATAAAAATTTGAGGCAAAAGAACAGACTCAAAATTTTGAACTTTTACCCTCGTTTTTGATCCGATTTTCATTTTGTTTGGAGTTTAAAACAGCTGTTGTGCTTCTCTTCTGTTTGAGGTATCACTTGCCAAAATCGATAAATTTACTTTTTGAAAAAATTTCATTGTGTGTATCATGGATTTTTTTTTAAAAAACTTTGTGAGCAAAATTTTGAAAATTCTCCAATTTTGACAACATTTTTGGATATCATTCCCCCATTTTTGATCAAATTTTAATTTTGTTTGGTGTTTTAATCAGCTGTTGAGCTTGCCTTTTGTTTGAGGTGTCACTTGCTAAAATCGAAAAAATTTACTTTTTTAATTTAGGGCAATTTTTATCAAAATTTTACATTTCTGACAAGTGACCCCTTTAATAAAAGTTGCTGGCGCCTTCTTTTCAAATCCGCAAATAGATATATGAAAGTTTTTCCACATTTTTGGCTACCATTCCTCCATTTTTGATTCGAAAAATTTAAACTTAATTAAGAAGGTACCTAAATTCGGGTAAAATTTCAATAGCCCCATCAAATAAACACACGTGTAAAAGGCCTATTTTGTTTTAAAACAGTTGTAAATCCAATGCACTGAGAGGCTTCGCATATGAGTAACCTAGATAACTCAATTTACAGTCCACGTCCACCTATAGCGATTCGCATACGAATCACTTAATAGAACTTTCAATGATTCACTTTAGAGCCATACATGAATCACCAGTCAATATGAACTTCTTCTTCTATGGCATCGGCCCTTCGATATGATATTTCTTTGATCGAATTTGGGACATTTCAGTCACCCCTTAATTCGATCCGAGTTTTTCTCTCGAAGCCTATCAATTATGTTATTGGGTATCGAAAGTGCAATTAAATGCAATTTGTTCAAAAGTAAGGAAAGATGAGTACGTAAGAAAGCAAGTTCACAGAATAGGAAGACCACCAAAGAAGATATAATTCACCTAGATGAACCGTTAATGATGCACTTACGAAGCTTTTCATTTGCTTGATACGTTTCGGTATATCAATAAAACAAATCAAATTAATTTTAAATAAATTACCTATAACATTGCCATATACATATTTCGCGGTTAGCGCCACATGACTAACAACCATCCCAACATTTTACTTAATTAAAATTCACAACATTCAAACAAACTTATTAACAATAAAGACAGTAGCATTAATATCCAATAGAACGAATCAATAGAAAATATTTTGGATGACATAAGACTTTATTTTAGTTTAGTTTTAGCTTAAGGTGTTTCGCCACGATTATCATTAATCTTCACGTATAGTCGTTTTTATATGTATTTGGCGTGCTTCTCATATAAAGAACTCACGTAAGGAAAACAATAGGCATGAAACGAAGTATACCTCGGAAAAGGTATGATAGGTTTTCTAACCTTCACAATACCTTTGAGAGGATTTTAACTATTTCTTTCTAATTCCTAAAACACACGTAACCATTAAATCACAAGGCCACTTTAATTGCAGTTAGTATAACAACAAAGCTTTCTAAAGTTTGACTGGAAAAGGTGTGGAATCGATGCATAGGTATTTTTGAAATATAATCAAAATTTTTAGTATGTATTTTTAGTTTGATTTTTTTTTCAGACTCGCTTTCTAAATATTTCAGGTAAGTTTTCCCAATTCAATCTGCTGTAGACTTCCTGGATAGAGTGCATATATGAAAGTTGTTATGTTAAAAGGATTCGATACATGCATATCGAAGTAAAATTGTTTGACTAACTTTCGATAACCTATGTATATCCTAATGCAATTGCTCCGAGAAACTTGCCAGTTTCTTTTTTTTCCTGATGTTAATGAACTGAACATACCCATATAAGAAATATGTACCCATTTTTGAAAATAGGAGGCAAACATTTGCCAGCAAGCGAGTCTCGGGTAAACGTTGGCTCCAAACTACAAAAAAGCTTTCAAGCTTTCAATAAAACTTTGTATCAATATTTTAAAAAAATTGCATTGTACGAGTAAAGTCAACTAAATGTGCCTTTGCATACATAAAATTTAAGGATACTATTTATTGAATAAGAATACAAGCCTCTGCCGTTGTTTACATCTTACAGGGTTCGTATATTGGATAATGGTAGGTCGTTACTTCATCAAGTTTAATATAGAGGGACGAAGCTTTTTCAAAAGAGACAATTATCCTTATTACCGTTTAGGACTATATTGTCTGTCCGCTTTGATTCAAAGGCCCTTCTCAGTCTGAGAAAATATAAAAAAAAATATTTATTAAAGTCTAGAATGAAAAGAGGGTTTCAAGTGCTACAAACTTATGAAATCTAGTTGGTCACGATTTGATGACATTTTTGTAGTTGCCCATTGATTTCAAATTTCACTACTATCCTATCAAATTATGAAACTAGTGTGCATATTTTGCAGCGAAACAATTAAAATCACGTACCTACATAAAACGAAAATGAATCACTTGTGTCTAAAACGAGTCTGTTAAAAAGCCGCCTATGCACGGCAAACTTGTGTTCCGGTCGGTATAAGTATATCCAAAAAGAAGGCGCGAATTTTCAAATAAAGCATTTTTTCGAACAATCTACGAATATTAAAGTGCAGTTAAAAGCGTACTTGCTTGGCATGTTAATAAATTTGCGCAAAAAATTTGTATCGAGGCGCTTAATCGAAAATGTTTACAGTTGTAACAACAGTTACTATGTATACCTACTTAACGTTTTCGCTTTGACCTTCCTGCGACCCAGTAACTTAAAAGACGTGCGTGTGCTGAGGAACAGACTAAGCTGAACTTAGGCCTACGGATTGTTTTCTTTAAAAGTAAAAATAATAGTAAAAAAAAAATTGTGCACAAAAATGGAACCAAAAACTTAAAAGACAGAATGAGCTAAATAAGGGATAAACCCATAAAATTGAGGAAAAAAATCTGTGATCTCTCATCTTTCGGATTCTCCAGACACGTTGTTAAGCCACCCTCACTCATAGAGATATATATACTGGAGATGACAAGCAGCTGTTGAGTTGAAGGCGGACGTCGTCGCATTCACTTGCATGCATAACAACAACAAATTGACATAACGCCGTCGTCTCCACTATCTCTATGCCCTCACCCATGATCGTACTCACTCTTCCCAGAAAATCTGTTAAGACATTTTGTTGTAAATAGCTCCACTATCAAAACCTGTATAAATTTTTAACTTAAATTTAAGTTTTAACTTCCTTGCAGTTCCTGAAATATAGAAATCAAAATTATTCATCTAAGACCTCATCACAAGAAAGGTATCACTTCAAAAAATCCGGATCAAAGGATTTGTGAGTTAGGAACCTTCGGGACGGTTACGGACAGATAGACATGATTTTTCTTTGCATTTTAGGGGTTTAATAGTCCTGAAACGTGAAAATTTAAATATTATGGCTGCGAACTTTTTTTCAAAATAGTTCAGAATAAGCTAAGGACTAGGACTATAAAAAAAATGAGGAAATAAAAAATCTGCCAACAGTCTGGGCGCAACTTTATTGTTTTTCCGGCAGAAGTTTGGAACGTGTTCAATTCGGGGATGCGGTGTATGTTACTATGTGACGGAAAACCTAACAAAAAGTTCGGAAAGCGGTTAGAATAGAGTATAACATATGAATTATATAATTTGGTCATATTCCAGGATGTGGTCTAGAGGTTGAAAAAGACAAAACTTAAAAATAGGTGATTATTAAACAAACGTGGGGAAGTGAAAAGATATTCGATATCTGATCAGACCTGAGAGATATGGTGGAAATCATGAAAAAGTATACATCCACTTTACACCCTCTTAGGGGTCGAATTTCCAAAAATCTTGAAAACACATTCTAGGTGTTCATATGAAGAATCCGTAGAATAAAAATGAATTCAATATTTGGAAAGATCTAGTAAATATGACGAAAATCGTGAAAATATATGCATTTTATATTTACTGAAATTTTTTTCTGCCCCCCCCCCTTCTGAACCCTAATGAATATTAAAAATTTTTTTTATCAGAATTACTTTTCTAGTTAATTTACATATACGTACCGAGTTTCAACTTCTTAGCATAAGCCGTTCTAAAGTTAGGAAAAACACCCTCCACCACCGTACCATACTACCCCTAAAAAAAATTGTATTTTTCCACCATGCCACTACTATAGCTCTATCTAAATACCAAGTTCCAGCTTCCTATCATTATAGATTCTTAAGATATAAGCATCGGAACTTTTACTTCCTCACCCTTCCCCACCCTCACCCTCTACACCCACACCTCCAAACTTTTTTTCCCTACTAGGGTTCTATTAGGCCTACTTTTGGTAAAAATTTGAAGCATCTATCTAACGCTGTTATTGAGATATGAAACGTGTTATTTTTGAAAAATTCTTATCCCCGCCACTTACGTACTCCCCCGCCCCCTTCAATGATTTTACTTTAAGCAATCTTTATTTATCAAGCTTTATATCCAAACTGAATTTTGTTTTCCTGGTGCCATTGGTTTGGGAGATATCGTAATGTTAAGTATTTCAAGCCCCACCCCCGTACGCCACTACCCCCACCCAAAAATTTTCTTTCAATCTACTCTCCTAGTATAACTGCAGATATTTGTTAAGTTTTAATTGCTTGCTATTAACGGTTTAGGAGATATGGATTTTAGAATGTGTCGATCTCGACTTTTTTGCGTTTCGGACGCATTGCTTCCCCCTCCACTCCCACACCCCTTCACCCATATCATCAATTTTTTTTGCAAATGGGTCCACTATCAAAGCTTTATAGAAATTCCAAGTTTCAGTCTCCTACCATAAGTGGTTGCTGAAACCAAAATTTTTCGTCTAAAACGATTCCCCCCCCCTTTCTCCTCACACCCTCACCTCTCAAAAAATTCTAACTTCAAGGGGTCTACCATGTCTATTCATAAAAAAAAAATCCATTTAATAGCTCATAGGGTTCGGGAACTATAATTCCTCAAATGAGTTTGCGTACGGCGCACAGACGGACTGAAATTTTTTTTTGCTTTTTTGGTGTTTATTAGTAATAAAACGTGTAAAAAAAAATTTCAGGGTAGCAAATTTTTTTTTAAAAGAAATCGATAACAATACTTTATTATTAAAATAATAAAGTAAAAAATGTTTTCCATTCAGATGTTCCCCCTTAAGCTTTTTAACTGGTCGCATCGACTAAAGGTCGATGGGAAGTTCCGGACAATTTCACTATTTTATATATAATACATACTTGTCTACCGCCTTTAACACGTAAATGGAGGAGCAGTTAAAAAGCACTGATCTGAAAAAAGGTAGAAGGTGGGATTTCCCATTTAGGGTATATTATATTCACAATTTTTACAGGAGCAATCTTCTTGGGGAAAAAACCTCTTTTTCTTTTAAAAAACTTGTAAGTGGTCCTAATTCAATAAACAGGGACTGTAGAATGCCGATTAATTGACGTCTGTTTATCCTATGTTTGGATTAACCGAGGTATTCTAGGTTTTCTCCGAATTTTGGTTAACCGAACTTATTACCTCGCATAATATTTCTTTATCTGATTTTCCAATATTTCATAGAATTTTCGTCGATTTTCATGTGCTCCGCAGAATTGTATTGCCTTGTATTTATAGAATTTCAGTGCTACTCACTATTACATCGGTTAATCGAGATTATACTGTACTTCCTATCCACCCAGCGCAATGAGCGTCTGAGTGTTCCCTAAAAGAATAACCATTTTCCAACGAAGATTATGGTAATCCCAGGCTAGTTCCAGTAGCCCATCAAAGACCGATAACCATTACACCTATTCTTGGAATTAAAGAAAAACAATTAAAATTTCGCCTATTCGGAAGATCCATTTTCATTTTCACTAAATCTAAACTATAAAATAGTTTTCGCTTTTCGTTCAAACCAATTAAAATTTCATTTCAATTGCGATATCAAGAAGCAACAGGATAATATCCGAACAATGGAAAAGCATAACAGATTCTCGGGAAAGCATTTTCCGCATTGAAATTTTCATGCTCTGGTTGCTTTTCAATTATCTTCGATTTTAGTTCAAATCGTTCACTACGATGGAGTTTCTACGAACTTGTAGAAACAGTAAAACAAGAAACTGTTCAGCAGAAACAGTATGAATATTGGAAAGGAGCTAAAGATAACATTTTCTAGAATTCATTATATTGGAATTGATGCATAAAAGAAAGGATTTGTTTGTAAAAATAGACTGCAGAGTATGAAAGTTGGGAAGAAAGGCGGTCAAATCGGTTGGATTATTTTTTTTTCTGTTTGCAGTAAGCCTTCTTTCTAAAAGGTTCTTATTCCTGGAGTTTGTCGGTGATTTTATCGACTCGGTTTCGCAAAATTAGAAAGAAATTTGCATGAATTGTTGCTAATACTCTTATCGTAGTTAAAACCAGACTACGCAAGTACTCGCTGTGTAGCCCCTTTTATACGAATTCGGCTTACGAGTTTTCAAATTCGGAAAACTATCGTGTACCCTCTTTATTACCATTTTAAGAAAAAAATTACAATGCAAGAGTAATCGGTTTTTATATACGAAATTACTGTGCCGACGCAAAAACTGTAAATAATTTCGATATATGCTACGCCCATTAAGTGTTTTCCTTCCGCAACTTTTCATGAATCAATTAAATTTCCTTGGGTTTGCAGGCATCTTGAAGCTGCTTACTCATGCACAAGAAGCTCGTAAGTTGTTATTTTCAAAAATCTTCATTCATCGTCAAGAGTTTGCTATTAAGATGTTCTTTCCTCCGTCCGTTTTTGCCCGATAATCTTCTGAGATCTTGCCATAAACCATTGACCTAATTTTGTCGGAATGGTAGCTCGAATTCGCTAATCTTTTTCGTAATGTCGAAGAATATCGCACTTAATTAAAAACCTCTTCATGTCTTTGAGCTATAGTAGGATAACGTTCTTCATTCTCCAGCAGATACCAAGTCGGCTTCAATGGGCACTTCACTCGAATGTAAACAGACAAAAACATCATTGCAATGCCAATTTAATTACATAAGTGCGTCCATTCGCGATTAAAGCACATAAACGAAGTAATGTTACTAATTTAGCAAAAATAGTGAAAAAGAATGCGCCTTACATTCGAATGGATTTACTTTCAAGCAATGGGGACAAAAAACCGACGCTAATCGAAAGAAGACACACGCTTTTGTAGATAATACAAATTTATTCTCTACAAATTAGGAGTACACATGAAGTACGTAAACAAATGATATAATCGTGCTGGATTCCGACAATGTTACGATGTGGTTTCGTTAAAATAGAAACACGAGAAGTTAAAATTAATTATGTAATTGTTAATGTTAAAGCCTTAACGAAAAAAAAAAATAATTATAAAAATCCATTTAATGCTGTGAGAATGTAGTAAAACGCGTAAAATCTAAGACTCATCATCGCTTCCGGTTGGCTCACGTACTTTTGGACCGCCTGCTCTCTTTGCCATGATGATTTGATCGACTTTAAGAATTGTCGTTGCAGCACCCGTTGCATACTTAAGTGCCCACAGTTTCGCCACGAATAAATCGTAAATTTTTGTTGTTGTCACATCGATTGTATCGGCCGTTTCGGAATCGATGTTAAAACCGTGATTTGATCCCTTGTCCTTGTGTGCCAAGTAAAGTTTATGCGTTACTTCGGTTGCATTTACTCCGCTGTTTTCAGCCAGGGCTTTCGGGAATACTTCTAAGGCGATTGCGAATTTTCGGACAGCGTATTGATCTAGGCCGGGTAATGTGTCGGCATATTCGGCAAGTTGTTTGGCCAATTCGATTTCGGTAGCACCAGCACCGGGAACGAATCTGAAAAAAAGGAAAAGAGGGTCTTAGAAAAAATTTGGTGTTGAAAAATCTTTAATATTATGAGTAAAAGTTGGGGCGATGGAGGAATATTTCTCCCTATTGCTACCTTGCCGAGGTAAGAGAGATTAAGAAAACAGCGATCCGTGTCAAGAAGAAAAGGTTTTAGGCCTACCATGTCAGGCGCAGCAGAAGTCTCTGTTGGTGTCTTACTAAATGTGACTTATTTAAGCTAACGAATATATTTATTGTTTTCGAAAAATGTCCTATATTTTTGCCAGACCGCATTTTAAATCATTAGCATAGTCTGATGCATTTATTTCATGTTTTCGGTGATCTTATTGATCTAAACACTGGCATACGCAGCCGATCGCTGTGATTTGTATATTACTTGTCGCAATGCCTGGCACTTGTGGTGCTGATTGTCATGAATGAATCGGACAGTTCCGTTCGTTGTGACTGAACAGTTCCGTTCGTTGCATTTCGATTTCTGTTCTCGTTTCCTTAACGCGCACACAATTTCCCATTTTCTTGAATTTTTCTTTCCAAAATAAAAAAAGAATCATTTCTTTTTTCAATTTCTTTGCAAATTCATTTTCTTTATTCCTCCCTCACGGAGAAAAAATTTTTTTTATAAAAAAGAAGAAAGTAATAAGAAACACAACTAGAAAATTATTGTAAGAATAGTGAATTGCTAAGAGAAATTGAGTTAATTCGAACAGCCTGTAAAAATAAAATTAAAGTAAAGATGTGAACAGAGAACCAACCTGAAACCTAGTCGAACTAGTGACGAATAAAAGTAAACATTAATTGAAGCCGCAGCTGGCGCGAATATAGAGACTGGCCTACTCGGTCGCGAGGTAGAACGAGACTCAAGGTAAAATTCATAATACCGTTAAAAACTTTATAGATAATACACTCGTCAAGATACAATCTGAGCTGATTTAGTGAGGAAATATTGAGTAAGCATAAACGTTCACTGTAGGAGCAATAGTGTAGGTTATATTTGAAGAGGAGTAACCGAGTGAATCGATGCTGAACTGATTCAAGAGATTCAATGTGACAACTATAATGAGGGGACCAAATAGAAGAACAGTGAGGCCAGGTAAAGCCGGACGCACGTTTGAATATTGGAAAACATATAAGCGGATCTTAAAATAAAGCCAGACAATTGCACTGCATCTAGCAAATAATGTTTTGAAAGAAGTCTGTGGTCGAAAGAAACAGCTAAATCGCGAATCTGGGATAATTCGATGAGAGTAGAGTTCAGTGTGTAATCGAAGACTATAACTGATTGTTTCAGTGTAAAGATCATATTATGGCACTTGCTTACAAAAACGCATTTTACTTTATTATCCGTTTTTCAAAAAGAAGAAATTGGTACCCTGTAAATTTTTTTTACACGTTTTATGTCTATGGCTATGTACGCGGCTTCGTACCGCGGCTACGCTCACATTGTTTCATGGCACCTGTTACTCCCGTCACGTATTCGCTGCCGGAAGGATTCGAACGTTCCATTTCAGTGTTTACAGGTAAGTTTTCACAATCTGAACGACATGTGGCCGAACGTTGTCGTAAAGTAAAATCATTTTGTCGTGTCTCTGCTCATATTGCGACTGTTTTTTTTCAATGCTCGACTCAAACGCATTAGTTGTCTTCGATAAAGAGGTCCTGTTATGGTTTCACTCGGTTGCAGCAACTCATAATACACCAAGCTGAGCTAGCCCGACCAACTGCATAGCATGACTTTGGAACCATGGATATTCGGCTTTTCGGTCGATTTTGATTATTATTATTATTTACTAGTCGCGAACCGCGACTACGCTCACGTTGTTCTATCGCCCTTGCTACTCCCGTTTATCCATGGGTCCTGTTTCTCCCGTTGATACATTACTCCCGTTTCGGGTACACTTTCTCAGCTCAAGGAACTGGAGACATTAATGCCACTTTTCATTTTTCATGATTCATTTTTCTCCATCCCCCAACTACCATCCTCCATTCTCTATCCACCATACTTCATCCATTCAAATGTTGAAATAACTCGCGAACCACCAATCGGGAATATATAATTATGTTTCACCGCCCCTGTTACTCACGTCACGTGTTTGCAGCCGGTAGTAAAATCGAAACAAATAAATTAAAAAAAAAAAATCACACATGTTCGCGGTCGGGAGACGCCTTACCCGCTCGGCTACGACTGTCTGTTGGAAATTTTTAATTCTAAGTCAAGTTGATCTGATTCAACTTACTAAAAAATTCACATGTTGATATAATTCGCGAACCACCAATTTCGGGAATATATAATTATGTTCACGACCTGTCCGGTAGTCTCGAGAATGTCCATGCAAAATTTGGGAGGGAACGGTTAACAGGTGTAGATTTCCATCGCGATCGACCAAAAAAACTAACTTATTTTTATATATTAGATTGTCATTTTCATAAGTATATGCTATAACATAAATTACAACTAATGCATGACCAGGGTATCTCCACGGTTTTTGGAGCTTCGAATTGTCATAGTATATCATCACGAGTTGCAATACGATGCAAAAACCATTCTGGTTCTGCCGCTAAAGCAGCTGTTCGCACGTGAAAATACGCCGTTCGACGTCTTTTGGCTTCAATTCGTACGACACTCAATTTCCTTGCTTTTGCATCATTCCCAAGGCTTTCAGATGATGTGCGATAGCTTTTCGAGTCACATCTAATAAATCCGCAAGACTTTGTTGTATTCGGCATGAATCTTCATCTAGTAGTGCCTCCAATTCTGCGTCTTCGAAATTTTTTGGCCGGCCGGAACGCTCTTTGTTTTCCACGCCGAAATCACCCATTTTGAAGCGACACGTTGATTCGCTAATAGAAGACTCGCCATCAGTTATTCTAATCATCTGACGAGCCTCAGCCGCAGATGCTCGAACTCCGACATGTTGAAGGACTCATTAGTAACTGACACCGATGAAATGTTATAAATGCAATGATAGGGGAATTGTTTGATCGCCCAGTACCTCATGTTGGCGCCTTCTATACGAGAATTCCGGGAACATGTGTGCACTCATAATATTTATATTCAACTCCTTTTTAACCACAGGATTTTTTGCCCCAACTCTGTACTTCAACGGAAATCTAAATGTACTTTCATCTACCTATATTAGATAGAATCTAGAGATATACATGTTTTGCGTCCTACCCTAAAAATATGTCTGCAGGTCGAGATCTATTGAGTCTACCTCCTGTCTTAATTCGAAAATCCTATTTAAGATAGTTTTTGAGATGTGTGACGTTATTCTCAAAACAACCTGTATCACCCGCATTTCTCTGCTACGAAAACACCTTCTAACATCTTACTTTCCGCATACTTCCTTCGAACAGATAATTTCAGGGCAATAATAATTTTTTTTTTCAATTTCGGTAAAATTGTAACTGTAGAATTCAGACAATATCGTGTTGAAGAGAGGGTTTCGTGCTGTTACGATCATTGGCCGCAATTCTGAAGAGAGACATGTACTCACAAACACACATGTTAAGTAGCTTACATACATTTAATAGAATTTCTCGCAACCACTTTCTATAGGCAGAATTTTTTGTAAAGGCCATATCTAACCGAAATGCCAGGCTACGTCGCCGGCCATGTCGCCAACCAATGGCCAAGTTAGATACCCGTCATGCAATATCATACAACTTTTGTGGTCACGCTGCTGGCGATGTAGCCATGGCATCCCGATGAGATATGGCACTAAAGGAATGGAGATCCATGTATAATTTGTCTATGGTTCAAGCATATTGCAAATAATACCACAAGCGTGTTTGACCGTGGGCTCCGCTCTTTTCTTGACCACAAGGACTGATTTTATTCTAGAATTGTCAAAGAAAAACAAGTTCAATACTTAATCTAATTTTAACGATCGCGTTCACAAGTGGATCCCAATGAAATGAAAGAGACTGCAAAGGGATTTCGCGAAAGAAGACTTAAATGAATTGGCTACAGCTGGAATACAATTAGCTCCCACCGATGTATTTACATCTAGACACTAAGTTTATACACCAGATGGTTGCTCAGAGAGGTCATTAATTGACCGAGAAAAAAAATTTTTGAAACAGAAACAAAATATGATCAAAACTTACCGTCCATCCTGTGTCAGTCCTTTGAAAGTGTTAACACCATCATCGATGGCGCGCTCAATATCGTCCATAAATCCATCGGTAGCACCGCGTACAACAATCGTAGAAATTCGCGAGTCGACACCTTCGCTCCGGAACGCAACAATCGCAGTATCGCCCAACTCCTCGATGCAAACCTTATCGCAGTAGCCCAACTCTTCGGCGCTCGGTGGCGTCACACGCGGCAGTACAGTTCCATTCACGGCCTTGCTCAGTCGTCGCAAATCGAATTTCGAATTTAGTCGAACGGCCATCATTCCGTACTTGTTCAAGTAGTGCAACGCCATGTCGCCGAACTTACCGCCGGCCACAACAACCTTAGCTCCCGTATCGGCAATCGCCTTGATTTGCATCTCGAGAAGATTCTCTTCGCCGCGACTGAACTTCATCAGTTCGTCGGCTGATTTGATTAGAACCGTGCCCTTCGTTTCTGTCTGTATAATGTCGAACGGACACGAGAAGATCGCGATTTTGGCCTTTTCAGCCAGGCTCACGTCTCCCTCAACGTGTCGCTTGAACACCATTCCGTTTACAACTTCGGAACGTTGCAGGCTACTGCCCAGGATTTTACAAACGCGAATATTGTCCACGTTGAAGGTCGACTTGCCCGGCAGAATGGCAATGCACGCCTTCGTGATTAATTCGGCGATGAAGTCCTCCTGGCCGTACTGCTTCGACATGACCGACGCCCGGATACATTCCTGTACTTGGACCAGATTGCGACTGTCCTTCACGTCGTGACATACCAACGTCGGCAGGATTACGTTGGCCTTCTCGAGCGCTTTCTCGTAACCTTCGGCAATTTCGCTGGTGGTGACGCCCAGCCGGAGCAGATCTTCGGCCGCTTCGAGCAACGCACCCGCGAAGATGACAACGAAGTTGGTGCCGTCGCCGACCTCGGCTTCTTGCATCTGACTACCCATGACCATAAGCTTGGCGGCCGGGTGCTCCACGTCCAGTTCGCGCATTATAGTACCCGCATCGGACGTCACAAACTGCTTGTCCAAGTGATTGATGACCATTTTGTTCATGCCGTTCGGACCGTATGCCGAGCGGACGCTCGCTGCGAACTCCTTGCACGCGCTAATGTTACGATAGACTGCTTCCTCGAGACCGCTGTACATCTAAACGGACGAAAGCGAAAACATATGTGAATTTAGCCATTGCCGGACAATTTGCGGAACAGGCGGACCGCTCACGAGGTCTCCGAGGCGAAATTGTTTTAACGCAATTTTCGCCAAGTGTGAATGAAAATTTTCGGACAATGCGCCTATTTTACTTACCCGAGCTCCTTCCTTCAACATCTGGGCCATACCAGGCGCTTTTGGAACGGATAAAGCCATTTTTACGCACAGACTTTTGTCACTGAATAATTTTTGAGAAGAAAAACGAACCTAACCTCCTGCACGCAATGACTCAAAGACAGAAGACGACAGCCGCGGAACGTTCTCGACAGACGGAGAAAAAAGTGACAGTGGGTGTAGGGTGCGTTCGGAAAAGTACCGGTCGTGGGTGTTAATGCAGTTTTATTAATTTGGATCCCTTTTCGTATTTTTTCTAATTAGTTTTAATTATTTTCATAATTCTACGCATACCGAGACCAAGTAAAAGAAATATAAATTAATTTTCCAATACCTAAACCACAAAATCCACCATCTTCCTTCATTCAGCCCAAGTGACAGTTGTGCTTACAAAATTTCCACCCACAAACTGTCATTCATTAAAGTTCTGGGCGTGTGTTGCAAAAAACCCGAAAAAACAGAAATTTTTTTCTCCGTTCGATTCGTCCGGAATTCACCAGCCAATCGCCCGCTTAACCGCTGCAGCAGAACGCGCCGCATTCCATTCGTGACAATCCGGGCTTCAGTAAATCGCCAAAGTGTTCAATATAGGACTCTCAGAGACTGCAGTGATGGACATAATGGCATCCAACTTGCAACAGCAGCGGTCGATTGTGGAGCAGCTGCGGCGCGAGGCAGCGCTTCAGCGAATGCCCGTTTCGCAGGCATGTTCGGAAATTATGAAGTACGTGTCCGAGCATAACCAGGAGGATTGTCTGCTCAATGGCTTCTCCAGCCAGAAGGTGAATCCGTTTCGCGAGAAGAGCTCCTGTAATATTTTGTAGACGTGATCCGCTCGTGTACTCGGCGGCTGCCCAGGAAGAGGTCATTGGGGCTCCACTGGACACTCGGTCGGGATGCGCTTGCGCGAACTATCATCACTCCTCTTACTCACCGCACAACTCATCGTCATTGTTCGTATTATTCCAGCTGTTTAATTTATTTTCGGTTTCTATGCGTTTAGTGACCTCGATGTCGGCTGTCTTCAGTTTCCGGACGCTTTTCGACCGGACGGAGTAGCTGTTTGTATCTTCCTTTTTTTAATTTGGTTTTCTGTTTAGTTCGCCTCGTCTCTAATTATAAAAAAATTTAAAGAAATGTAATAATAAAAATATGTGTAAGCAAAAGTTTGTATGTTGTTTCTTGCTGCGACTGAGGTTGGGCGCTTTTTGCGCTTGAATCTGACTGACCCCAATTACTTCTGATTCCCGCATCTTATCGTCAATCGCACAACTTGTTACCTTCGTGCGGTTGACTTCATAGTTGACGCTGAGGAGCATAGAACAGCAGCGGTGATTCTAGGCTTTACCCTGTACTCACCTTCAGCACATCTTCATTACTCGAATTTAGCATATCTATTAAAGGTTTAGGGTGTGCCGAGAAGAGTGCTTATGCTATATAGAGTGGTGATACCATCACCCGAATCACTGAGGCCTCAGTAGGCCTATTGCGATTGTCCTTCGTGATTATAGCTCACTCAGGACGGTTATACCAATGAATTTTAATATGCTCATAGCAAATAAAGGACTTCCCAGACTAACCAACAAAAGGACCTACTTGAACGGATAAGCAACAGGCAGCAGAATATAGTCCACCAACTGCAGACAAAATAACCCATGTGTTAATAAAGTATCCCGAGAAAAATTAGAGAAATGATCTTGAAAAAGTGCACAAAGAAAATGGCAGTTATCAAGATGACCGGGTCATAAAACTGTATTTAATAGGCTGAGTAATCAACTGAAGAGGCGTAAAACAGAAATTAAAAACGAATCCTTCAGTAAATTTCGTTACAACCTCACAGCGGACAAAAAAACAGACTACTCACTTTGGAAAGCCGAAAAAAAACGACCCCGAGCCGAATCCCAAATACATGATCCGCCGCTAAAAACAGTTGACGCTAAATGGATTGGAAATCAAAAGCACAAAGCCGATCTTTCGCTTTTCTTGTCATTACGTAAAGTACTAAACAGAACACGGACTTCGACTTCGATTTTGCCTGCCTTGTGGCGGTCGCAGCCCATTTGCGTACTTTACCAAAGTCGCAGGCGAAGTCGGTGTGCTGTGGGCATCACCCACTGAGGACAATGACAAATTTGGAAAGAACTTTCACTGGAGAGGCCAGTTTATCATAAGATTTGTGTTGGACTAGGTCCATCATAGGCCTCTCTATACCATCCGCCTTTAGTATAAGGTTGATGTCGGTCTATTTCACGTTTACATTAGTCGTGGAAATGAATTTGGATTACGATGTTGCTATATAGAATTTGCCTCAGCAGTTCCACCAGCTGTCAGGGTGTTTCGGAAAGTTGGCCAGAATACACCCTCTGAAGAGTCTTCTGCCGTCCGATGACGAAACAGCTCCTTCGGACCTAGTCCAACACAAAACTTATGATAAACTGGCCTCTCCAGTGAAAGTTCTTTCCAAATTTGTCATTGTCCTCAGGGACTACGATTAATCAACAGTCGACAACTAACTCTTAACATTTAATAGCTTCAATGGTAGCTTGACCATGAAAAACTAGTAACAATAAAATACTATTTCAAAGCAAGGCAAACCGATCACAGTAATAACATCATATCGGCCAATATCTCTCTTGCCTGTGATGTCGAAATTTTTTGAAAAGCTGCTTTTGAAAAGACTCAATTGTATTATAGATAATAGAAGACTAATTCCAAACCATCAATTCGGATTTAGACACAAACATTGTACAATAGATCAGGTACATCGAATCACGGATATAGATGAGAAGGCAGTGAGGCTACGAGATACTGGTGGCTTAATCAACAAGATATGTATTTAGTTATTTTTTCTAGAATAAGTTAATTAAGTAATTAAGCTAACCCAAAAAAAAAAAATAAACGAAACTAGAATAAGTACTAACCTTGTTAGCAGCTTCCCTAGTTATAAGGCATGCTGGACCGAGACAATCGCTTCAGGAATTGATGGCCTTCAGCTATCGGTCCAGGTGACGAATGGCTCGGCCCGGAATAGTTATCAGGAAAAATTATGTATGAAATATTGTTATATTGGTATCCCATCTAGATATTCCCTTCTCGATGCATTCTTAAATGCAATTATTGTATGCTGGACCGAGCTGTCTGCGACCGGGAACAGTAGTTTCTGCTCTACTATTCTCGACTAGTGGAGCATGATGCTGCTGGCCCCGGCTGCGGAGAGTTCGGCTCTAACCCTAGTTTAAAGTTAGTATGTAAGAATTGTATATACGTAGTTTAAGTAGAGTAGAGTGAAATTGATGTAATATTGAGTTTTTTTTTGTCGTTCACCCCGTGGTGAAAACTTTGATTTGCGGTTAGTTATTATTCCTTTGAGGACCCAAATCTTCATTATTTTGAACTTTTCCTTGAGTTCGTCTTCTTTGGTGTGGGGAAGACACACTGAAACGTAGCGAGTCTTTAGCATTTAGGCCACCATGGCCCATTATACTCGATGAGTTCGTCTTACAGAAAGCCTAAGAAATATTCAAACTCTGGGAGATTTCTCGAATCAAACAAATTTTGGTATCGATCCAAGGCCTTAGCTTCGTGGATATTTTCTTTCGTAAGATTTCTGGCTCTATCCTTTTTTTTTTAAATTTCAATTAAACTTAACACAAAACTTAAATATCTTTGAAAATAATAGGAAACACTTCTAAATTACAACACAGTTCATAAACATACAAACATTCTGCAATAATAAATAATAATCAATGGCGCAACAGCCCAAATCGGGCCTAGGCCTTGAAGTAATGCTAAAGTTACTTCAATGCGAGACCAACATTCTGCAGTACTGAGGGCAAAAACCAAAATATGTCCTTCTTGTTCAAAACCGTCGCGTTGACTGATTTGTTTTAATTTATAGACAAGCGAGTCCTGAGGAAAATTCACCGTTTTCGGTAATACCAAATAGATAAAAGAAATACGAATCAAGATGGAGCGGTTTAGACATCCCAAACATCAAATAAAGCGCTTTAGAAGGATCTGAGAAATAGAAATTATAGTTTTAGGAAGGGGCGCCATACTGAACCGCAGCGCACACTAGGCACCAAAAGATGGCCCATAGCAATCCCTTTGGAAATAACGTGGCAATAATTAATCATCTCAAAAACATCCTAAGTCCCTAATATATGATATTTGACCATCTTGTCATACCCTATCAACCTCAGATCTTCTATGTAAATTGTCGTGTGAAGAACCACTTTAAAGGGCCCATAGACGCTCATGCATGTTGTCATGCTTCCATGACTGTATGGATCAGAAACTTGAATGTGTGGGTCTGCCACCATAGAAATCAAAAACTTTTGATTTTTGTAGGCGGAGCCAAAACGTGTCGCGACAAGGATGAATGACATTCATGCATGAGCGTCTATGGGCCACTTTAGGCGCGTCCTTGCAACCGCCTGATATTCTCACAAAATATGGGTAACGTCTCCTCAGCATATAGGTCAAGGCAGAGTCGGCTAGGATGCCTCCCTAGCAAGCAGTGCCCAGTCAGTATTCCGGGAGTAACTACAATCTTTCCCTAGACTTTAATCTGTCCAGCTTTGAGCAGAGTGTCCTAGAGCGGAGAAATAGAAACCAACTCAAAACCTTAGCTTGTTTGCTAACGACTTCGTAAGTCTGAGTAATACTAAAAACAAAGTTTGGATGAAACACTGATTGTGAGAGATCGACCCTCATGAGCTACGCGACTTATTTATTTTCTAGTATAAAGTGGCGTTCTGGATAAGAGGCGAATAATATATATACTACTATAACTATTCAGCCACATTATTGCACGTGAGAGTAACGAAAAACAGAATGATTTATACCGCCAACGGGAAATTGCGCGCGTAATCTTTTCAGTACGTTTCATCGTAATGCAATTGGAATAAATTTAAGAAAAGAAAAAAACGTGTGTTTATTAAAATTCTGTAATTAACAATATTTTCTAATAAGAAATCACTTAAAATTACTAAAACATAATTTTAATAGCATGTACTTTTACTGTGTGGTTCGTGAACTTAACAAATACCTTTTTTTTTTTACAAATTACCAGAATCGCGAGATTGTCTTCTAGTTTTACCGGTCGAATCGGAATCAAATCGCCGGCTAATTCTTGACAGGCATCTCATTTCAATTATGTGAACGCTTCAATTTAAAGCAAGGCTTTATTCCTTCTTCAAAACCAGACCGCTTTTCTTTAAACCTTCCAAAAAGTTCCGTAACTTGGCAACTTTTTGTCTCGACCGAGACAATTGACTCTCAAGTTTGTAAAAAGTGTTTCTCACATGTTTCAATTCGGCCCGAGTTTGTTGCATTTCGCTTTTCGTTGATTCATGTTTAAGGCTGGTATGCTTCTTTTCGCGGATATCCTTTTTGGGAAGCTTCAATCTTTTCAGCATTACAACACACACCTTGGGTTTTTTTTGAACAGGACAAGGTGATGAACGCGGTGATGTTTTTAATACTTCCCTTTTCGGACTAAGAAGTAGCGGCGGTGTTATGTTGCGCTCAGTTTTTATAGTTGGTGGACACGATGACTGGATCGGGGTGATTTGGAGACGCGATAGTGTTTTCGTGATGGTTGGCGAAGGTGGTCGCTGGACCGTGATTACTGGAGTTCGGGGTAGCGGGTTCGAGATTGCTGTAGGGCGATCCGGAATCGTGGTGACTGAGGGACGCGGGGGTTGGATCGCGGTGACTGAGGGACGCGGGGGTTGGATCGTGGTGACATGAGAACGCGGTATCTGGATTGAAGTGGCTGGTGAACGCGGTAGCTGGATCGAGAGGACTGGAGAGCGTGGTCGTTTGATCGAGGTGGCAGGAGGTCGCGGAAGCTGGATCGAGAGGACTGGAGAGCGTGGTCGTTTGATCGAGGTGGCAGGTGGTCGCGGTAGCGGAAGCGAGATTGCTTTAGGGCTAGGTGGCTGGACTAAGGTGACTGAAGAACGCGGTTGCTGGATCGTGGTGAGAGGAGAATGCGGTTGGTCGACCAAACCGACTGGAGGACGTGGTGGTCGGATTGAGGTTATTGGAGGATGCAGTGATTGGACCGAATTTGTTGCAGCACGCAGCTTTTGCATAGAGCTTACTGGAGTCTGAAGGCCAATGTCCGAATTGGATTTTCGTACTACAGGCGATGAAGTCGTTGCTGCGATATTCTTATCCTCGATTTTAAACATGGGTGATTCCGTGTAATTTGAAATGGATGTGGAATTTCGGTTGTCTATAGCTTCGACGATGAGATTATTGTCGATTATATTGATTGATGTTTTTGAATTTTTAGTGGGAACTGTGCCCGGTGAAGATTTTCCATTGAACGGGAAGTTTGGCGGCGTTGCCAGGAGCTTTTTTGGAGGTTGTTTATCTGGTTCTGGGGTATCTGAACTATTTTCCATTCCGCATATGAAATTGACGAAATTATCACCAAATGATTTTGGTTTTTTGATGGTGAATTCTTCGCTATAGGGTTTATCGCTGACGGTATGCTCTTCGACTTCAAACCTGAAATTAAACAGAGAAAATTTTGTTAAGATCTGGGCGAAATAACTCAGGACCCCAAAATACTTCTTTGGCCGCGGTCTGGATTAAGCTTTCTGTACTTTTATCGCTCTTACACTCGGTCGCAATAGCGCTCGCAACGCATACAATTTGCATGAAGGGGTAGTTTTCTGGCGCTTACACTGCTCATGGTTTCGAGAATTGGAACTGTGGGCACACGAATGGTCCGAACTGAGAGCGACATAAGCGTACCAACAATTCGAACGGAACGTAAACCATGTTAGTGATGTAACTACCATAACACGGTCTTTATGTACATTTTCTTTTTGGATAAACGGTAGACTTCCTTCCATAAAATAACGAATTTCTTGCCTCAAAAAAGGTTCTTAGATTATATGATGCCAATTCAAGTTTTCGAATGAAAACAAAAAGTTTTTCTTTTGCGAAAATTATGCTATCAAAATGAACTGCAGTCCGCATTAACGATCCATCGGTTGCTTTGTTTGACGAAGGGGTTACATTCATCGTAGCACAAAGCGAATCAATTGTACTCCTCCACAAAACGTGAGACTTTAACCGAGGGTTTCTATTAACATCCTTTACTCAGTTTTATAGGCCTACTGTATGAATGGAAAATGGATCGGGACCCAAGTTTTGGTAGTGAGTCGCGAACGAAGCCCATACTCTGTACCGGACAACTGTAAAGGGAAATGAAACACGTCTTTCAGCTCACTTGCAGACTCAGAATTAACATAGTAAGTGTATTCTCCAATTATTAATCGGAGGTAATTGGTTCTTGTTTATTGACCGCATTTTAGCCCATCCGCGCTCTTCTCTATCGGTTACAAACGCCAAAATCGTTCCACCAGGAACTATGTAGTTGAATTTTGATAAGAGCCACAGCTACAAGTACTTGGCGCCATAAAGGTTGTGCATTATTGGGTCAGCTCATTCGTTAACCCGTTCCCTTCATATCCTGCGTGACTGTGCAGTGTGCATCGATACCATTGGCAGATCCTCACAGCAGTGCATCAGCTATTCTGGAAAAGATGGTCGACTGAATATTTTCCATGGATGTAGTAATATAACTGGATCGGCAGTAAGCGAACCAATCGCATCTCTTTTGCGTATTTTCAACAATAATTACTACCGAATTGACTATAATTTATCTAGCATGCAGTTAAAGTCAGCTTTACGCGATAAATAGCTTGTGATTTTTAATCTTGTAAGTAATCATTGTTTGACTGTGCTCAGGGCGGGGTTCTTTCGCCACTGTTGTGGAGTATGCTAATTGACTCACTGCTCCTCGAACTGCAGGATCTGAATATTCACGTACAAGTTTACGCTGATGACGTGGCTGCACTAGCTGTCGGGCTATCACTAAGGGACGTTTGCAATAAAATGCAGAGAGTCCTTTGGGTAATCGATGGCTGGTGCCAACGGCACGGACTTTCTGTTAGTCCTAGCAAAACCGCTCTAGTTTTGTTTACTAGGAAAAGAAGAACTGAAGGTCTAGTGTTACCAATGCTGAAGGGAGAAACCATTCAGCTCTCGGAGAAAGTTAAATATCTTGGAGTAATCCTGGATAGCAAGCTTCTCTGGAGGGAACATGTTGATACAAAGGTGAGCCGTGCGCTAGTAACTTTCTGGCAGTGCCGAAGAGCTTTTGGGCGAACATGGGGTCTTAGGCCTTCAATGGTATATTGGCTTTATACAGCCATTATAAGACCCATCCTAATCTATGCATCAGTGGTTTGGTGGACTAAGTCCGAATGTGCATACATCCGAGCTAGTCTCGCTAAACTACAGAGAACCGTCTGCATCGGTGTTACAGGAGCCTTGCGTACCACACCGGGTGCGGCACTCGATGCGCTGCTCAATTTGCCACCGCTTGATATTATTGTTCAGGCAGAAGCAATGAGAGCTACCCACAGACTGGTGAGACTGGGCCTGTGGAGAAAAGGGTATTGCAAGGGTCATGGAGAAATGGCCCGAAGGTTGTCTGAGAACCCCATTTTCGATATGCCTTCGGATGCTATGACTTCGACATGTAGGCTCAAAAGGAGATATCAGGTAGAGATCCCGAGCAGGGAGGAGTGGGTAAACCAGTCCGCTCTGCCTAGCGGATTCACTGATATATTCTATACAGACGGCTCAATGACTGAAAAAGGGTCTGGAGCTGGAATGTACCTGCAGACTTTCTTCGGTATTTCAGGCTGAAGTATATGCGATCCTTAAGGCAGTAGAATGGATTATAGAGAGAAGATGGAGAGGCAGGATGATCTGCATTTGCAGTGACAGTCAGGCCGCTCTACAATCTTTAGATAATCCAATCGTCTTTTCGAAGATGGTACGTGAGTGTAAAGAGCGGTTGAACTCTGTTGGCAGATTCAATGACTTAATGCTCATATGGGTTCCGGGTCACCAAGGTATAAATGGCAATGAAATAGCGGATGCATTAGCAAAAGCTGGATCGGAGTCAGCCTTGGTTGGACCAGAGCCAGTTTTCGGTGTGCCTGTTGCCTCTGTTAGGGCTGCCGTTGATGAGTGGGCGAGTAAATCACACATTGAGAGATGGCGGCTTTTTCCGGGAATGCGGCAGACCAGAAACCTTGTTGAGGGACCAAGTGGACGAACCTCTGCTTTTCTTCTCAAATTGAGCAGAAAGGAATGTAGTAGTATGGTTGGTGTTCTCACAGGGCATAACTCGTGTGGCCTACACATGGTCAGATTGAGAATCATTGACGACCCCATGTGCACTGCTTGTGACGAGAGCGACGACACGACGGAACATTTTCTTCTCGAGTGTCCAGCTTACTCTTTTGTAAGAATGCATGTATACGGCGTCCATGTTATGAGGATGGAGGAACTCCGTTCTCGCTCGCTACCTGAGCTTTTGAAATTCGTGAGGAGGACGAAAAAGTTCGAGTAGAGACTGGGGATTCGAGTATAATGGGCCAGGTGGCCTGAATGCTCAAGACTCGCCTTTTAGTGTGTCTTCCCCACACCAAACAACAACAACAACAACAACGACAACAATCATTGTTTTGATGAAATTTTGAAATAAATAAATAAAACGGCCTGTAACTCCCGAACGGCTCCGAATATCGGAATATCACTCCGTCCACATATTCTACACTATATTTGGATGTAATTTATGCAAAAACCAAAAAATCGATTTTTGAAAACCGTCACACGGGACGACTCCCTTAAAACAAAAAACAAAAGTAGTAATCCACCCAAACAGCAAGCGAATCACTATTCAATGCTCGCCACCGGTACACCAACATTGGCAGCATTACAATTAGCAAGTTTACTTTACATTAGACGAAAACCAGTTGAAATTCTGCACGATGGAAGAAACACTATACATTTGCTCTCCTGGGCCGCGGTCCGAATTATACTCACGGTGCTTACATTACCAACAGTGCTTACAGTCGGTCCGAATTGTATGCACGCTTACGACGCATACAATTCGGACCGATCGTGTGCACACAGTGTACTCACAGTGCCTATGCTCGAAACCGTGAGCAGTGTAAGCGTCAGAAAATTACCCCTCCATGCAAATCGTATGCATCGTGAGCGCAATTCGGACCGGTTGTATGCGTGCTAAAAGCGCAGAAAGCGTAATTCGGACCGCGGCCCTGGTCGGATCAGCAACATGAATAGTCGATCAATTAGCCTCGTTGACGAAATCTACAACAGACATAATCGAGCGCAATGTCCAGTAATCGAGACCACAACCGCTCGAACATAGTAGAAAAAAAATAATGATGAAAAATACCTGGCTATTTGTAGCAAATTAACCAATTGCATTACACATCGTATGTAATGACGAAAGAGAAGAAATTTTGCTTAAGGATGTGGGCATAATATGTCTGACGGAAAACTGGATAATTCATACTCAGGAGATATCGCGTCAAACGACACTCGACGAAGAAAAAATAACATCAGACAGGTTCTCAGCAGAGCTTCAACATCCTTCTGCTATTTCGGATCCCATAACCAAGGTCTCGAAACAACTTTTTACGAAGGAGTTCTCCGAAATTAAACCGCCTACAACGGTACTTCGGGAAATCAAGAAGCACGCCACTCCCGCAGCAACAACCGTTTTTATCACGCTGATAGTACTGAAAAGTTGCCTATATCTTACGGAAGAGACTTAAAGGATACATCGCAAGAGGAAAAGACGAAGTCACTGTTACTATGTCTGACAACGACGATCCAACATCGCTCATGGAAAAGTTCAACAGGATAATGAAGATTGCATTATTATTGTCACAATCATTTGAGTTTGAAGAACTTTGGATCGCAGAAATAATGTGTGTCGGCTAATTCAGTGTATCGACATTTATAGTGACACTTTTCGTTAGTACATACATATATGGTGTGTAAATATGATTTTATGAATACACGCCAAATATAGGTTGGCTTATTGAAACGAGGTGATTGAGAACAGGACCTGTGAGAATACGAAATTTATTGGGATTGCGGATTGATAGAATTTTTTTGAGCTACAGTAACAAGAAACACACGTACAACCTCGGTTTGAATTGTGTGTTCGTTGCCCAAACTTAGAGGCGATGGCCCGAATGTTCTAGTTCCAACTTCCGGTGCCCAATCACCGCCAGATCCAACTAATAAAAACTGAGAATTCAAAGACGAGTCGTCTGAGCCCCAAAAGATCCCATTTAATTACGAATTAGACTGTCGCCCACAAATTAAGAAAACTCCAATCACTTACCAAACGTTGTGAACTATAAATTTTGTCGGTACCGCATTCAAAGTGATTCGTCCGTCCCTTGTGAAGTATTTGCTGTCGAAATGTTCCGAGCACAGTCGAAACGTCCGGGTAAACATGCCGTGGAAGGCGTCCGGAATCTGATCCATCCATTTCTGGCGCATTTCCATCGAAAAAGGACCGCTGAAAGTTGGAAGAAAATGGGTTAGTAACAAGCGCGCTTGGTCTACGGCTTGGCGCCCCTCGGGACCATCACTTCCGCTCCCGCGCCAAACAATTCGAAAAATAGTTGCGTACTCACTTATGTAGGTTTTCGGTCGATTTACAATTGAAGCACATCACCTCCATTTTTATTTAAAACGAGGAATGGCACCGTTTAGAACACAAAATTCGAACACGAAACAACAGAGAAATCGGAGAAGGCCGCGCGCTTTGCTTGTCAACAAACGTCACTTGTGAAATGAAAAATACGCGGCAATTCGATTGAAATGTCAAAAAGTGAAGCCATTTTGAAAGGTGGCGCTGCTATAAAGTGTGGGTATTTTCGTCGGTGTAGATAAGTCCTCGGTAGTATAGTGGTAAGTATCCCCGCCTGTCACGCGGGAGACCGGGGTTCGATTCCCCGCCGGGGAGGTTTTTTTTTTTTTTTTAATTAATTTTATTGTTTTTTTTTAATTAGTTTGTGCATTTTCTATTTTAATTTATTGTTTTTTAAAAACGTACAAGGATCTTTAGAAAAACACGGCTCTGTGACATGACGATGTCTCGTTGCTGGTCAGCCCTTGCCAGAGAGGTGAGAACGAGCAGTACGAAGTTCAGTAACTTTTAGGGATACTCTTGAAAGATCGAAACATTCTAAAATCCATATCTCCTGAACGGCCTACATTAGAAGGTTGAAACTGTTTGGGTGTCTTCAGTAAAAGTAGGAGCCTAGACAAGGACAAATATTGTAAATGGAGGAGGTGGAGTGTGGGATTAAAAAGTTTGGATTAGAACAACTTTCGAACCAACACCGCATCTAAGCATAAACCAGTTTCCTAGCACCAGGGTTTACCGATTTGCGAGGGGGGGGTTGTTCACATGTGTCTTGCCTCATGCATGACTAGCGTGAAGACCCAATTGCTAATTCCATATAGGTTGAAGGTTGTAGGAGTGGGGGAAAACAATGTGTCCGAAACGCTTGAAACCTGGAATTGAAACATTTTAAAATCCATATCTTCTAAACCGTTGATGTCAGCGGGTTGGAACTTTGTGGTTATCTTAAATGATAGTGGAAGAATAGGTAAGCTGTAAAAAAATTATGATGGGGTGTGAAGGTGGGTGGTGAAAAATTTTGGGTTTCAATATCTTCCGAACCTATTATAGCAGGAAGATAAAATTTGGTTTCTTTGTATAGGATTACAAGTGGCTTAAGGCCGTCTTCTGGTTTAGAGTGCCGAAATTGGAGTTTTTTTGAGGTGCGATAACAAAAAAACGACAGATACCTACTTTTAATATCCATTTTTCTACCACATACTTATTTATCCTTTAATATTATGTGCAAAACAAAAAAAATCGCAAAATGGCGGCTACTTAAAAAAAAAGTCTTTTTCTTCCGTTTTTTCTCACGATTTTCAATTTTTTAAAAATAGTTATAAACAAAATTTCGCTTTAAATTTGTTAGGGACCATAGAGGGGTGTATAGAGAATGTTCATAGAAAATATCAAGTAAATCGGTTTATTACAGCTTAAGATATCATGTCAACCGTATCGAAAAAAGTGGTTTCGAGAAAAACGCGTTTAAAGATTCGAGTGAAGTTTCAGGCAGTCTAATACCATGTTTCCACTACACCTTAATCTCGCGATAAAGAGAACTAGATTAAGCACGTAGGGACGTTATTAGTCGAGTGAGGGGGGCGACAGGCAGGGCATTTGCCACATTTGTTATATATAATATATGAAAATACCAAATTCCCCCTCCCCCATAAATGACGTCCCTGAGTGCTTAATCTCGTTCTCTTAATCGTGAGATTACGAGGCAGTGGAAACATGGCATAAGTCATATAATGGTACATATACTTACATTTTATTAATCGGCGATTGCTGGCCATACAACCCGCCTTCGGTTACTTCAAATTCAAAGTTTTCAGTTGTTCTTTGTGCTAGACGAGCAGTTCGAGCTTCCTTGGAAGCAATAGAAGTCCGAAGTTCAGAGTGGTGAATCCGTTCTCTAGCTTAGTTTCTACCTCACTTACTCCACAAATAATTGGAATTTTGAAATTTCCTTCGGACGGTATATTCTTGAAAGACTAGACATTGAAAATATGCAAAAAAAAAATAAAGGTTTAAAATGTGCTTTATTGATGCCTATAAATTAAATCTAACATTTTTCTTTTCTTCATTTCTAAAGCTAAAATTAATTAATATGGGTCATTCCATCAAGAATTGCAAAAAAAGGCAAATTTTGTGACCTTACCATCACCGATTCCTTTGAAAATGTGTTCTTCGATTTTTTTGATTCTGAACCCATTGAGATCCCAAGTTGATTTTTGGACATGTTTTGAAAAACAGTATAATACACAAAACATAATAAATATAAAAGAATTTTTTTTTGGCTTTTTGTGATATTGAAGGATAAAGAACAAAATCCTTATTCTTGAAAAAAAAAACTCTCAAGGTTAATATTTATTCGTATTATTTTTATATTACAGCAATTTTTAAAGCAAAATCTTTAAAATAAGTCGTACTTTATTATTTTAGGATAAAAAATCTGCCAACAGTCGCAACTGTATTATTTTTCCGGCAGAAGTTCAGAACGCGTTCAATACGGGGATGCGGTGTATGTTACTATGTGACTGAAAACCTAACAAAAAGTTCGGGAAGCGGTTAGAAAAGGGTGTAACATATGAATTAAATAATTGGGTCATATTCCGGGATGCGGTCTAGAGGTTGAAAAAAACAAAACTTAAAAATAGGTGATTATTAAACAAGCCTGGGGAAGTGAAAAGATATTCGATATCTGATCAGACCTGAGAAACATGGTGGAATTCATGAAAAAATATACAAACAGTTTACACCCTCTTAGGGGTCGAATTTCAAAAAATCTTGAAAACACATTCTAGGTATTCACATGAAGAATCCGTAGAATAAAAATGAATTCAATATTTCGAAAGACCTAGTAGATATGACGAAAATCGTGAAAATATATGCATTTTATATTAACCGATATTTTTTTTTGCCCCCCCTTCTGAACGCCAATGAATATTCAAATTTTTTTTTATCAGAATTACTTTTCTAGTTAATTTACATATACGTACCGAGTTTCAACTTCCTAGCATAAGCCGTTCTGAAGTTAGGGAAAACACCCCCCACCACCGTACCATACTTCCCCCAAAAAAAAATTTATTTTTCTACCTTGCCACTACTATAGCTTTATCTAAATACCAAGTTTCAGCTTCCTATCATTATAGATTCTTAAGATATAAGCATCGGAACTTTTTCTTTCTCACCCTTCCCCACCCTCACCCTCTACACCCACACCCCCAAACTTTTTTTCCTTACTAGGGTTCTATTAGGCCTACTTGTGGTAAAAATTTGAAACATCCATCTTACACTGTTATTGAGATATGAACTGTGTTATTTTTGAAAAATTCTAATCCCTCCCACTTCCGTGCTCCTCCACCCCCTTCAAAGATTTTACTTTAAGCAATCTTTATTTATCAAGCTTTATACTCAAACCAAATTTGGTTTTTCTGGTACCATTGGTTTGTGAGATATCGTAATCTAAAGTTTTTCACCCCCCACCCCCGTACGCCACTACCCCCACCCAAAAATTTTATTCCAATCTACTCTCCTAGTATAACTACAGATATTTGTTAAGTTTTAATTGCTTGCTATTAATAGTTTAGGAGATATGGATTTTAGAATTTATCGATCTCGGCATTTTTGCGTTTCGGACGCATTATTTCCCCCTCCACTCCCACACCCCTTCACCCATATCTGTTTTTTTTTTGCAAATGGGTCCATTATCAAAGCTCTATAAAAATTCTAAGTTTCAGCCTCCTAATACAAGCGGTTCTTGAGATCTAGAAACCTAAATTTTTCGTCGCTTATCCCGCCTTCCCCCTTACACCTCCTCCCCTGAAAATAAAGTCAATTCAAGGGGTCCACCAAGTCTATTCTTAGAAAAAATTTTAATTTAATAGCTCCACTGGTTTGAGAGCTACGAGCCTTCAAAGATTTTGGGGCGGTCGACGTACGGCGTACGGCATACGGGGTACGGCGTACAGACGGAGTGAAAATTGTTATTGCTTTTTTCGCGTCTACTAGTCATGAAACGTGGAAAAAAAAATTTTGAGGGCAGCAAATTTTTTTTTTTTAAAAACCGATAACAATACTGTATTATAAATAATACAGTAAAAAAGTGATAGATACAAAAAATTTAAACTAAATCTTTTTTTTCACTAATTCTTTGAGTACATAAATTTTCAAAAGAATCGGCGATAGTAAGGTTACACTTTTAGCGATTCTTGATGGAATGACTCCTTTTCTATAAAGTAAATTGAGAAGCACTGATGTTCTTCGATTTTTTTACCCCGATTCCGTTGAGATCCCAAGTTGATATCGTGATATGTTTTGAAAACAGTATAATACACAAAATATAAAAAGGTAAAATAAAAAAAATTGGCTTTTTGAGATATTCAAGGATAAAGGACAAAATCGTTATCCTTAGAAAAAAATTGTAAGGATAAATTTGATTGGTATTTTTATTATTTTGCGACAACCTTCCCCTTTGAAATAAGTCTTATTTTATTATTCTAAGATAAAAATTAACAGGGATATGAATTTTCAAAGTGTATTAGAACATCATTTTTGACAAATATGTAGTATGTTACATATTTGTCAAAATGTAACATACTACAAAAAAAATTAGATAGAAAAAAAAATTGAAACCATATTTTTTTCCCCACTAATCCTTCAAGCTCACAAGTTTTCAAAGGAATCGGCGATGGTGAGATCACAACTTTTGCGATTCTTGATGGAATAACCCATATCTAAGCTGCTAATGGTTCTTAATGGCCTCAAGTAGGCACTCTAAGGTATAAAGGATTAAGGATTACAAGTGGAGTATACTAAAGGTGAACTTTTTGATGAGGAGGGAGGTGAAGCACAAAAGTGAGAGTATATTTAATTCTCTTAAATAAATCGCAGTGTAAACGATTTAAACAACGAATTCAACATTTATCGGATGGGAAAGGGCTCTCTGCTTTAATGACAATGTACCTATGCAATCTTTTGTAAGAAGAAAAGAAGAGTAAGAGAATGGTAAATAAGAGTAAGAGATTGGTAAATAAGTTCAATTTTGATCCTAGTAAGTAAAGGACAAATCGATTGCTAAATCTTTTCGTTATGTAAGGAGGAAAGGGTGGGTGTTGTTAGATTTGAAAATAACAATGAGATTAATTACAACTTACATATATTGAACAATGAAAATGATAGTAGAGTAAATCCGAGTGATTTCGCACCTCGTAATTTAAATTCAACAAATAAAGTTATAAATCTGTATTTGATGATTATTTCATGAAGTCTGTTTTCCAACAAGCACCAACTCAATATGATACATTAGATATTATTAATATTCAAATATTAATTTAGATATTATAATACCGCGTAATGAATATATTACCACATATCGCTATGAACCCATCACTACTCTGAAGGAATTTCTTTAACATCCTTCAATTTATCAGCTGATGGTTGTATAATATCACAAATTTGAACCTGTATTGTATGATTGTAAGGTTTTAAGCCATGGAAATTGAAGCATAGGTAAGAACTATAAAATAAAATTAATTTTCAATTTCGCCATAAAGTTTGAAATCTTTGAATGTAAATTAGCTGTTTTTTGAGATCACTAGAAAAGTATAATATGTAGTATATTTGTAGTATATATGTACATATATTTATTAGTTCCACTATCATGCATATTTGTTGAAACTCAATATTGTCGGAAACTCTCTAAAACTATTTTCAATTACAATGACTGCATAAGCAGTATCTTATATGTATCTAATTTACATCGCAATATTTTGGCAAGTAGATTTTGAAATCTCGAAAAGCGTTTACAAAGCTCTGAAGAGATTTGTTTGACAACGACTATGATTACAATATTTTTAATTTATTTTGTAAGAGTTAACTTTTGGAAACGAGGAAATTTAAATTGAATGAACAAGAGTCGAAAGCTTGCATTATTATACAATTTTAAATTTTGTAATATTTTGTTTGTTGTTATTTAATATCTCAAAGCGTTTGGGAGCTACGAGCCTTAACACGATTTTGCTTACGGCGGACAGACGGACCGAAAATCTTTATTGCTTTTTCGTGTCTACTAGTTATGAAATGTTCCTATTTTTAGTTCATGTTTGTGGTACACTGTAAACCGTTTATACACGGGCTCTCGAAAGTATTCGGACACCCAGTTCGAAGAAGAGAACTATATGAAAACGTTTTGCAGTCAATTCGACATTTAAACTTGTTGTACAGATTTCAATATCCTGTATTCATTTATTCCAAAATTCACTGTATGATTTTTGGAAAACAATTAATATTTTACTTGATATCAAGGGTTTTCCATAGCGCCCTAGAAAATAAAATTTCTACTACAAAATTTTAAAGAGTCTTGAGAGACATTGCATAAGTACATAAGTAACTTGCGCACAATTCCGACTACAATCAAGTAAAGCATCTGAGGAAAAAACTGAAACTTAGTGAAATAATGAAATTTTAAATTTACATCTAAACATAAGATAAATAGGAACAAAGCTTGGAAACGCATAGTAGCGGAAAAATAAGTCCAAGTTTATTCCAAAACAAACCTTTTAACTTTTTCTACATTTTTATGGCCAATTTAAAATAAAAAATAGCAGGTCATTTTTAAAAGCAGGTAGTAAATCTATTAAAATTAATTGGGTTGTTCAAAATTTGTTGAATTTTATTAGATCCTTTAATTGGTTTATGGCTTTAAAGTTAATGAGATATACCTACTTTAAAAGGGATGCGCTTTACCTGTTTTTTTCTATTAACTTATTTGCACAAGGATTTTATCCCTAAAAATTATATAAAAGGATTGAAATTTTGAAGAAAGTCACATTCAAATTTAATGAGCACGCAAGTGAACATCAAATCTTAGAATATTTCGAAATTTTCACCAAAAATTAAAAACATGGATTACGTACCAAGCAGAGTTAGCAGCAAAACCAGGATCTTCACCCCGGCTCAACGGACGGCGATTACGATGACTCAAGAACATCCTAAGGAGAACAACAAACGCTCGTACGATGGAGCGTTTAACGACGCGGAACTGGAATCCTATCTACGGGCTAAGAAAGCCAGGATCGAGCCGCCAAAGGTCTCGAAGGAGACTATTTTCATCAATGGACCGATCATAATACCACCACAACCAATGCCAGCCGCGAAGAGATATCGAAATTGGAAGACATATCGAACTGCGAAGACGAATTTTGTCAAGGAAAAGAGCGCCCCAAACAATCAAAGCGGAGCGAGTACTGCTTACAAACCAATGGCGAAGACAGAGCAACAAATGAAGAACAGGGAGCTGATTAAAGTTAAGTTGGCTGAAATAGCCGCCAAAAATAAGGAAGCTAGACGTCTAGTGGAATCACTACCAGGAGCCGCTCATCCGTCGGAAGGATCTGATACAAACCGAGCTACGAAGGAAATTAAGGAATCTTTAAGTCAACAAGTCGTAAAGGATTCCAAAGCTAAGGTAAGTAATTCTAACTCAAATCTTGTCTCTTACAGAAACATACCATCAAAGGAAATGAAGGAACACACAAAATTGAAAAGCCTGAAAGCATCGGATATGAGTAACGCAAGCCACACTAGCGCCGTATATCCAGATCGTAAGGATAACGAGAAGTTTTTGGAGGATTCCAAAGTAAATAAGAAGAACACGTCAAAGGAGGAAAAGAAGGACAATAAAAGTCTTCGTAATTCGATTTCCCAACCAGGTACATCTAATGCAACGAAAGGATCCTATATTTGCGAAAAGGTTGCAAAACAGAGAAAACCGGCCTCCCACGGTAACAAGACCGATACAGCGAACCACATTCCGAAATACGACTTAACCGATGACTCGTATGCTAGTTCTGAAGATGAATCAGAAATACGTAGTTTGGCTGAAAAGGCTAGTCGGTATAAGGACACTAGTCGCTTGGTGGAATCAGGATTAAATAGTCGTTCGGGAGATCCAAAATTGAGTGCATCAAAAACGAAGGATCGAAAAAAATATGAAAGGAAGACCGACGGAATCACAAAAGATACAAATCGAGCTACAAAGGCAATTGAGGAGTCTTCAAGAAATCGAATTGTAAAGGATTCTAAACCTAAGGTAAGTAATTCTAATTCAAGTTATGACTCTTACAGAAAAACAACATCGAAGGAAGAGAAGGAACATATACAAGTAAGGCGCCAGACAACTGTACAAACGTCGGAAGTCAGCGAGAAGGTAGAAAAAACCAGGACCACGAAAGATAAAAACTCCTTTTCAACCAAAAGTAGTGTCGTATATCCAGAAGTGGGAGAAAAACTTTCGGGAAATCGGACTAGTGATGATTCCACAATAGCTAAAACGAACACGCCAAAGAAGGATTCCAAAGTAACTAAGAGGAACACTGCAAAGGAGGATTCCAAAGTAACTAAGAGAAACACTACAAAGGAGGACTCCAAAGGAACTAAGACGAATTTTGTTAAGGAAAAGAGCGCCCCAAACAATCAAAGCGGAGCGAGTACTGCTTACAAACCAATGGCGAAGACAGAGCAACAAATGAAGAACAGGGAGCTGATTAAAATTAAGTTGGCTGAAATAGCAGCCAAAAATAAGGAAGCTAGACGTCTAGTGGAACCACTACCAGGAGCCGCTCATCCGTTGGAAGGATCCCATACAAACCGACAACAAGTCGTAAAGGATTCCAAAGCTAAGGTAAGTAATTCTAACTCAAATCTTGTCTCTTACAGAAACATACCATCAAAGGAGGATTACAAAGTAACTAAAAGGAACACTACAAAAGAGGACTCCAAAGTAACTAACAAGAACATGCCAAAGGAGGATCCTAGGAACGATGGGACTTCACATCACATCCAAACTCAATTCGACAACCAGAACACTGCGAAGTCACAACCATTGATTCCTTCAAAACAATTGGATTTAACACCTGAAAGATTTGAAGATGAATCACAACTTCCATCAACGAAACTCATCTATTCGCTGTGGGATGACTCTGATTGCAGCGATTGTGAACAAGAACAGGACAAAGCACAAGTAGAAGTTCAGCTTCCGAAGTATTCAGTTCTAGTGGAAGATCTAACCGACGATGATGAACAAATTGAACCTGTTTTCCAAGCTCAATTTACTCCACCACGCAATGTCGAGCCATCAAATCTGGAAATTCAAAACCAAGAAGGAGTTCAGCTTAAATCAGTTTTATTGAGTGATCTAGATATATCAGATTCCAGCGACGATGAATCTTATCCACCGCCATGGACCAAGTAATTGAAGATCTTTACATGTCAGATTCTAGTGAAGATGAATTCGACCCAGCGCCAACATACGAACCAAGAACTCAGCACGAAACAACGAACATTCAAGACAATTTAGAAGATTCAGATTCCAGCGATAATGAAGAGTCGGCTTCTACTCAAGAAGCTGTATCAGCAAAATTGACAATCATTGCTGATTCCTTGGGACTTCAGGACGCCGAAGGACACATCAACGCTCAGTATTCGATACTACAGGACGACTTATATTTAAGCGATGATGAATAGAAAATATTGCATGTAGATATTTTACTTTATTTATATATTACTCTGAAGTTAATAAACTTATCTGTTACAATAATTATATTGCCTTTTTATTTTTTTATTTTTAAAAAGTGAAAAGGTTGTTTGTTGAAAATACAAGGTTTTCCGGTAAATACTGTTAAATTTATTTTGTGTGACGTTTCGGACTCGAAAATCCTTTATCAACAGTTTGATAAAGGACTCAGTCGAGTCCGAAACGTCACACAAAATAAATTTAAAATACAAGGTTTTCCGGTAAATACTGTTAAATTTATTTTGTGTGACGTTTCGGACTCGACTGAGTCCTTTATCAAACTGATCGACAATATCTCTACAACTGTTATATATACAAATGAAAGTAGGTAAAAAAGGGTTACTAAATTAACTAACAGAAGGGTCAATTAGAAAAACAGGTAAAAAAGGGGGGTTACAAAATTAACTAATAGAAGGGTCAATTAGAAGACAAAAGGGGAAATTTACGGTGATAAGGGAGGTCATAAAAATATTAAACAGAGGCGGGGGTTTATAAGAAGGGAAATAGTTATGAAAGTTGAAATTAATTAATTAGTTTTTGGGATCGAAGATTTTTGGTAAACGTTGTTTTTTCCAAAACGTAGACAAGGTAGCCAAAGTGAAGAGAGGTTGTATCCAGCGTCTCGGTTAAAATTTTGTGGATGTTTGGTTATCTCAATTGCTTCTCTTACAATTCTTTGAAAATAGTGTTTCGTCCTGGCCAATATTTTGACGTTGTTGAAATCGATTGAATGGTTTTCTACCGCTGCATGTTCCGCAATTGCTGATGAGTGGACCTGGTTTTTTTGTGTGCAGCGTTGATGTTCTCGAATCCTTGTTCTGATGGTCCGTCCTGTTTCTCCGATGTAGACTTTGTTGCAAGACCCGCAGGGAACTTTGTAAATGCCCTCCATTTCCAGTGGGATTTTGTCCTTTTGGTTTCCTAAGAAACCTCGAAGCGTGGTTGCCGTAGAGTAGGTCGTACGTATGTCGGCTTTCCTGAGTACCCTGCCGATTCGATCTGTTGTACCCTCTATGTAAGGTAATGTCACCCATCTTTTTATAGTATGCTCGTTCGTATCTTTTTCTTCCTGGTTCTTCATGGCTTTGGGTTTCTGTTTGCATACTTTGTTGATAGTGCTCCTAGTGTATCCGTTGGCTGCAAAGGTTTTCTGTAGGTGTTCCATTTCGTTGCGAAGTGCGTGTGGGTTATCGTTGGTGATACATTGTGCTCTGTGGATAAGTGTTCTAAGTACTCCTTCCTTCTGCTTGGGATGATGGTGGGAAGACGCATGTAGATATCTGTTAGTGTGAGTAGGTTTTCTGTATACGGCGAAATGTAAAGATGGTACAGCTTTTTCGACTAGTACATCCAAAAAGGGTAGTTTGCCGTCTTTTTCCATCTCCATTGTGAATTTGATGTTGCTGTGTTGTGAGTTGAGGTGGTCTAGGAACTTATCTAATTCCTCTTTTCCATGCTGCCAGATAATGAAGGTGTCGTCAACATATCGAAGGTATAGTTTCGGTTTTAGTGATGCTGAGTTGAGAGCGTTCTTTTCGAATTCTTCCATGAAAATTTCCGCAACTACTGGGGATAATGGAGAACCCATGGCAGCGCCTTCCGTCTGTTTGTAGAGTTTGCCTAATGCTGAGAAATAAGTGTTGGTTAAGCAAAATTCGATTAAATCCACTCTGTTATCCGGTATGAGTTTTTTGATGAGATTCATAGTGTCCTTGATCGGAATATTGGTGAACAAGGATTCGACGTCTAAGCTTACTAGTATGTCCTCCGGATTTATTTCGATATTTCTTAATGTTTCAACTAGATGTGTAGAATTTTTCACGGTCCTGGGTGTGTTTCCGACGAAAGGGCGTACCTCAGCTGTGAGAGCTTTGGCCAAACCTTTTGTAAGCGCTCCGATGGAACTAACAATGGGGCGAAAAGGAGCATCCGGCTTATGGATCTTTGGTAAACCGTACATTTTCGGAGTATGTGGATCAGAAGGGATCAATTTTGAATACGTTGACGTTAAGTTAGGATCCTTTTTAATCAATAGTGATAGTTTTCGATGGAGCGAAGTAGTCGGGTCTCTTTTTATTTCCGTGTATGGTCCTGTTTGTAGAATGTTCTGGAGTTTAGCTTCATATTGCGTCGTGTCCATGATTACTGTGGCGTTTCCTTTGTCAGCCCGCATAATAGAGATGTCTTTCAATTCCTTTAGCTCTCTAAGGGCTTTTCGTTCATTGTGTGATATGTTCGTTGCAGGGGGGATTGCACGGCTTATAATCCTGTTTTTCTAATTGACCCTTCTGTTAGTTAATTTAGTAACCCTTTTTTACCTACTTTCATTTGTATATATAACAGTTGTAGAGATATTGTCGATCAGTTTGATAAAGGACTCAGTCGAGTCCGAAACGTCACACAAAATAAATTTAACAGTATTTACCGGAAAACCTTGTATTTTCAATTCAAAATGTACTGTGAAAACATTCATCAAAAATTAAAATAAATTTAACCGTATTTACCGGAAAACCTTGTATTTTCAATTCAAAATGTACTGTGAAAACATTCATCAAAAATGAGGTTGTTTGTTGTGGCATATACCATAAAACTCGCAAACGTATTTGCAGACTCTTACCTCCGAAACCAATTGAACTATCAAGAAATTTTTTCAATTGATTCAGATTGAACACTTTATCAACACTGCTAGGAGACCATCAGGCATAACTCTCAGTTCCTTAGATATGAGGTGCTATTTTTTATAAAAACTCTTATCGCCCCACTTCCATGATCAATCGCCAAAATTGAATGCTCTGCAAACTGCGATTTTATTTGCAGATGAAAAGACAGTGGAAATGATACTTAAGAATGTTTGATAAAGGACTCAGTCGAGTCCGAAACGTCACACAAAATAACTTTAACAGTATTCACCGGAAGACCTTGTATTTTCAATTACTTAAGATCGTTTAATAATTCAGTTTTGCCGGGTTAAATACTTTTATAATTTATCAGTTTCACAATGGACTCAGTCGAGTCCGACACGTCACACAAAATAAGTTATAACAGCAGTTTGATAAAGGACTCAGTCGAGTCCGAAACGTCACACAAAATAAATTTAACAGTATTTACCGGAAAACCTTGTATTTTCAAGTTATAACAGTATTTAACCCGGAAAACCTGTATTTTCAGTTAAAATGTACTGTGAAAACATTCACCAAAAACTCATTTGATAAATTTGCCATTTACGGACACACTTACTTACAAGATCTTTTTTGGAATTCGATTGTAAAGTTAAAGTTGCCCTTCTACTAATGATCAAATAAATAATTTATTTGACAGTTTCGAAATGAAAATTGTATGAAATGTTTTCTTGCCATATTTCTAGCAAAAGAAGTTAGTCGCTTGCCGTCCAAGAGATTCGATTTCTTACGCTCTTATTGTTTTGACAGCTTAATTTAAATCAATTGACTTTTAATTATTTGTTCGGTATGTCTTCTTCTTAACGATACGTGTTAAAACTTTCCGTGATATGTGTCTTTCACAATTTAGATCTTAATGCCCGATCAGTGATCAATTGTTTGGGCTTCTGAAAGCTATTATGATAAATATTCACAAGGAACATATTATCTAAATCCGCAATTATAATAAATGGGCTTTAAGAGTATAAAGCCAGAAATACATGTGCATATGTCTGCATGCAGCGCGTCAAAACTGATTTAGAACGCATGTGTTTAAGTGCGACGAAACACACGCTCGCACTGCATGCAGCGGAGCGCTGCAAGATGTCTCTACTTTTACTTTTGCTGTGCAGCGTCAGTGGTACCACAACTTGAAGTTGAAATTTACCAACACAGGGGAATAAAAAAGTGTTTTGAATTACATTTAAGTATGCAATATAGGCAGCGTACAATAGATAATATCACATTATTGATAAAATCAAACTTCACTAATATCATTTTATGAAACTATAACTGAAACTGAAACTCAAACTCACAACCACCTATCGGGAAATGCGGTGATTTGTGACAAATACGACCAAGAGATCTGTCAAAAATTCTGCACATCTGTTTCACATGCAGTGATGCCTGCATTGCTGCGTGCATATATTCTGCACATGTATTTCAGGCATAACGCTAACAGCATTCTCCGGAGAAAGTTGCTTCACTTATTAGTTCATCTATTGAATCACCCTGTTTGTTTTGTATCCCAAGTATATCGATGCGCAAGCTCTGCGCTTTCAGTGGCTCCATGCCTTCAAATCGCGCTTAACAGCTCCTTGTTTACATAATGTCAGAAAGCTTTCTGCATGGCTGTAATCCTTATCACACTTCCGTGTATCTACCAGCTTTGGAAAATTGATGCAACTCTCCTTGGCTCTCCTCTAGTGCAATTTCAGCTGGACGGAAGGACGTCAAGGGGCTCATTTCTCTGGGGCAACCTCGAAGGGTGGCGCCTATGTGATAAAGTGTGTTACCGGCGAAACTTGAGTGCATGAGGTTAACGACCGTCCGGGTACATAGCAAGGAGGAAATTACATCGTGCACAAATAGCGTCAGCATGAAACTACGTCACTGGGACACCCTCGATATGGATTTCACAATACACTTGCATTCATTTATGGACGCTACATGCGAGTTTGCCCTAGTTAAATGCAAGTGTTGGTGAACATTGAGCCTGTTTTTATCCTCGCAAGACCAAACAAGAGTCTTCCTTGTTGTTTTTTCTTCTTTGCTTTTTTTAGAGGTGAAGTGGCGAGTTTTTTTTTCTATCCAACTGCTTCGTGAAAACGTTAACCTCTCGGAATAGAGGCTAAAGGTGGTGTTAAAAGGAAAATATTTTGAATGGAACGCGGTCCGAGGACAGTTTTCTATATCTATTTATTTTTGATTTTCCAAAGAGGGGGTGGTTCCGAGCATAGAAAACGTTAAGATCTTTGACCGGGGTCAATTGCTTAGCAAAGGGAGCCACGTGAGTTCGCCACTATTTGAGGACAAAGAAGTTTTGCTAAACGGAAACATTTCGCATAGAAGCTAAGGGCGGGGTTGTTTTTTAACGCACAACACTCCTTGAAGGAATCTAATGTGAAAAGAGATAGAGATTCCGGTGAAGGGAAGTTGAGGATAGGGGTTGGGTGGTATTTGGCTGTGGAGTGTTCCTTCCACTCGTGGATCGATGATTCAATGACCCGGACGAAGCTCCGCATAAGATTTCGTTTACTAGGTTTATTGCCTCCTGATGAGTAGAAAAGTAGAACAATCTGCTAAGTTGATTCGTTAGATTAGCATAATCTTGATTTTATGGTGACTGCTACTTCAGTAGTTAAGTATTTTCCTGATATTGATTTCGTGCTTTGCAAGTTTTCTTCTCGCTGTATTCATGGTTTTGTTCGTTTTTCTTCGCAGATTCTTAATCAATGGAGTTCTCTAATTTTTTCCTAATTAATGCTATCAATTGCAGCTTATAAGAATTGGGTAAAACTCGTGGTCTAATTTCGAAATTATTGTAGTTTGATATTAAGGCATCAGCCGAATATCTTCACGAAATCAAAAACAAGATAGCTTTGTCCAATTCCAAATATTTAATTCGTCCTTGGTAGATCGTAATTATAAATAATTAATTTTGCAGGAATTTTGAGTAAATAGTTATCGAACAAAATTACCCTCTGATTCGGTTAGTTTGCGTACAAAGGTAATTAAAACGCATGTTCATGAATATTAACCGATAATTTCAGACAGTTGCATGTAACAATATGAATATGAAGAATACGTGTTGTTGCGTACAAAAGTTATTCTTGAACAACCAGTGGATTTTGTATAGTGCCATCTGCATAAAGAAAATCATTTTGAAGTTTATTTACGACGTGGCTGAGTATTATTTATTAAGGAATGACCTTGGTAGCGTGGCTTTAAAATTTAAATGCAGACTATAATCAAAATCAAATGAATGAAATAAATTTAATAGAAAGAAATAATATAGATAAAGGACTCAGTCGAGTCTGAAACGTCACACAAAATAAATATGTCAGTATTAAACCCGATAAACATGTATTTTCAAATAATATTGAATTACATAGTAAGAAACAAAATAAAAAAATTAATTTATGAATCTATAATCTCAGTTGTTACGCAATTAGGAGGTTTTTCGTGACTTAGTTTTAGGTCATTACATTAAATCGGAAATGCGTTTATAGACGATTACCTACATATAAGTTAAAAAAAGTCTGTGGAAGTGAAAACCAATCTGATATCTCATCAATCCTAAGAAATGTGTCGAAATATTTACGATTCCTTAGAGTTGAATATCGAACTTTTTTACGACTATGTAGGAACTCTTAGAACTGTGTGAGGGTTGAATATCAGAAAATCTTGAAATGTATTTTAGATATATAGGTATGTACTATAAAGCAAGTCCGAGAAAGTAAGAACCAATCCAATGTCTTATCACTCTCAAGAAATATTACGAAATTCGTGAAAACATATTCAACACGTTAATAACCTCTTAGAGGTTAAATTTTTTTTTTTTTAAACGAGTTTTAATTAATTATTCAGCAAGGAAGTGGATGTATAAAGTTATTCAATCAATTATTTAATCAGATCTGATATTTACGGCCGAATTCGTGAAAATGTATACAACCCCTTTACACCATATTAAGCATATCTTGAAATTGGTTTTGGTTTGAAGAATCTGTAGAATAAAAATGAATTCAATATTTAGGAAGACCTAGTAGATATGACGAAAATCATAAAAATATTCAATTTTTACTGATAACTTTTTTCGTCCCAATTTCCAAACGCCAATGGATATTTGAAAGTGTTGTTTATCTAAATTAATTTTAAGGTTGAATTAAATATACATACCGAGTTTCAACTTTCTAACATAAGTTGTTATAGTAAGGAACCACTCGCTCCGTACCATACTACACCTATAAAAAATTATATTTTTCCAACATGCTACTATTATAGCTCTATCTTCAAGACATAAGAATCAGAACCTTCTCCTTTTCACCCTCCTCCAACAGTGAAGTGGCGTGATAATTCAACAAGTGGAAGCAATTGATAGATATCTGAAATTTATTATTATTATGCTTTCTAAAAATTTATTTCGTATTTATTGATCCACTCTCATTAGCTAATCAAATTTTATTTTCCTAGTGTAATTGTTTCAGAAGATGTTCTAATCAAAATGTCTTTACCCCCACCCCTACAGCAGACCACACGACTCAAACATTTTATTCTTTGTTTAATCTCCTATTATTCCCTAAGACAACTACAGAGTTTCCATTTTCTGATATCAACCGGTCAGAAGATATATGCATTGTAGAATGTTTCAATCCCAGTTTTCAAACGCTTCGGACATATTGTTTTCCCCTCCCTTCAAACGCCCCTCAGCCCTTCTTGGCAATTTTTGCAAATGGGTCCACTATCGTAGCTCTAAATAAGTTCCAAGTTTCAGCCTCCGAGCGTAATGCTGTTATGACACTGGCTATTTAGCGGCTATTTCATAAGTGCAATAAAAGTGCGATAACTGCCCCATCGTGTGACAAGGCGAACAACATTAAAAGAAAGAGATACCACTCTTTCCGACGCTAGCGGCATCTAGTAACCGAAATTAACACCTGCATTGTTAAGAAAAATATCGGTTTTAGCGCGTTTCATAACATAACATGGCACTTTCAACAATTTATACGTACCGAACTGTTAAAAACAAGTCTGAAGTAGAGTCACTGTATAAGAACTAACACAAACATCCACTATCTTGAGTACGGACAATGACCGCTTTTGGTACCGTTAGTACTCTTAAACCCTGCGAACTCCAAAGTTCGCAGGTTTCTTAAATGGCATAGTTTTAGTGTGTATACGTGTAGCAGATGAATTTTGATTAACGTTTCACGGAATCGAGATACATATGTCTCATGAAATGTCAACTAAATACAGCGTTTATCCACTTTAGTGGAGATAAAAATGAAAAATCGGACAACTGCAAAAAAATTTCAAATGTACTGGTTTCAAATGAAACACACATTGTCCGTACTCAAGATAATGGATGTTTGTGTTAGTTCTTATACAGTGACTCTAGTCTGAAGCAGCTCAAAAATCCACTGGTAGAAGGATTTTCCTAGGATTAAGTGCTAGAATGTTGCGAAACACTGCTCGAATGCGCTATGTTGCGGCTATTTTGCGGCTATGTTGCGGCTATTTTGCGGCTATGTTGCGGCTATTTTGCGGCTATGTTGCGGCTAGTTTTTGACCAGGGACGTCATTTGAGGCCACAGGGGGGGCATTTGCCCCCTCCCCCCCTGAATTTGGTTTTTTCATATATAATACATAACAAATGGAGATTTATATATAAAAATACATACATTCATAACATCTTGCCCCCCCCCCCCCCCCCCCTGGAAAAGACTGAATTGACGGCCCTGTTTTTGACAGTGCTTACTTTATACTACTCGGACTGTATCTCTCACACCAAAGCCAAAATTGTATGTTACATCTTCTATCCCTCTCCATTTGGATTTACTAGCCGCTTTAAAGCCGCAAAAATAGCCAGTGTCATAACTGCATCAGTGCTGCCTGAGATCTAAAAACCAAATTAAATATAATCAACTATTTACCATGATATACCCATAGCATATCAATTCACTTCCAAACTGTGTTCAGAATTCAATTCCTATTCTACTCTGGTAACTCTTATCAGGTCTCGCGTCCTTTGCTGAATAGTTCTCGGCTGCAGCGAAGAATTTTTTCTACAACACGTGGATGCAAATTCTTCATTATTTTCAACCTCCCGTGTTCGAAAATTTATTTTCATGACGCCACAGTGGACTTTCTATGCAATGATATGAACTCATAGATACAACTTTCAAATTGCTTCCATGTGTCTTCTTCTTGATTTCTTTTCGCTTGCCTTTTTCGTGATGTTACCAATTCGGCTGCGTTAGATATTTGCGAGGAGTTTCATGCGAACATTTATTTAGACTGTGCCAAAGAAATTGCTTGAAATGTAATTTTTTTCACGATTTTTCTTCGCGATTTAGAAAAAACCCATTTTAGATATTTTTCAGCGAAATGAAGCATGAAGCTTACATAGACGCTACGCCATTTCCCTGAAATGGTTCTACTGTGCCTATTACTGGTAAAAATTTTAAGCATCTTTCTTACACTGTTCTTGAGATATGAGACTTGATTTTTTTCGAACAATTCTTATCCACTCCATGCACTACTGCCTCCTTACAAAATTTTACTTTCGGCTAATCAACTTACAAACCAAATTTTATTTCTCTATGATATGATATCGTAATTTAAGCCAGTGCTCCCCCACTCAAAAATTTGTTTTCAATCTCTTCTCCTAGTACTTCTATACCTACAAATATTCTTTAAGTTTAGGAGAAATGAATTTTCAAATATCTTGATCTCAGCTTTTTTGTGTTTCGGATGCATTATTCCACCCCCCCCCCCTCCCCAACACACCATCAACCCTTCACAAATATTGCCAATTTGGCAAATGTGTCCACTATCGAAGCTCTATATAAGTTTTAAGTTTCAGCCTCCTGGTGTAAGCCGTTGCTGAGATCTGGAAACCAAAATTTTCCGTCTAAAATACTTCTCCTCCTCTTCACATACCCACCCTCTTAAAAGTGGGACCTTAAAGGAGTGTACAAGGTCTAACCACGAAAATAAATTCAACCAAATCGTTAAAATGGTTTGGGTGCTATAACCCTTCAAAAAATTTTGCTTACAGCGGTCGACGTACGGCGGACAGACGGACCAAATTTTTTTCACCTTTTTCATGTCTACTAGTCATGATATGTGGCATGATAGGTATTTGTACCATACCTTACCATACGTTACGTTACTAGTAGAGATTTTTGTTGGGTGTTTACACTGTCTATGAGATCCACACTTTCAGCGAGATCCTTTGATTCGAGCCCAAAAACTGTCACCGACTCAAAAATACACAGGGTGATTCCAGGAATGACTAGATGACTTGACTCGTTGCTTCCTCTTTCACACTGTCGCTACTTTATCCGTCTCATGTCAATGCTCTAAAGAAAGAATTATGGAAATATGGCATGCCACTCTAGTGACTAAATAAATTTATGTTTGGCGCCCAACGTGGGGCAAATCATTGTGTGAGTGAGTAAAATCACTAACCGACAGGACAGTAAAGATAGTATTATTGTTCATACGAAGCATTCATTCTGCGAATATGCCATTGAAACGATTCAGTCGAAAAAAAAGATAAAGATCGGAACTATTCATGCATTTACGAAATTTCCGCTTGTCGATTGGTATGGAAATTGTACAGTGCCATTTAATAGATTAAATAGTAAAATTGTGAAACAACAAAAGTATCGATATACCTAAATACAAGGACGTGATCTCCCATTCAATTAAATTGATTGAAAATTCTCTCATTTGATAAAAGTAAACACTTCACTTTAAATTCGATCAATAATTTACTCGGCACTAAAGTCAGCCAATTTAATTTTATAGTCGAATTTCTATTCAAGAGCAAAGAAAAAACTTGGAATAATAAAGTCCGAACTGCTAGTTTTAGCGGACATAAAGGAAACTTTGTCCTGAAAATAAAGAGTTTTATTGAAAGTTCCCGTCTTATCCGACGAGAGGAATACTCATTCGATTGTTGAAATTACAATTAAAAGGACTAAAGAATGAAATGGTAGATGAATTTAGGTATAAGGTGGATTTTCTATTATCGAGTAGTTTTGCTAGTTAGTTTCCTGGTTTTGTTTAAAGTTGATTGAATTAAGATAGTTTCTATTGGAATATCGGAGAGAACTTTTCACCCGCAATGGTTTTGGTTCACTTTCACATTAGAGATGGGTCGTTCAGGAGTGAACTGTTCCAGAAGAACACTTCATTGAAGTGAGTGAGTGAAGTAACTTACTCCTTTTGGTAAACTGGAGTTCCATTGGACACGCGACAAAAAACTGGTGAAACGTATCGATACGAGACAAGTCGTATTTTACTTAACACAATTTAACGATCAGTTCCGAAACAACATCATGGAGCTGTGCACTTTTTCAGGTCCTAATGTTGTAGACCAGAACGAGGGAATGAACAGTTTCAGAACTACACTTCACGGAAGTCCTCAGTAAATGTACTGACGGAACGAGGAAATGAACAGTTGCTGAACTAGTTCACTGAACTCGGTTCTTTAAGTGACTGACTCGGAGTGAAATACTTTACTGAAACGAACTGCATCTTCTCTAGCTGGAGATTACGTACAGCGGACTTCGCAAATTTTTTATTTACTCACGTTGTAGGAACTAAGGAATGAACGGATTAACTTCACGGATCACTGCTCACCTTTTCTTGTTTATGTCCTCAGTACATGTAGGTACTGGCGGAACGAGGGAATGAACAGTTCCGGAACTAGTTCAGTTAACTCGTTCCTTCAAGTGAATGACTCGGAGCAAAGTACTTCACTGAAAGGAACTGCATCTTCTCTAGTTGGAGGTTACGTATAGTGGTCTTTAGGAACTGCTCTGATAACGAAACCCAAAAAAACTTTGGATTTAGTTAGTGAAACCTCTAAACCAACACAAAGATTCGTCAGTTTTCAACGGTTTACAATCGCAGTCTTTTGTTCCGGAACAATCAATTTAAAAATTCCTTTTTCTGCATTTCTTTTATATCAAATAAAATAGGTACCTACCTACTTCCTTCTATTTTCCATTCAGTTCATTTCATAGCCTTGCAGCCTTATTTGCTAATTCTCTCTACAGAAAGAAAATATTTGCATTTCAGATTAAACCTCAAAGGCAAAATGTTGCTCTATAAAGCTCTACATCCTTTCGTCTTAAGTCTTTTTGATATTCTCCAGAGTACTATACACCTGAATGCCAACGTCGAAATAAAAGTTAAAGCCTGCGGTATAATTAGTGCCTTACTTAATAGACGCTTAAAGATCTTTCTCTTTCTCTTCGGGCTGATTCTGGTCCAAATTCAGGTATTTGTAATGGCACAATTCGTTTGTGCAATGTACACTGAGTAAAAAACAAGAATTATACTCTGAAGAATTTCTGTCTGAAGCGACAAGCGAATGGTGGCTTTTTGTAGTTATTAAAAAGACTCGTTTGACTTCGTTTGGAAGAACTTCTTGAGATGTGTTATCCGCTTGGGAAATGAGATATAGCAACAAGTTCAATTTTAAAAGACTTATTTAAAAATTAATTAACTCTTAAAATTATTCACCACAGCGACAAATTCACCACACCGACAAACTCACCACACCGACAAACTCACCACATTGACCAGTTCACCACACAAACAAATTCACCACTGGAGTACCTCAGACAGAAAGATATTTCGTTTTAGTCCTCAGGATTATTAACGACCAAAAAGCGATTTTTTTTTGTCAAGGACTATGTTTGCTCTGAAATGATATAAAGCCTTCTTTGAAATCGACTTTCAGTACGACGAAATCGTGGCTTCTTTCAAACGATTTAATGATTCGGATGAGTTTAATTGCATAAACCAGGTCGGGGCTTCCCAATTTTTTTTTAAACAAAATTCCACCTGAAGCCTTATTTGTTAAGCGAACATAACTCAGGTACCTCAGATGAAGCTAAAAACAGGACACCTTGACCTAATGGTTTGGTTCTTCAAGATTATTAAGAATACCGGTGAAATTACTTGCCATGATCTCATGTTTCTGGTATCCTCGGTAGCTTCTACTCCTATTTTATGTAAAATTCAGAACGCTGAAGTGTTTTTAAAAATAAAATTTTCTTTTCGACTAGGAAAAGGACGAGACCGAGTCCTTAGACTCCTGCTAGTCGAACATGAATGGGTGGGTGAGTCTAGTATGTTTTGTACATGAGGCGAGTACATATCGTTCTCATGCCGACATTATCCAAGCTGGCTTATTTATATTTTAGAATTTGCCCCTGAAAAATGTTTCATGATGTTTGTCCTCTGCATATTTAACGATGTTTCAAGTAGCCTCTTAGTGAATTTTTTCCTTGAATTTGACGACAATTTTTAAGCAACTCGAAGTTTGTTGTGTAAATATTTAATATTATGTGATAGGAAAATTATAAGAAAATAGATTAAAGGGGATTACAATTTCTTTTCTTCTTTCTACCCTATGATAAAGGATACTGTCCTTTAAGTTGAAAGGAGAATAACAGAAATCTGCTAACAATAGGATTGCAGCTTTATTATTTTTCAGATATAATCTGGGATCCTGAACTTATGTCGAGGCGTAGTAGAGTTTGCTACGCCATTTTCATGTTCAAATACAAATCTTTATAAATGTTTTTGTTTATTGAAAGCGACGAGTATGTTATGGCTAGGTTATTTTTTGATTGTAAACATATAAAAGCAGCATTTGTTTTAACAGCGTTTATTCCAAATTGTAGATTGTATTACTTACTCACTCAAACATAATATTCGTGGAAAAAGTTTCAACTTGCTAGTGTAAGCCGCTTACGAGATATGAGTCAATAAAGTTTCCTTTCCGACTTGCTTAATATCGAAACCCCTGAAACTTTACTCTTGATCTCCTGCCACGAAAATTTCATTAAGATAACATCACCAATTCTTTGCATAATCCTAATAATGTATACAGTGCAACACGGTTATAACGTAACTTGAGGTGACCACAAAAGTAGAACGTTATAGCCAATAGTACGCTATAACCAACATAAGAACCGTTATAATCGAAAGTACAAGTGCATTTTATAAGCCGGTTGTACTGTAGTATGTAGAGTTCACTAGCAAAATGGTGACACCTAACGTATAACAACCCCCGATATAGTAACTTCGTAGCTGGAATTTACTCCACTTACTTACTCCACAAAATATTTCAAAATAGTGGCCTCATTACATCAGGAATCCCCGAAAAATATTTGTGGTTATTTTGGGTTGGATTTTACTGCTGAGAAAAATTCATGCAAATGTTCATAAATTTGTTTACCAGATATCACACAGACTCTTTTATAGCTATGACATTTATTTCCTACAAAGTTATGTTTCAGAATATGCTCCAGACTATCATGAAAACGAATAAATTGCCTCGTAAAAACCAGACTCGGACCTCGTCACTGAAGTAGTTTTTCTGCCGCAATCCGGACTTCTACCCAACAATACAGTCCCTGCCATACTGGTAAAACTTATTTCTTAAATTTCAATAAAAGTAACATATAATAGTGAAATTGCCACATAGCTCCGTAAAGGATTTTAATTAATATTTAAAAATTAATAAACCAATTTTTAAAAGATTTAATAGCCCATTAAAGACAAAAACAATTTGAAAGTTCATCAGTTTTAGAAGATATGTCGGAATTCGTAAAAACAGTCACAGTTAATTAACACCGCTTAGGGGTTGAATAGCGTAAAATTCTGAAATGAATTTTCAGGATGAGCACAAGTGAAATCGAATCAGATACTTCTTAAGACCTAAAAGTTTTGTCGGAATTGGTTAAAACTTACACAACCATCGTACACCTCTTGGGGGTTGAATCCTCTTTAAATTAATTTTTAGGCGGTTATATCGAAATTCCTTAGAAGTTAAAGCAAACTCGATATCTCATTAGCTTTAAGAAATATATCGAATTTCGAGAAAAAAGTTGAATGTCGAAAGTTCACAAAATATACACTTTGTAAAGAGATTGCAGATGTACAATTAATTCGATACCTCGATAGACTCGAAAGAAATGACGAAATTCGTGTAAATGAAGATATCCACTTTTCATTTATTTTTTTTTTGTACGTATAGATAGCTCTTTCTTCTATCCTTTTTTTAAATTTTTATACCCAATTCTAGGTTTTACCGATCTCATAAAAATTTAGCATTCCTCACTTATACACCTATTTTTACACAAACAAATTTGACCTTTCTGTCTTCATTAGTTCGAAAGATTTTGCAGTCCAATTTTTTTTTACCACCACCGTCTCTACTCTCAAAAATTTAGTTTTTAATTGGTATAAACTCCTAGCTTGCTAACGAATAATGAATTTATTTAAATTTTGTAGCATTAATCGTTCGATATCGATACGAATTTCGGAATTTCTCAATCGCAGCTTTCGAGTGTTTGGAACGCATTACTATCCAACTTACTCACAGCTTTTGAGAGTTTCGGACGTGATGGAATCCAACCTACTCACAGCCTTCGCATGTTTCGACATATTTTAAGCAAATGGCTCTACTATCGTATCTCTATATAGATCCCAAGATTCAAGTTCTTAGCATAATCCATTCCTGAGATATATGTAGAAACCATCTCCCCTCATTCCTTCTACTAAATTGCAATCCAATTTCGCCCCTTAGTAAATTTAAAGTTAATAGTTCGAAGGGCTTGTGATCTACAAGTCTTTAAATGCGTTTGCGAACTATTGACGGTGGACAGACGGACTTTTAATTTGATTTGCTTTCTAGGGTCGTCTTGCGCTTTAATGTAAAAACAACCGGTACTACCCTTTAGATTATGCCGAAATATTGAAATATGGGTGTGCTTAAATAGACTCAGCTGAGAAAACCAACTCAAGATAGACAGAGATGTCACACTACGAGCAACCATGCTCTAGCTGGGTTTGACACGCTCTGAAAGACTATGTTCTTCTCAAAATGGTGAATATTAACACCATAGTTGGTGTTGTGGCCGGACACTGTCTTAGAGGCCGGCATGCTAAAAGACTCGACCTCTTTACACTCGACTTCTATATAAGCTGCTTGTATAAAGTGGAAGAGGAGACAGTCCTTAGGTAGGTAGGTAGGTACGCGTGGCTGCTTTCCTTCTAGCGGATAGAGCTGGATAGCTACAGGGGTCCGGTCAGGCGACCGACTGTCGTGCTCTCGCCCTTTTGAAGTGTCAGCCTTTTATAGATCCAGCTTTGGCCAGATAAGTCTCGCAGTAATACCGACACGTAATACCGTCTGCCCATCTTGAGTTGATTTTCTCAATAGACTATCCTTTACCTTCTCAACACTTGTCCACCTCTATCCCCTAGGTGGAAGCTCACCCAGGAGCCAACTTCTTCAACTGTCTCAGTGACCTACTCGTAACAGAGGTTACGAGAATCCAAGAACTCACTATAAGCTCTAAATAGTTTAGCGAGTAGAACCGGATTCAATTATCCTGTGGTAACACAACGGACCCTTAGTTCAACCTAGTGTATCTATAAACGATTCCTGAGACAGTCGCGCTTCCTATTGAATTTTGACGGTCTTCTAATCTTATGTTCATGATTTCAGGCTCAGGCTCAGGCTCATTTTTTTTTAAAAACGTAGAAAAAAAAATTTTGAGGGCAGCAAATTTTTTTTTTTTTTAAAATCGATAACAATACTGTATTATAAATAATACAGTAAAAAATGTCTGTCTATCAGAACGTCTCATCATAATTCGTTACTACATTTGAAATAAAGTAAAATAATATAATACCCACCGCAAAATTCAGATCAAAAATATTCTTGCAAAACACAAATTCCACCAAATTGGCATTAGTATTCAAAAGTTCAAACGGTGTGTCATAAAGTTTCGTAAGGATCTAACGAAGAAATGTCTGTCCTCGTGCTTAACACGCATTACGTTTCAAACAAGGCCTTTTCTTTTCTTAAGAGAAAAAGACATTTCTAAGAATCCGAGAAATTTTTTTCACAACTTTCACGAAATTCGAACACAAACAAAGGCGAACCTGATATAAATGATACGTGGGTTTATCCATTTCAATGGAATCAGCTTAGGACCTTGGTAAACAGTCAGAATTAAAGGACGCATGAAAATCCTATCTCCAATGCTAAGGGATGAACTCTGGCATTAAACAAACCTAAGCATTGAATCATGGCTTCTAAACTAGCTACTGAAAGTATAGCTGACCAGGACGAATTTATATTTCGTTTCGTACGATTTACACAGCCCCCAAAATTTATTGCCTTGTTTGATCGTCCTTGCAATTACTATTAAGCTATCGAAGGATACCTTAGGTTCCAGCCAGCCAGCGGTAGTTTATCAAAATACGAAATTTATCAGAAATCGATTCAGTTCGGAATTTATGTTGGGACTATTAAGTGGAATAATCCGAATAGAGTTACGTTCCTTTTTCGGTCCTTTAAGGACGCTCTGCCTCCCACTTTCCTGTCTGCCTAATTTCATTGCTTTTTTCTGTAAAACTCGAAGTCTAGACGGGCTCTTCGGGGTGGGTGGGTCTCGCACGGATCCAAGCTGAATGTTGTGTTTATATTGTAACTATACACGCGTATATTTTGATAATGTCCTTGCGATTCAACACCATTCTACTTTACTTGTTTGTCGCGCTACTGGAAGGACGTGGAACATCTGTTTATCGACTTGTATAACTGTTAGGATTGCCATTGAAAGATTCAAATGGAAAATATATTTGGGAATGAGATAGATGAACACGAGGAGCACAATGAACTTAAAAAGGACACAAAAGCAATTTTTTTACGGGGCAATATATGATGCTGTATCGAGGTTTTCTATGAGGTGATTATTGGTGCGATGGAAAAATGTTGGAAAAAATTGTCGATTTATGTTGCAGAGAGGAATTTGTGTAGTGATGAAGGTCGACATGTTTCGAACAAATTGCCAGCCATTTCGGGTTTTTTCTGTTAAAATGAACCCGACAGGTCGTAAATGTTGTGAATGGACAGTAGTGAAATATCTGATTTAACGGATTATTGGGATTCAGGGATATCTAGAGTTTATTTTTGTCATTTATGATAAATTGGCTAAGGGTCGATGGGGTAGATATATTGATGATTTTTTATGCACTTGATGAATTCTGAAAGTTCAGTTCAATAACTCTTAAGAACTCTACCAATATTTCAATAATTCTGTTGTATACTGTCTAAATTCTTTGCATTTGCCTATACTGCCAAAAATTAGCACAAATATTTCTTTAAAAAAATTTACATATGTTCCTACTTATATTCGTACCACAATAGACCAACTGAATGGTCTAAGTGAGTCAATCCATAGTTTGGATGGCTGCCACTATAACCTATATTCGTAAGTACTACCATTTTTCAAATTTTTACCATAAACTGTTCTTAAAATTTAAAAATCAGTCTGTTTTCTGTCATTCTTCCAGTTCCACTATTCAAATATGTTAAGAACTATTACAGTGAAAATTAAAAAATCAGAATTTGTCAACGGTTTTTAATATCATGTAATAAGTGGAGTAGTTCACGCTTTCTAGAACTCCACCAATACTCCACTGGCTATTTTTTTTATAATTGTATGCCTACTCCTTCCGAAGCTGTTGTCAAATATTTGACTGTTTTTGCATCCAAATGCAGTTATTACACCAAATCGACAATTGTTTTATTTATACAAACCAGGTCGACAATTGTTTTATTTATAATAGTTCAAAACATATTTTTTAGACATTCATTTAACTGTCTTAAAAATATGATTTGATTTTTTTTGTCAAATTGTTGATTGCCAAATAAATAGACTTCATATCATACCATACCAATTACAAAATTTTTGTTTGATTAAAATTTTTTTTAGTTTTGAAAATGGCTAGATATCGGGAACAAATTGAGTGGAATTTTGGACAAATTAGTTTGTCAAATATTTGGCACTTTGGCATATGTAATACCTACAACCAGCCTTGACTGCACTCCTCTTTCTCAAATATTTAAGTATTTTTGCAGGTAAAGCAGTCTCAACAGTTTTATTCTTAATTATACTCTGTATGAAATCTGAGAGTATTATTAGTTTAATTCAGCCCAAAAGGTTTGTAACACATAAGACCGAAACTCAGATGAACAGAATTAATATATTATTTGTGTTTGTGTGTGACCAAAAACTCCAAATCTGCTTGACGTCTGTCTGTCTGTCCGCCCGCTTGTCTGTTCATACGCATGATAACTCAAGAACGCCTTAATCTAGGATCTCAAAATTTTGAATCTGGATACTTGGTCGAATTTGTAAGGCCTCAGTTCGCTAAATGGCAAAATCGTCCTGCTTCTTCGGGTTTTGCAGGTAAAGCATACAAAAAATAATTAAAACCCATATAAATATTGACCAATAGCTTCAGAACACCTTAAGCAACGATTTTAAAATGTTTATATACATTAATTTTTCAGTAGTGCAGTTAAATTAATGAATATGAAAGAGTGCAGCATGAATCCTTTGAGTAGCTGGCATACAAAAATCTTTTAAAAATATCTTGCATATACGTATTCATTTTCTAAAAGTTGGCCCTAAGGCTATGATTATGAAGAAAATCGCAGTAGTCTTTCGTGTATCATCATCACTGGCGCGACATCTCAAATCGGGCCCTGGCCTCCTGAAGTCGTCGCTGCGAATCGTCTCGATTCAAAGACCGTGTCCTCCAGCTGCTAATTTTTAAGATGGTTTTTCTATCTTCATCAACCAAGATCGTTTGCGTAGTTTGCCTACTGACCTGCTACCACTCGCTTTGCCTTTAAGAGCACGTTTGGGAATTATTCTATTTTCCATTTGCATAATTAACGTTGTAGCTTCTGGATCTTCGTAAAGTTGATACAACTCATGTTTGTATCTTATACCCCAATCCGTTCCTTCATTCACAAGTCTCAAAACTCTTCGGAGGACCTTTCTTTCGAATGGGAACTACTTTTTCGAAAGTTCGTTTATATTGTCCGCTACTAGTTAGATGAGCGTGGATAGTAGTGTCACATTGATGTAAATTGGGGTTTTTCGGTTAATGGCCAGACCATCTCTTTGCTTTAAACCAAATTCCGTTCGAGAGCTGGTTGTAGAATTGGTTTGTATTCTTAGTTGGGATTCAGTGTTCGTCATTGTGAGTCTCACTAGTCGGCGACTAGTTTTGTTGGAATTCCAAAATTAAGCGTAGTTTGGTACAGTACCATCCTACCGATACTGTCGAATGCTTTTTGCACATCTGTATTAAAATCCCAGCGTTTCTCATCCACCTGAATGTTTGGTCTATCATAGATCGTCCTGTTCTTCAGTTGTTTCGTTAGTATAGGGCTTGAGACGACAATTCAATTATTTTTGTCAGTATTGTGTTCGACGCACACAACAATGATACTCCCCTGTAATACTCAAATCAGAGTTTGTCCCCTTTCCTGTAAATTGGACATATGATGCATTTTCACCAATCGTCATCATCTTGTGTAGTATTTTCGCGACAGAGTTTCCACCGTTTTTCAGAAGTTCAGGTGGTATTTCATCAATTTCCTGCGCTTTGTTTAGTTTTTCGGAAAAAAGGAGTATCGATGATGGTTGTTCTTCGTAAGTTGAAGGCTCAACTGAGTTGTTCTCTGTTGTATCGGTGCTAGCGAAGTGGGATTGAGAAGATGTACGAAGTAGCAAACCCGTCTCCTTTAAATTGCTTGAGAGTCGCTAATTACGTTACCTTTAACGTCTTTGGAGAGACTGATATTGGGCTTATATCCCTTTTTTAGGTCTTTTACAATTGCGCGTTTTATTTTGTTTCATATTCGTCAATTCTATTCTTTATTAAACCCAAAAACAAATGATATATCTAATCGACAAAACTTACTTTTAAGTCATCAAGTATTGGCTCGTGAAACTAAGATTAATTTTTGAGAATATATCCCACCCCGGCAAGAAAAATGACATAACTCAAAAATGGAGTAATTGGGAAAGAAATTAATAAAACTTATATTGTAATAGTAAAATACATTCTTTTAAATTTCAGATAAGTATTTTAGACAAATACTTTAATTGTGCTTTAAAATAGATTTATGTTTGTGGAAGGCAACCCAACCCATCCACTACTGGATTTTTCCTGATACTGAACAACCCAGTCGGACTTGGAAGCCTTCCATCATCTGCTTTTTAACGCATTACAAATCAAGCAGAAGTAGTTACCGTCTCGATTACAAACTCTGATTACTTTTCTACAGCGATGTCATTGGAGGTAACTGCTTCATTTCAGGTTACAAATGAAGCTAACAGGCAGTAATGAGAAATACATAACTTCTCGAAACATGATGTGGTAATGTGAATTACATGAGTGAATATGTAATTAAGAAAGCCCTTCTACCGTAAAATCAGTTTTTTTTTTTTTTAAAAAAATAGCAGGACATCAATACCGTCTAACGCTTCGTCTTTTGACCAATTGAATACTTCTTTAAAAAATTTGACCAGCTGAGATCTTCCTTCGGAAATGCATCCACTACTTGTTTTCTAAATTAAAAAAAGAGACATGTACTAACATCAAAAAAAGTTGCAGGCTGTATATGGGCAATGAAATAGCCTTAGAACCCGGTGTCACTTTTCTACTTATTATATTAAAAAAAAAACAACGCAAGTTCAAAATAATTTTTATTTTAATTCAAAAAAGTTCTTCGTTAAAAACAAAACAAAATTAAAGAAAATTAATTCATTTTCATTTAAGACCGTAAGCATATTTTCTTGAAATGTAAGTTCTTATGAATTGGAAGTCCTTCAAGAATCGAACAAACGTTGTTCCGTCCGTTTTTACTGCGTCTGCAAATAAAATAAAGTTGTTAAGATTTAAAAACAATAAGTTGCACATTTTATCAAACATTGCTTCAACGACATTATTGTATACCTTTTCTTCTGCAAAGATACGCCGGAGATTCTTTTTTAGGCCTTAGGGGTGCAGAAGCTGCTTCATAATCGTTACCTAAAAGTGGAAAAGAAGAATTCTATCTAGTCACATATATTTTTTTACCTCACTGTCCTTACATATGTAGACTTATCTCCCGTTATTATTTCGTCGAGATTTTTAAGTCCCTGTACCGATGCCACAGGGAAAGATTATTTGTGGTCTACTTGCCGATAATTGATTTCGTAATAAAGTAAAACTAGTTTTTTTTTATTTTTAGCCTTTAATACGTAGTAAAACTTAGTTAAGGGCTACAGAGTATTTAAACGAATAATAATTGCGCTTACCTTTTATTAAATCACAGTCATAGTACGCACTTGTCTTTAATACGACACCACTTCACTCAATCAAAGTACAAGAAATGACATGAAAACGACAAAATTTCACAATATTTCCCAGAATATTGCATTATGCCAACACAAAGGGCCTTTTAATTACCTTGCTACATTACCATTTGCTTATATTGTCATCACTCAACTGATTCCATTTCCGCATTACATTTCTAGTAGTGTAATGCATAAATGTAATAAGTCCTTTGTTTTCATTAGCAACTGTTGAATTTGTTATTAGTTACTCTTTCTATCGAAAGACATCGATGAAACATGAAGGAATATTTCACACTGCTTCCAAAAAGTCCGACTGGTGACGATCTAAGTGAATGCGATCACTGATCAGACCAATACATAGTAGCTCATTCCCTTTGCCGCTTGAAAGCTCTCTGAGTTATTGGACTTTTTCTTGCAGTCTGCCAAGCTGGAGTTGTTGCTATTACTTGTACTTCGCCACATTTTTGCAGTCGACTGTAAAAGCTTTTTCAATCAAACTAACAGCAAAATATCTACATTTCTCCAAAGTTTAACACTCGATTCACTGCGAAATCATGGGGAGATAAGGTTTAAGTCCCGCGCAAGTCCCCCTTTAGTCTATTTTATGTATTTTTCTTTCGTTGTATGGGTGAAACTCGAATTTATAAATGCTTTGCTCCAGCGTTGAAGCGAATTCTGTTTATTGCAATTGAAGCGGCCGGTTGGTACGGACTTTGTGAGGAATTTCCAGTTTCGTTGTGTCTCGTGGTGCTTTGTTGTTTGGCAACTCTACTACTACACAGCGAACTGTCAGTTTTTAAGTAATATATATACAAGTGAGGCGTATTATAGAATAGTGGTTCTATTGTTTGGTGAAGTTTTCGCGGCCTTTTCTGGCTTATCGTGACTCGATTGTTTTTAGTGACTTTGTGAAGTTTCTGTTTAACGATGTCTACCGAGGAAACCAGTACGGACGGTGAAAATAGAAAACCCTTCAAGGTGCGAATAGAATAAATGTTCTTTAAGTACTATTTAACTTTATCCTTCCTCGTTGTTGTTCTCGAGACTCCCTAAGAATACTCCGTAGAGGTAGACTTTACTCATCTGGAATTCTATAACCAGGCATACATTTACATCCATACATATGTACATAGATACTCGCATCGTTAGGGTGCGGTGCATTGACATGGGCAGTTTTATGCCAAACACAAGTACATAAGGGAAGGATGTTTTCAAGCAGAAAGTATCCTTTTTATCGAACCTTGTTGAAGGTGAACTTCTGTCTTAGAAAATTGTTGTTAAAAGGATAGGTAAACCAGGTTCCATACAAAGGCCGGAAATTCAAATCAAACAGTAAGTTTGTCATCAGTTCGCGTCAGGATGGAATTTTATATAGGTCAAAAGGTATGACACAAACCTGTACTATAAAACAACTAGAGATCAAACCGGGTTAAATTTACTTTCAAAATAAAATCGATGTAGCGTTGAAGTGCTTCATTTGGTTCAGCAATAAATAAAGAATGCAATGAGCTATGGTGTGAACAACAAATCCAATTTCTTTTACCAAATTGAAGTTGGTTTTTGGGAGGATATTAAAAAAAATCTTTAAGATGACAAACTACTTGTTCCAGAAAGATGACAATGTTAACGCCGCAAAACTGATGTCGATAGTGCAAAATTTTTTCAATAAAGTGAGTCTTGGCAGCATTATGCAGTAAACGATATAAAGGACATGTCGGTGTAAAGTGAAACAAAAAATATTAAAATATGAAATCATACGTGCAATCAAAAAGGAATTGAAAACAAGAAATTATAATGTTGATGAAAGTTTGCAGACACGAAAATTTAATCATCGAATATAATATAGACCCCACCTAGGCTACGAGGCAGGGAAATAGCTTCGGTAAAGCCATATCGAAGTTAGTTTGCTAGTAGGCGAGCGACACTATTCAATCCATTCAGAAATAAAATGTTTAATCCTATTACATATTAGATAAGGCAAATGATCAACATTTTGCTAACCTTGCATTTTTCGCTACGACAAGAAGCTTCGAAGAATAGGCCTAATCGGAATCACACACAATATTGTTGACTAAGAATACTTTTGGAGGAGCTTTTAATAAAAGGTGGCTCATATTTCCGTAATCTGCTTAATGAAGTAATAGCGAAAATTTTGATGGAGTAGCAGTTCCTTGTTGCCTAAATATTGACTAATCGAAGGGCAATTAAAATTCGTATTCAGAGAAAATCATCAAAAAAATTTATTTTGACTAACTATTACCAATGGAAAACGGTGTAAGAGAAAAGAATTTAATGTTGACCTCAACAAATTGTTGTAGATTTGAAACAAACAAAATTACCCAGTTTTTTTTATTATGAAGGGAGTTTTAAGCAATGTAATAATAACGACTTTGTACTCACAAAATTTGACCTAGTATGCGGTATCATCATCAAGGAAATAAATACTATTTACATTGTAAGAGGAAGCACCGAAAAGATCATACAGGTTTGCACGATCTGCTAGTCTAAACTATTTAGTTGATGTCATTGCGCACACCATTCGAAGTAGTCGGCCGAATCGCATATACAATATAACTTGTAAGAATTGGAAAGTGTGTTTGGATAAATTACGATAGGTTATGTAATGCAAGGACTATTATGTCATGCGTGAAGTTCTGTCGTTTTGGTTTTTTTTAATTGCAGTAGATGAGCGTTTTAAAATTCAATTTTTCATATTAACGTATTTTCTAAAAGTCAAATTAAATTGTGTTTTGTAAATCATAAGGTTTTATAGTCGGTTAATATTTCATAAAGTAAAAAATACTGCAGTCACGATCAGCTGCAAGCCAATCGTATGATACTCTGGATGAATACTGAACTGCGGTTTATATTGCAGTTGGGGAATTAAAGGGTTTTCCAATAAGGACTTGACAACTTTGAATTCAATTTGTGAACGCACCCTTTTACTAATCATCGAACTGTCACTGTCAATTTATTCAGTAAACTTAACATTTTTATCATGGTAAAGTACACGAAGGAACAACGTCTGCAAATTAAATTATATTATTTTGAAAAAAAGTTGTCAAGTCCTTATTGGAAAACCCTTTAGAATTACGTGTGTGCATATTGTATGTCCTTTATTAAGGACACAACGTTCATAAGGACTGCCATTAGATTGCTACTCAAAACTAAAAGACAATATTGGCAGTTACTAGGGGCTTATGTGGGTCTAGAAGGCCAAAAAGAAGCTTATTTTCTTGATTTTTTTTAAAAGATACTACAAGAATTATACAATAATTATTTTATAAAAGTACTACAGTTAAACAATGTTCTTTAGTACTACAGTTAAACAACGTTCTTTAAAAATTTCAAAGAAAAATATCAACAAATCAGCCATTTAGAGTCTCGTGAAGTTGACCATGCCAAAAACCATTGGAATCATTCAAAAATTAATGTGTATCTACAAAATTTCAAATTCGTAGCTTGACGCGTCCAGAAGTTATCGGAAAATATTGTTGAACACGTGTCATACGGATTTTTTTGTTTGGATGTACCAGAAGTAGTAAAAGGACTTCGCTGACTAGTAACCTCGAACTTCGTTTTCACTCAAAACTAATTTGTACAAAATTCTGAATTCGTAGCTAAAACATTACTTGAATGTTATAGTGAGTTCCGTAAATTGAGTGAAGACATTTTGATAGGATATTTGTATAGCAGCTACACGAATGACTAATAGGATTTTCTTCATAATCATATATTTAACTTGAACTATTAAAAAAATAACACATAGCTACACAACTTCAAAGACATAACTTAAACCCTTCTGAAGTTATCGACCAATACTCTTGAACACGTGTTTAAAGGACATTTTATATGACAGTTACCCGAAGGAGTAGGACATTTTTGCCCGTTAATAAACTTAGCCTTATAAATTTAACCGAACACCCAGATTCAAAATTTCAAGATCCTAGGTCAAGGCGTAGTTGAGCTATCGTGCCAACGGACAGACAGACGAACGGACGGACGTCAAGCGGTTTTTGACTATAATGAAATAATATATAACTTTTTTTTCATCTGAGGCTTGGTTCTAAGCGTTACAAACTTTTGGGATGGATTAAACTTATAATACTCTTTATGATTTCATCTAGAGTATAAACATACTATATGTATATAATTTATGTAATTGTAATTGCCAATTGTAATTAGCGCACAAATATGCAATATCACACAATAAGGTGAACAATTGCATCTATTTTACTCTTTAGAAAAAAAAAATTTAGATGTCATGATTATCTTTATTAGGTATACCAATAATAGTGTACATAAATTCACGCTTAGAGTAATTTTACTTTAAATACTGTGTAATATTACGCCACAATAAGCAAGTAAGTTCACTGGAATTTATTTCATTATTTCGTTCCACTTCACGTTGTCAGGTGTTCATCATCAATGGCGCGACAGCCCAAATCGGGCCAGGGCCTGCAGGATACATTGTCTGAAGTCATCTCGGTTCAGCGCCCGCGTCCTCCAGTTTGTGCATCTAAGAAGCGATTTGCAATCTGCGTCAACTGAATCCCCGTATCTTTTTCGCGGTTTTCCCACCGGTCGCTTGCCATGGGCTCTACCTTTCAATGTGCGCTTGGGAATTCTTCCGTCATTCATTCGCTCCACATGACCTGCCCATTGCAGCTTACGGAATTTTATAAGAGTCGATGCGGCTGGGTCGTCATAGATGTTATATAACTCGTTGTTGTACCGAATACGCCATTCAGTGCCTTCTCTTACTGGTCCCAAAATTCTTCGAAGAATTCGTCGTTCAAAAGCGTCTATTGATTTTTCAGACGCTTGGGTGAGAGTCCACGTTTCACTTGCATATAGTAGCACAGGTCTGGTTTGTTGGCTGTTAGGAATTTGATCACCAAAATGTTTTCATGTATAATAATATTTGTAAATTTATTTTCGAATCCGTTTTTCTTTATAGCCTAGTATATTATATAAGTTATTCTGTTATGAACGAGCATATGTAAATAATTTAAATAACTATTTAAAATTTGTATGCTAGTTTCCTCGGAATATTTGCTATTTTGTATTTTTTCGGAAATGTAATATTCACAGTTCTTCACAGCAGGTTCTTATTAATATAAGAAAGTCCTTCGATTTCATAATAATTGAAACCAAATTTTTTTTATCATTATCAATCGTTTATCATGGGATGACCCCTTAAAAGGAGTAGTAGTGCTAAATCTTGTAATTGCTAATTGTTTGTAGATTTGTTTATAAATATTGCATTAATAAAAAAAAAGTTCAATTCATTTTAAAACACTACATGTATTGTGAAATTGTGTGCTTAATTTATGATTTTACCGTATACCTATATAATTATAAATCTTAATTAAATGAAGTATTTATATTTATTATAAAATTGTATTCTTACATAAGAAGTGTGTAATAATTGCATTCTCTGTTTAATAATTGCGCCACCAATGTTTATCGATTACACAGCTTTTGTGCAATGATTACATCACTGATGTAATTTGAATATCCTCTTATGTTACGAATATGTTCTGTTATTATTACAACTTACTTGTGTAATTTTCGTTCTAATTACACAAGCATGTAATTTTACCATTAGTATCGATGGAAAAGAGCTACGAACTATAAAAATGCTAAATTTACTCCAATAGTTCTTAGAGTGTACCTTGTCGATGTTTGTAGAGTTTTCCACTGGGTTTCACACTGGGTACTGCATGGTGGTCATTCTAACGTTTTTCTCCATCTGCCAGCTAGGTATTGAGAGGTCACTGTTTTTCTCACTAAAGACTGATCAAGTTGAGCGGGTTTCCCGCGCTGGAAACAACACTCCACACACGAAGCGCTTTAACGAAGCGGTTATTAACTAATTCTTTATTTATTTAAGAGTATAAGTGTGCCAGGGTGCTACTCTCATACTCATGACATTATTCTGCAACTTTCTCTGTATCTAGTTTTTCCTTTTTTTTCAACAATATCCTTTTCCCAAAAGTCACTAGCCCTGCAATCCAGTTACGTTCAGAGGGGTTGTATCTATTCTGGGAAAAACGATCGAAAGGGCATCTCATAATATGTTATCAGTTGAATATTATCGAAGAGACCAATCAAACCCGATTTGGGCTGTATCCCTAGTAGAATGCGTTTTCCTTGCTTTGCAACAACATCAGGCCCGTGCGCAGGAAAGTATGATGGGGGGTTTTACCAAGTTCCCCCATACTAAATGTGATGACCTAAAAAAAAAAGGTCCTCACTTCCCTATGAAAATAGGCCAAGGGGGGGGGGGGGGGAGGGGGGGTTTGAACCCCCAAAACCCCACCCCCCGTGCGCACGGGCCTGAACAACATTAATTGCTAAAAATGCACCAGGGTTGGGCGTAAGGCTAACAATTCCGAAAAAACTATGTTGAGGACCATAGAACGAAAACAACTAATATTTAGAAGCTAGAGAGATCTCAATGTCTCTGGATCAGAAGACCCAATTTGCCTTAAGTTTAAATAGGAGTCGTTGATTTAAATTAATTTTAAAGGTATGTCTCCGTCGGTAAAATTCCTAAATTATCAGCAATTTCTGAAAATTTTTTGTATCTTTTTTTTTTAAATTGTTTTGGAAATGGAAACCACCCATTTTTAAAATAACAGATTTTTCCACATTATTCGTCTCTGTCCGTTTTTCTATATTTTGTCCTGAACCATACACGAATATATCCTAAGATAATTTAAATTTAAATCAATTTTGCGGTAAAGTATAGTAATAGCCAACGACTGAGTGAATCCTTTGAATAATAAATCTGCAGAAGGAATAGACAGAACCACACGATTCCAATGAAAAGCTTACAACAATCGTATACCAAATTGATCGGCCTTTGTGGTTCGGGCTTCGATTATCATTAATATAAATTGGCACGTCGTTGTTACATTTTGTTGGATGGCAGAAATGCAATTGGCCTGCTGCACCAGTGATCGGAATAATTCAAACGTAACATGAATCACAAAATCCATTTAGGTACATCTTAAAGAGTTTTGAAATAGTTCTTAATCAATCGATACTTCGTTAATTATTGAACTATGGGAGTGTGTTCTTGGACACATATGTCCAATATACTCTATAAGTATCGACCACTAGATCTGAAGTGACCAGGATACTTTTGATAATAGAATGTGGTCAGACGTTGCCTACTACATAATATCTATTCATGGAGTTGGACTGGATAATCTAAATATAAGAAATCTACCAACAGTATGGGCATAACATTAATATTTTTTTTTATTTCACCAATCTGTAACAGTATCAACATTTTTGTTATCAAAACTTTTCGTTAAAATAAGGAGAACCAAGTTTCAACTTCATATCATTTAGCTAGTCGTCAAAATTCACCATCAAAAGAAATTTTCGAAACAGCATACGTACCAACATATTGGCATTCGAATAAGCGATTTTTTGATTAAGATAACCAGTATTTCACCGGGTTTTTTTTTAGACAGTTAACCGGTTTTTAGCACAAATAACCAATAACCTTATATAAGGCTATATTCTGATTTGCTATACCTCGTAATCCGTAACCATAAAAAATTTTACCAGCTCCATGATGCAAAATTCGAGTTAGTGGAATTTAAAATTCTTTCTGCATTGTCAACGTAAAGCGCCACGTAAATTTGAATGCAGTCCAATTTTCTAGTACGCATATCGTGATTTAATCATATCCAAATCGTCTGGGAATGAATGTTTCTCTGTATTTTGCAATATGAACTGGGGCTGTGCTTGTGGATCATTGGGGGTTAAATTCAGTCGAAATTATGTTTTTCAATTATTTTTCATTGAATTGTGTTGAATAGAACAAATTTATGTTTTGAATAGCTGAAAACCCTTACGTTTGAGCAAACTTTTAAAATAATCGGTTATATGAATAAATGATTATTGCAGCTCGGTTAACATGGATAAAAAATAACCGATTCACCGGTTAAGCGATAACCAGTTTCTTTTCCCATAGTCCAAACGATAACATGTATTCATGCTGTATGCTGACATTGGGATTGGCTTGATGTGTCTGAAGAACACTAGTCAGTACAAGATACTGGTCTTAAGAACGCAAAATGCCCGTGTAAACATGTCGCCCTTCGTAAAAACGTATGCCAATTGTTTACACTATCCTTAGGGGGGGGGGGGGGGGTGGTTGAATATCTAAAAATCGTGAAACCAGTTCTTAAGTCTATTACTTAAAAAGCTGTTAGAAGTAAAAGCATATTTTCTACTTAATCAGACCTAAGAGATAAGGCAAAATTCGTATAACGTATAACCCCATTACATTACTCTACAGCAAAGTTTTCCCAAAGTGGGTAATTTGATTGCTAAGGAGGAGCCTTAGAGATTTTTAATTACATAAAAAGCGTCTATAAGATAAACATATTTGATATTCCATCATACCTTGGAGATGTACCAAAATTTGTAAAAAAAAGTGTGTTCCCACCTCGGGGAATAAAAATCCAAAAAGTATTAAATTAATTACTAGCCGACCTTTTCGATATCTTATCAGATTTTAGAGATATCCGCTTAAAAAATCCGCCATCATTTGAAATGTTTAACCTCAGTCATCATTTAAAATGTTTAACCTCAGCCATCATTTGAAATGTTTAACCTCAGCCATCATTTGAAATGTTTAACCTCAGCCATCATTTGAAATGTTTAACCTCAGCCATCATTTGAAATGTTTAACCTCAGCCATCATTTGAAATGTTTAACCTCAGCCATCATTTGAAATGTTTAACCTGAGCCATCATTTGAAATGTTTAACCTCAGCCATCATTTGAAATGTTTAACCTCAGCCATCATTTGAAATGTTTAACCTCAGCCATCATTTGAAATGTTTAACCTCAGCCATCATTTAAAATGTTTAACCTCAGCCATCATTTGAAATGTTCAACCTCAGCCATCATTTGAAATGTTTAACCTCAGCCATCATTTGAAATGTTTAACCTCAGCCATCATTTAAAATGTTTAACCTCAGCCATCATTTGAAATGTTTAACCTCAGCCATTATTTGAAATGTTTAACCTCAGCCATCATTTGAAATGTTTAACCTCAGCCATCATTTGAAATGTTTAACCTCAGCCATCACTTGAAATGTTTAACCTCAGCCATCATTTGAAATGTTTAACCTCAGCCATCATTTGAAAAGTTTAACCTCAGCCATCATTTGAAATGTTTAACCTCAGCCATCATTTGAAATGTTTAACCTCAGCCATCATTTGAAATGTTTAACCTCAGCCATCATTTGAAATGTTTAACCTCAGCCATCATTTAAAATGTTTAACCTCAGCCATCATTTGAAATGTTTAACCTCAGCCATCATTTGAAATGTTTAACCTCAGCCATCATTTGAAATGTTTAACCTCAGCCATCATTTCAAATGTTTAACCTCAGCCATCATTTGAAATGTTTAACCTCAGCCATCATTTGAAATGTTTAACCTCAGCCATCATTTGAAATGTTTAACCTCAGCCATCATTTGAAATGTTTAACCTCAGCCATCATTTGAAATGTTTAACCTCAGCCATCATTTGAAATGTTTAACCTCAGCCATCATTTGAAATGTTTAACCTCAGCCATCATTTGAAATGTTTAACCTCAGCCATCATTTGAAATGTTTAACCTCAGCCATCATTTGAAATGTTTAACCTCAGCCATCATTTGAAATGTTTAACCTCAGCCATCATTTGAAATGTTTAACCTCAGCCATCATTTGAAATGTTTAACCTCAGCCATCATTTGAAATGTTTAACCTCAGCCATCATTTGAAATGTTTAACCTCAGCCATCATTTGAAATGTTTAACCTCAGCCATCATTTGAAATGTTTAACCTCAGCCATCATTTGAAATGTTTAACCTCAGCCATCATTTGAAATGTTTAACCTCAGCCATCATTTGAAATGTTTAACCTCAGCCATCATTTGAAATGTTTAACCTCAGCCATCATTTGAAATGTTTAACCTCAGCCATCATTTGAAATGTTTAACCTCAGCCATCATTTGAAATGTTTAACCTCAGCCATCATTTGAAATGTTTAACCTCAGCCATCATTTGAAATGTTTAACCTCAGCCATCATTTGAAATGTTTAACCTCAGCCATCATTTGAAATGTTTAACCTCAGCCATCACTTGAAATGTTTAACCTCAGCCATCATTTGAAATGTTTAACCTCAGCCATCATTTGAAATGTTTAACCTCAGCCATCATTTGAAATGTTTAGCCTCAGCCATCATTTGAAATGTTTAACCTCAGCCATCATTTGAAATGTTTAACCTCAGCCATCATTTGAAATGTTTAACCTCAGCCATCATTTGAAATGCTTAACCTCAGCCATCATTTGAAATGTTTAACCTCAGCCTTCATTTGAAATGTTTAACCTCAGCCATCATTTGAAATGTTTAACCTCAGCCATCATTTGAAATGTTTAACCTCAGCCATCATTTGAAATAGTTAACCTCAGTCATCATTTGAAATGTTTAACCTGAGCCATCATTTGAAATGTTTAACCTCAGCCATCATTTGAAATGTTTAACCTCAGCCATCATTTGAAATGTTTAACCTCAGCCATCATTTGAAATGTTTAACCTCAGCCATCATTTGAAATGTTTAACCTCAGCCATCATTTGAAATGTTTAACCTCAGCCATCATTTGAAATGTTTAACCTCAGCCATCATTTGAAATGTTTAACCTCAGCCATCATTTGAAATGTTTAACCTCAGCCATCATTTGAAATGTTTAACCTGAGCCATCATTTGAAATGTTTAACCTCAGCCATCATTTGAAATGTTTAACCTCAGCCATCATTTAAAATGTTTAACCTCAGCCATCATTTGAAATGTTTAACCTCAGCCATCATTTGAAATGTTTAGCCTCAGCCATCATTTGAAATGTTTAACCTCAGCCATCATTTGAAATGTTTAACCTCAGCCATCATTTGAAATGTTTAACCTCAGCCATCATTTGAAATGTTTAACCTCAGCCATCATTTGAAATGTTTAACCTCAGCCATCATTTGAAATGTTTAACCTCAGCCATCATTTGAAATGTTTAACCTCAGCCATCATTTGAAATGTTTAACCTCAGCCATCATTTGAAATGTTTAACCTCAGCCATCATTTGAAATGTTTAACCTCAGCCATCATTTGAAATGTTTAACCTCAGCCATCACTTGAAATGTTTAACCTCAGCCATCATTTGAAATGTTTAACCTCAGCCATCATTTGAAATGTTTAACCTCAGCCATCATTTGAAATGTTTAACCTCAGCCATCATTTGAAATGTTTAATCTCAGCCATCATTTGAAATGTTTAACCTCAGCCATCATTTGAAATGTTTAACCTCAGCCATCATTTGAAATGCTTAACCTCAGCCATCATTTGAAATGTTTAACCTCAGCCTTCATTTGAAATGTTTAACCTCAGCCATCATTTGAAATGTTTAACCTCAGCCATCATTTGAAATGTTTAACCTCAGCCATCATTTGAAATAGTTAACCTCAGCCATCATTTGAAATGTTTAACCTCAGCCATCATTTGAAATGTTTAACCTCAGCCATCATTTGAAATGTTTAACCTCAGCCATCATTTGAAATGTTTAACCTCAGCCATCATTTGAAATGTTTAACCTCAGCCATCATTTGAAATGTTTAACCTCAGCCATCATTTGAAATGTTTAACCTCAGCCATCATTTGAAATGTTTAACCTCAGCCATCATTTGAAATGTTTAACCTCAGCCATCATTTGAAATGTTTAACCTCAGCCATCATTTGAAATGTTTAACCTCAGCCATCATTTGAAATGTTTAACCTCAGCCATCATTTGAAATGTTTAACCTCAGCCATCATTTGAAATGTTTAACCTCAGCCATCATTTGAAATGTTTAACCTCAGCCATCATTTGAAATGTTTAACCTCAGCCATCATTTGAAATGTTTAACCTCAGCCATCATTTGAAATGTTTAACCTGAGCCATCATTTGAAATGTTTAACCTCAGCCATCATTTGAAATGTTTAACCTCAGCCATCATTTAAAATGTTTAACCTCAGCCATCATTTGAAATGTTTAACCTCAGCCATCATTTGAAATGTTTAGCCTCAGCCATCATTTGAAATGTTTAACCTCAGCCATCATTTGAAATGTTTAACCTCAGCCATCATTTGAAATGTTTAACCTCAGCCATCATTTGAAATGTTTAACCTCAGCCATCATTTGAAATGTTTAACCTGAGCCATCATTTGAAATGTTTAACCTCAGCCATCATTTGAAATGTTTAACCTCAGCCATCATTTAAAATGTTTAACCTCAGCCATCATTTGAAATGTTTAACCTCAGCCATCATTTGAAATGTTTAGCCTCAGCCATCATTTGAAATGTTTAACCTCAGCCATCATTTGAAATGTTTAACCTCAGCCATCATTTGAAATGTTTAACCTCAGCCATCATTTGAAATGTTTAACCTGAGCCATCATTTGAAATGTTTAACCTCAGCCATCATTTGAAATGTTTAACCTCAGCCATCATTTGAAATGTTTAACCTCAGCCATCATTTGAAATAGTTAACCTGAGCCATCATTTGAAATGTTTAACCTCAGCCATCATTTGAAATGTTTAACCTCAGCCATCATTTGAAATGTTTAACCTCAGCCATCATTTGAAATGTTTAACCTCAGCCATCATTTGAAATGTTTAACCTCAGCCATCATTTGAAATGTTTAACCTCAGCCATCATTTGAAATGTTTAACCTCAGCCATCATTTGAAATGTTTAACCTCAGCCATCATTTGAAATGTTTAACCTCAGCCATCATTTGAAATGTTTAACCTCAGCCATCATTTGAAATGTTTAACCTCAGCCATCATTTGAAATGTTTAACCTCAGCCATCATTTGAAATGTTTAACCTCAGCCATCATTTGAAATGTTTAACCTCAGCCATCATTTGAAATGTTTAACCTCAGCCATCATTTGAAATGTTTAACCTCAACCATCATTTGCAATGTTTAGCCTCAGCCATCATTTAAAATGTTTAACCTCAGCCATCATTTGAAATGTTTAACCTCAGCCATCATTTGAAATGTTTAACCTCAGCCATCATTTGAAATGTTTAACCTCAACCATCATTTGCAATGTTTAGCCTCAGCCATCATTTAAAATGTTTAACCTCAGCCATCATTTGAAATGTTTAACCTCAGCCATCATTTGAAATGTTTAACCTCAGCCATCATTTGAAATGTTTAACCTCAGCCATCACTTGAAATGTTTAACCTCAGCCATCATTTGAAATGTTTAACCTCAGCCATCATTTGAAATGTTTAACCTCAGCCATCATTTGAAATGTTTAGCCTCAGCCATCATTTGAAATGTTTAACCTCAGCCATCATTTGAAATGTTTAACCTCAGCCATCATTTGAAATGTTTAACCTCAGCCATCATTTGAAATGCTTAACCTCAGCCATCATTTGAAATGTTTAACCTCAGCCTTCATTTGAAATGTTTAACCTCAGCCATCATTTGAAATGTTTAACCTCAGCCATCATTTGAAATGTTTAACCTCAGCCATCATTTGAAATAGTTAACCTCAGTCATCATTTGAAATGTTTAACCTGAGCCATCATTTGAAATGTTTAACCTCAGCCATCATTTGAAATGTTTAACCTCAGCCATCATTTGAAATGTTTAACCTCAGCCATCATTTGAAATGTTTAACCTCAGCCATCATTTGAAATGTTTAACCTCAGCCATCATTTGAAATGTTTAACCTCAGCCATCATTTGAAATGTTTAACCTCAGCCATCATTTGAAATGTTTAACCTCAGCCATCATTTGAAATGTTTAACCTCAGCCATCATTTGAAATGTTTAACCTGAGCCATCATTTGAAATGTTTAACCTCAGCCATCATTTGAAATGTTTAACCTCAGCCATCATTTAAAATGTTTAACCTCAGCCATCATTTGAAATGTTTAACCTCAGCCATCATTTGAAATGTTTAGCCTCAGCCATCATTTGAAATGTTTAACCTCAGCCATCATTTGAAATGTTTAACCTCAGCCATCATTTGAAATGTTTAACCTCAGCCATCATTTGAAATGTTTAACCTCAGCCATCATTTGAAATGTTTAACCTCAGCCATCATTTGAAATGTTTAACCTCAGCCATCATTTGAAATGTTTAACCTCAGCCATCATTTGAAATGTTTAACCTCAGCCATCATTTGAAATGTTTAACCTCAGCCATCATTTGAAATGTTTAACCTCAGCCATCATTTGAAATGTTTAACCTCAGCCATCACTTGAAATGTTTAACCTCAGCCATCATTTGAAATGTTTAACCTCAGCCATCATTTGAAATGTTTAACCTCAGCCATCATTTGAAATGTTTAACCTCAGCCATCATTTGAAATGTTTAATCTCAGCCATCATTTGAAATGTTTAACCTCAGCCATCATTTGAAATGTTTAACCTCAGCCATCATTTGAAATGCTTAACCTCAGCCATCATTTGAAATGTTTAACCTCAGCCTTCATTTGAAATGTTTAACCTCAGCCATCATTTGAAATGTTTAACCTCAGCCATCATTTGAAATGTTTAACCTCAGCCATCATTTGAAATAGTTAACCTCAGCCATCATTTGAAATGTTTAACCTCAGCCATCATTTGAAATGTTTAACCTCAGCCATCATTTGAAATGTTTAACCTCAGCCATCATTTGAAATGTTTAACCTCAGCCATCATTTGAAATGTTTAACCTCAGCCATCATTTGAAATGTTTAACCTCAGCCATCATTTGAAATGTTTAACCTCAGCCATCATTTGAAATGTTTAACCTCAGCCATCATTTGAAATGTTTAACCTCAGCCATCATTTGAAATGTTTAACCTCAGCCATCATTTGAAATGTTTAACCTCAGCCATCATTTGAAATGTTTAACCTCAGCCATCATTTGAAATGTTTAACCTCAGCCATCATTTGAAATGTTTAACCTCAGCCATCATTTGAAATGTTTAACCTCAGCCATCATTTGAAATGTTTAACCTCAGCCATCATTTGAAATGTTTAACCTCAGCCATCATTTGAAATGTTTAACCTGAGCCATCATTTGAAATGTTTAACCTCAGCCATCATTTGAAATGTTTAACCTCAGCCATCATTTAAAATGTTTAACCTCAGCCATCATTTGAAATGTTTAACCTCAGCCATCATTTGAAATGTTTAGCCTCAGCCATCATTTGAAATGTTTAACCTCAGCCATCATTTGAAATGTTTAACCTCAGCCATCATTTGAAATGTTTAACCTCAGCCATCATTTGAAATGTTTAACCTCAGCCATCATTTGAAATGTTTAACCTGAGCCATCATTTGAAATGTTTAACCTCAGCCATCATTTGAAATGTTTAACCTCAGCCATCATTTAAAATGTTTAACCTCAGCCATCATTTGAAATGTTTAACCTCAGCCATCATTTGAAATGTTTAGCCTCAGCCATCATTTGAAATGTTTAACCTCAGCCATCATTTGAAATGTTTAACCTCAGCCATCATTTGAAATGTTTAACCTCAGCCATCATTTGAAATGTTTAACCTGAGCCATCATTTGAAATGTTTAACCTCAGCCATCATTTGAAATGTTTAACCTCAGCCATCATTTGAAATGTTTAACCTCAGCCATCATTTGAAATAGTTAACCTGAGCCATCATTTGAAATGTTTAACCTCAGCCATCATTTGAAATGTTTAACCTCAGCCATCATTTGAAATGTTTAACCTCAGCCATCATTTGAAATGTTTAACCTCAGCCATCATTTGAAATGTTTAACCTCAGCCATCATTTGAAATGTTTAACCTCAGCCATCATTTGAAATGTTTAACCTCAGCCATCATTTGAAATGTTTAACCTCAGCCATCATTTGAAATGTTTAACCTCAGCCATCATTTGAAATGTTTAACCTCAGCCATCATTTGAAATGTTTAACCTCAGCCATCATTTGAAATGTTTAACCTCAGCCATCATTTGAAATGTTTAACCTCAGCCATCATTTGAAATGTTTAACCTCAGCCATCATTTGAAATGTTTAACCTCAGCCATCATTTGAAATGTTTAACCTCAACCATCATTTGCAATGTTTAGCCTCAGCCATCATTTAAAATGTTTAACCTCAGCCATCATTTGAAATGTTTAACCTCAGCCATCATTTGAAATGTTTAACCTCAGCTATCATTTGAAATGTTTAACCTCAGCCATCATTTGAAATGTTTAACCTCAGCCATCATTTGAAATGTTTAACCTCAGCCATCATTTGAAATGTTTAACCTCAGCCATCATTTGAAATGTTAACCTCAGCCATCATTTGAAATGTTTAACCTCAGCCATCATTTGAAATGTTTAACCTCAGCCATCATTTGAAATGTTTAACCTCAGCCATCATTTGAAATGTTTAACCTCAGCCATCATTTGAAATGTTTAACCTCAGCCATCATTTGAAATGTTTAACCTCAGCCATCATTTGAAATGTTTAACCTCAGCCATCATTTGAAATGTTTAACCTCAGCCATCATTTGAAATGTTTAACCTCAGCCATCATTTGAAATGTTTAACCTCAGCCATCATTTGAAATGTTTAACCTCAGCCATCATTTGAAATGTTTAACCTCAGCCATCATTTGAAATGTTTAACCTCAGTCATCATTTGAAATGTTTAACCTCAGCCATCATTTGAAATGTTTAACCTCAGCCATCATTTGAAATGTTTAACCTCAGCCATCATTTGAAATGTTTAACCTCAGCCATCATTTGAAATGTTTAACCTCAGCCATCATTTGAAATGTTTAACCTCAGCCATCATTTGAAATGTTTAACCTCAGCCATCATTTGAAATGTTTAACCTCAGCCATCATTTGAAATGTTTAACCTCAGCCATCATTTGAAATGTTTAACCTCAGCCATCATTTGAAATGTTTAACCTCAGCCATCATTTGAAATGTTTAACCTCAGCCATCATTTGAAATGTTTAACCTCAGCCATCATTTGAAATGTTTAACCTCAGCCATCATTTGAAATGTTTAACCTCAGCCATCATTTGAAACGTTTAACCTCAGCCATCATTTGAAATGTTTAACATCAGCCATCACTTGAAATGTTTAACCTCAGCCATCATTTGAAATGTTTAACCTCAGCCATCATTTGAAATGTTTAACCTCAGCCATCATTTGAAATGTTTAACCTCAGCCATCATTTGAAATGTTTAACCTCAGCCATCATTTGAAATGTTTAACCTCAGCCATCATTTGAAATGTTTAACCTCAGCCATCATTTGAAATGTTTAACCTCAGCCATCATTTGAAATGTTTAACCTCAGCCATCATTTGAAATGTTTAACCTCAGCCATCGTTTGAAATGTTTAACCTCAGCCATCATTTGAAATGTTTAACCTCAGCCATCATTTGAAATGTTTAACCTCAACCATCATTTGAAATGTTTAACCTCAGCCATCACTTGAAATGTTTAACCTCAGCCATCATTTGAAATGTTTAACCTCAGCCATCATTTAAAATGTTTAACCTCAGCCATCATTTGAAATGTTTAACCTCAGCCATCATTTGAAATGTTTAACCTCAGCCATCATTTGAAATGTTTAACCTCAGCCATCATTTGAAATGTTTAACCTCAGCCATCATTTGAAATGTTTAACCTCAGCCATCATTTGAAATGTTTAACCTCAGCCATCATTTGAAATGTTTAACCTCAGCCATCATTTGAAATGTTTAACCTCAGCCATCATTTGAAATGTTTAACCTCAGCCATCATTTGAAATGTTTAACCTCAGCCATCATTTGAAATGTTTAACCTCAGCCATCGTTTGAAATGTTTAACCTCAGCCATCATTTGAAATGTTTAACCTCAGCCATCATTTGAAATGTTTAACCTCAGCCATCATTTGAAATGTTTAACCTCAGCCATCATTTGAAATGTTTAACCTCAACCATCATTTGAAATGTTTAACCTCAGCCATCATTTGAAATGTTTAACCTCAGCCATCATTTGAAATGTTAACCTCAGCCATCATTTGAAATGTTTAACCTCAGCCATCATTTGAAATGTTTAACCTCAGCCATCATTTGAAATGTTTAACCTCAGCCATCATTTGAAATGTTTAACCTCAGCCATCATTTGAAATGTTTAACCTCAGCCATCATTTGAAATGTTTAACCTCAGCCATCATTTGAAATGTTTAACCTCAGCCATCATTTGAAATGTTTAACCTCAGCCATCATTTGAAATGTTTAACCTCAGCCATCATTTGAAATGTTTAACCTCAGCCATCATTTGAAATGTTTAACCTCAGCCATCATTTGAAATGTTTAACCTCAGCCATCATTTGAAATGTTTAACCTCAGCCATCATTTGAAATGTTTAACCTCAGCCATCATTTGAAATGTTTAACATCAGCCATCATTTGAAATGTTTAACCTCAGCCATCATTTGAAATGTTTAACCTCAGCCATCATTTGAAATGTTTAACCTCAGCCATCATTTGAAATGTTTAACCTCAGCCATCATTTGAAATGTTTAACCTCAGCCATCATTTGAAATGTTTAACCTCAGCCATCATTTGAAATGTTTAACCTCAGCCATCATTTGAAATGTTTAACCTCAGCCATCATTTGAAATGTTTAACCTCAGCCATCATTTGAAATGTTTAACCTCAGCCATCATTTGAAATGTTTAACCTCAGCCATCATTTGAAATGTTTAACCTCAGCCATCATTTGAAATGTTTAACCTCAGCCATCATTTGAAATGTTTAACCTCAGCCATCATTTGAAATGTTTAACCTCAGCCATCATTTGAAATGTTTAACCTCAGCCATCATTTGAAATGTTTAACCTCAGCCATCATTTGAAACGTTTAACCTCAGCCATCATTTGAAATGTTTAACCTCAGCCATCATTTGAAATGTTTAACCTCAGCCATCATTTGAAATGTTTAACCTCAGCCATCATTTCAAATGTTTAACCTCAGCCATCATTTGAAATGTTTAACCTCAGCCATCATTTGAAATGTTTAACCTCAGCCATCATTTGAAATGTTTAACCTCAGCCATCATTTGAAATGTTTAACCTCAGCCATCATTTGAGATGTTCAACCTCAGCCATCGTTTGAAATGTTTAACCTCAGCCATCATTTGAAATGTTTAACCTCAGCCATCATTTGAAATGTTTAACCTCAGCCATCATTTGAAATGTTTAACCTCAGCCATCATTTGAAATGTTTAACCTCAGCCATCATTTGAATTTTTAGCCAGGGAACGTTAAGGAATGGTGTTAAATTGATGGTGAAGGTTGAAAAATTAAAATAGGGGGAAGGGGGATGGGGGAAGGGGGGAGGTAGGTTAAAATATTCGAATGATGGGGGAGGTTAAAAAAATTCGAAAAATGTTGAGAAGGTTAAAAATGGTTCATCCTTAGGGAAGGAAAAGGTCACAATTGTCTTCTCACCTTGTTGACGTTTTACACCGTAGTTCGAAGAGCATCCTGGAACTCAGCACTCTTTTGGCATCTTGTGCTTATGAAAAGCATGTGCAAGTGAAAAATTATTCAATATCTAATCACACCTAAGGGATATGTCAGAATTCGTGAAATTGTATGCACCCTCTTAACACTACATAGCTTGAATGTTGAATCTAAAACTTTTTTATTTATTTATCTGAAGAACCTGGAAAATTAAAGTTAATTTAATTCTTTCCGAGACCCTAAAGCCGGCTACAGACTTATCACGTTTCGCCTATTTCGCGTCATTCGCGTCTTTCTCGTGAGTTTCTCGCGTTTCGTTGTTCAGCGTTTTCTTTGCTGGAGGCGGTTTTTTCACGACATCAAAGGGTTTTGCTTGACGAGAAAAGTGAAGGAAAATACGCCTGACTATTTTTCGTGACTTTCTCGTGAGTTTTTGGTTTTCGTGGTTAATCTCAAAATTTTGGACTTGCATGAGGTCAGAAATTAAAAATAAGTGAACTTCACGAAATGTAGGGAAACCACGAAAACGCGAAACTTGCGAATTGTGTGTACAATTCTTTCTCGTGTTCTTGCAAGATTCATGTTTTTCTTGAAATTAAACGAGAAGTTCACGAAATGTGAAAAACAAGAAAAGCAGGAGAAGTTTGTAGCCGGCTTAAGAGATCTGACGAAATTCGTGAAAAATATCCACCCTATTTTTTTTTTAAATCACTTTTATACCATAGTGAATATACCTATAAGAACGCAAGCAACACTACGCGCATTCAACTTGAATTCATCGAAAGGAGGAAAGGATATGGCTCCCTTCATTAGGCGGATCGGGTCACTAAAGTAAGAACAAATAGTTTGAGGTTAAGAAATAACAAACCTCGACATTTGGTTTAATCTTAACAGTTTACCAGGTTTTATTTACAACAAATATTTAGTTTAATGTAACTAAGAAAGAAGCAAACACTCGAATTGACGATGTCGAGTGAAAACTGAACAACAGATTTTAAACCAAAATTTAATTACTTCCAGTTAAATCCATTTCGCCTCAGGTTTAGATTTGGTTCATCCCACATTACTTTCTGTATCCGGATCTACGCTTCATCAAAATTCCACACAACAAATACTCGAATAATTAATTGAATCGTTACGTACTTCAGGAAAATTGAATACCGCGGAAACACCCCCGTACACATATCAATTATCACTTAAATAACACAGAGACGAGTGTGCACGATAAGGAAACCTTAATAACCTCATTACCGTCTAATTATTGGAGAATTACCTTCCGTCAGGTGACTTTCTAATTAGCGCGAACACGTTCCAACTTTACAAAAGAAAATCATTTGTCGTCGCGAAAACTTTACTCTTTAAAGAAGGTCAAGAAAAGTCCAGGGAAAATTGGGTGTAGGTGGTAGCTGTAGACATTCTCGAAAATACCTACCCTTACCTATAAAAAACGGTTGCCATTTCAAGGTGAAATTTTTCTTGTAAATATTTCCCAACCAAGAAACCGACGAAATTCAACTTGTTGGGGTTGGTTGGCTGTTTTCAAACGAAATACTTAATATTCTAGTGCCCTATTGAAACAGTAAGCGAGATCTAACGTCGTCAAGCTGAAATTGTCAGAACTCAATATTTTATGTATTAAGTTCAAAGGTGGTGTATGTAGAGTGATATACAATTTTCCGCGAATTGTTATTTTCCAATTTCAGGATATTTTCTTTAAGTCTGTATGAGGGTGTTTATACCCGTGGGATTTACATAAATGGGAAGTGATCAATAAAAATAATCGCTTGTAATGAGGTGAATGGCAAAAGCTAGGTATCTAAAACTGTTCAGTTGAAAATAAAATTTAAATTTATTCTGTAGAAATAACCACTTGAATTCATCGAAAATATTTCCTTAAAATTTGAACTTCTGAAGCATAAATTAATCGTTAATTCATACTTGGTTTATAATTCGATTTTTTTCACCCACCACTGTGAATATTTAAGTAATTTTTTCTCTTTTAGAACAATAGATTTTTTATGTTACCGACTCCTACGTACGGGTTCAGTTTCGATTCACGTGGGATGCATCTTCACAATTTTTTTTGAATGGTTATGACTGATTCATCCAGGTGAAATATATGTTCACATGTGAATTGAATTACGATCCATTTGTGAATCACTCTCTGTTCTGTTTAGTAAGTGTTTAGTAAGTGAATCAAGTATGTGGACTAGGCGTGCGCATTTTAGTACCTTAGTAATCGTGAACGAACTAGTTCCCGAGCCTTCGCGAACTAGTTCGTTTTTGTAGTTCGCGGCTCGCAAAAAAATGATGAATGCTGTAGGGAAATCTGATGACCCAAAAAAAAGAAACACACTTCCCTCGCGAACGAACTACTTCCTTTTTTTAAGTTCGCAATTCGCGAGAAAGGTGGTGTACGCAAATGTGATTACCTATAGAAAACATAAAAGGTCCTCAGTTCCCTCGCGAACTATATTAGTTCCTTCTTTCAGTTCCCAGTTTGCGAGAGTGGAATAAAATATAGTCGACGCAAATGTCGGAATTCGTGAAAAAGTACGTAATCACTTTACACCCTTTTGGGAGTTGCATATCGCAAAATTGGGAAATTCATTTCTTAGTTGAGTATATACATATATAAATATAAGCGTGTATTCGATATCTTATTAGATAAAAGAGGATGTATGTATGTCTGTGCCTATGTTCCCTATGAACTCTTAAGCCCCTCAACCGATTTTGGTAAAATTTTCTGGGAACGTGTAGAATAGTCCCGGGATGGTTCCTGTGAAGTTTTGTACCGATCTTTATTTGTTTGTCCCGTACGATTTCCTATACCATTCATCGGATTACGATGAAACTTCTCTGATATATTGAGCGCAAGATCGTGAGGGTTTTTGCGTTAACAAAATTATTTTACAATGGGTGGTAGGTACGATAGGTTTTTTCAACATTTGAGTGTATTTGAGAATTGTATCTCGAAAAATTAAGAAAACAATTTCTTGGCTATATAAAATGTGAAGTGCCTAAGAAGTAAGATTTGAAATCTTGACTAACCTAAGAGACATGACGAAATTCGTGATAATGTATTAAACCCCTTGTCATGAATTTTTCTTGCTCACTTTCGTACGGCAATACAAATCTAATTTTACTTTCCTATTTATTAGTAATAAAGTATTGCGATCGACCCGAAATTTAAAAAAATTGTGGTTTCTCAGGCCATATTTCACGAATGCTGGTATACCTTACAGGGATGTCAAGCTTATCACATTAATTTTACTTCTGCAGGCCCTTTGTATAAGCGCCTTGATTTTTTTTTTCAAATTTCTCGATAGCCAATCCCTAAGGATGTGTGAAGTGCTTTTTCACATTTTAACGAATTCCGATATATTTCTTGGATCTAAAGTACACATACAATCGGGGAAAAACCTATTTAAGCATTTTTCGATGCTAAACCTTCCTGATGTGTAAGGTATTGTTTACGAATTCCGATAAATCTTGTAGGTGTAGATTTTTTATTATTTAAACGAACTTTCTATAGAAACGCCTAACAATGGATTTCAGAGTTTTTTGATATTCAAACCTATTATTTTTATTTTTTATTGAAATCGAGAAAGTATATCTTAGTAAAATATATAAAAAAAATATTCTTTTAACAGTCTGAGCATTCTTTTAATATTTTTTGGTTAAAAGTTCGAAACGCGTTTAATGCTGAGATGTTGTGTAGGTTCCTCTGTGACTGATAACCTAAGGCTATTTTTAACTTTATTTTTTGGGTTGTCAGTCGCATAGTAACCCATACCGACTCTAAGCATTGAATGCTTTCCGGAATTCTACGCAATAAATAAACAAGATGCGCCCAGACTGTTAGAAGATTTTCCTTTAATTTAAATTAATTTCATCATAAATTTTTGATTTGAACTTTCTAGATGCTCTGTCAAACATTTGACGAAAGTTTTAGTTTTAGGAATAGGCGCATAACGATCCCTTCGAAAATACAGTGTAAATAATTAACCACCCCCAAAACATCCTAAATCCCTACTAAATTTGACCATTTTGTCATGTTCTATCAACCTCAAATCTTCCAACTTGTCGAAGAAAAGACAACCACTTTAGGTACCTCCTTACAACCGCCTGACATTCACAGAAAATGTGAGTAATGTCCTTCTCAGCGTACAGGTCAACATTTGACGCAAAGTCCTGTCGTTTTTTTTTAAATAGACTTTGTGCAGAGCATTCAAAAATTTGACGGTTATATTATTTGAAAGAATTTGTCAGAGAAAATAGTCAAATATTTGACAGCGTGGCGTTCAGTGTAATATACCTACTGGCTTAAGTAGAGAGTGGTAGTAGAGAAAAATGATAGCAATTCTGTGAAAACACAACTTTGTGATTTCGATGCATTGAATTTGAATCAGTTTGTGTTTTGTACTACAAGTTAAGCCTATCGGATAATAACAGATCAAATAAAAACGAAATGAAAATTACAAGGGATTTTTATGACGATGAGCTATAATAAAGTCAACAATAATAGGGGATGAAACTGGGGGGGGGGGTTCATAAAAACCGAACTCAACAATATCTCACATTCAGTGGTTTTATGAACAGCAGAAAAATAAACTCAAATTGCTTTATTCTGTTCTCCATCCGCCCGGATTACGGACACCACCCATCACATTGCTCAACAGATGACAGACGAAAAGGCAATGTTTTGGTCTTGTAATTATTATTACACGAATAATATGATAACAGAAGTGGCATATTTTGTCAGACGAGTGTCATGAATGTGAACGGATTTGACATGATTTGTGCCCTATGTATGACAACATCCTGCCATCGGAGATTTATGAATCATGTTACAGGGTAATGTAAGGATAATGTTACAATGTTAATTTTATAGCGAAAAAGTATATAGTCATCAATGAAACTAAATAGCTTTTAGCTGCTTCTATTCTAGTCCCGCGGGGTATGTATTGTCGCGTTTATTTTGATCGAACCATCTCATATATTGTTTTTATGGATTCCATCAGTTAAGCCTGTGACGGCTTAAGGGAATATCGACATGAATTTCCATCAGATGAAAAGTGCTCGTCATTTCAATCAATAAAGGATTCTCAGTTACATGTAGTCATGGCATTCACACTCCATAAAACCGACAGACAATGGTAGTATAGTACGATGCGATTGCCCCACAAAGAGAGCCCTTCTAAAGCGATATTTCGGCGACAATTCGAGAATCGAATTGACAGTATAGTATGATAAAGGGGTGGTTATTTATTGCTTCCAGAACTATGGCAAAGAAATTCTCAAGGAGTCTGATAGCATTGAAAATAAAATCACATTTCAATGGTAAGAAGCCAGGATTTGGCTTTGGATTGTCTTTGAAGAATGCAAGAGGACTGAAAAAGGCTACCAGCTTTATCGCAATAAAACTGTAGGAGTTAATCTGGAAAACTTTAACGATAGATATACGATATTTAGTTTCTGTGCAAGGTTGTCTATTCCAGCCTAGAAGCTGACGGAAACACACAGAATTTTCAATTTTAAAGATGTAGTCTTTGAACAGGTAGTTTTCAAATTTTTTATTTACTCTTTTCTTTAACGTCGTTGGCGTTTCACCATGAAATGTTTTTCCTCTAGATTTTAAAACCGATGCCGTATTTTTTCTTCAATACTCTCAATCGCGTGTGATTGCTCTTTCTTCACATTGATCGGCCGCAATCGAAACGTTTTTTATGTCCACAGAAAAGGATTTCACTTTTTATGCAGACTGCATTAATCCAAAAATAATGATTTCTCTTTTTTTCCTTCCCAGCGCCGCCTTACTCGATTATATGGAGTTTCATGGGTGTCAATGGATAGCTCTTGAGGAGCTCCTTCTAACCTTATACGATTTCTGTATTTCGTCTTGGCTTTTCTATGTGTTTGAGATATTCTATTAAATTTTGATAACTTTAATCTTTAACCGCACATTAAAATTTCTTATTAACCAGTCCAAACTATTATTCTTATCCTTTAGATAAAATCATATAGAGTTAATACTCTATATGATAATATGTAGTACTCTCTCCAGTCCGAAAAGTTTGAAGCGCATAGAGTCGAGTCGAATCCGGAAACCAATTTTTAAAAGATTTAACAGAAAGCCCATTAATGTCAAAAACAATTTGAAAGCTCATCAGTCCTAAGAGATATGTCAGAATTCGTTAAAATGGTCACAGTCAATTAACACCCCTTAGGGGTTGAATAGCGTAAAATTCTGAAATGAATTTTTAGGATTAGCAAATAGAAGTAAAATCGAATCCGATATTTCTTAAAACCTAAAAGTGGCGAATAAAAGTTATGTATTATTTTATGTCCGTCCGTCCGTCTGTCCGTCCGTCCGTCCGTCCGTCCGTCCGTCCGTCCGTCCGTCCGTCCGTCCGTCTGTCCTTCCGTCCGTCCGTCCGTCTGTCCGTCCGTCCGTCCGTCTATCCGACCATCTGTCCACCCGCCCGTTCGTTCGTTTGCACGATAACTAAAGGACGTGTTGGAAATTTCGCTACCACCTGTAAAATGGCAACAATCTGCACTCAAAGAAAAAATATGATTGTGGCAACCATATTTTGGGAGAACCTTACTTTGATTGAGGTTATAGTTGCCACAACATGTCACATGTTTAGCTCAAACAAAATTATGATTGTGGAAACCTTGGTGTGTGATTCACGCAACCTTCTTTAATAATATAATGGTTGGGTCAATCATAAAATTTATGTGACATGGTTGCTTGAATCATAGTTCTGATTTCAGAACCTTGGTGTATGATTCACTCAACCTTTTTTACTAATATAATGGTTGGGTCAATCATAAAATTTATGTGACATGGTTGCTTGAATCATAGTTCTGAATTCAGAACCTTGGTGTATGATTCACGCAACCTTCTTAAATAATATAATGGTTGGGTCAATCATAAAATTTATGCGACATGGTTGCTTGAATCATAGTTCTGATTTCAGAACCTTGGTGTATGATTCTCGCAACCTTCTTTTATAATATGATGGTTAGGTCAATCATAAGATGCATGTGACGCTGAAAAAAAAAATTCACAAAGAAAACACTTTCGATCATAAATAAATGACTTAAACAACAATTAAACACTCGCGAACAAAGCACACATAAAATTGGAAGAAGCGATTTTACACCGCGAACGACTCTTTTCGTACTCTGAGAGGTATGGTTGTGGGAATTATTTTATCAAATTATATGGTTTCACTGATCATAAAATATTGTTGTCGTGATTATAATACACAATTACATCATGTAACGAGAATGATTGGTACAACCATATTAAATTTCAGTAGGGATATATGTTTAATGCAACCATATTATGTTTTCACGAATTATATGCTATGGCTTGTACCATTATAGGCATGATCACTGGAAACATGTCAGTTTTACAATACTTAGAAGAACTTTAATATAGTCAATGCAACCTTGGAATAAACATAGTTTTTCTTTCAGTGTGCCAACAGTCTGGGAGCAACTTTATTATTTTTTCGGTAGAAGTTCAGAATACGTTCAATTCGGAGATGCGATGTAGGTTACTGTGTGACTGAAAACCTAACAAAAAGTTCGGCAAGCGTTAGAATATCGTCGGGCTAGAATACTTATGCCGCTGCTGCAAATATCATATGAACTATATAATGGGATCATTTTCCGGGATGCGGTTTAGGGGTTTAAAAAGGAAAACAGACTGAAAATAGGTGTTTATTAAACAAGCCTGTGGCACTGAAAAGATATTCAATATCTGATTAGACCAGAGTGATATGGAAAAATTCATGAAAAAGTATACCATCACTTTACACCTCCTTAGGTGTTGAATTTCAAAAAATCTTTAAAACACTTTCTAGGTATTTATATGTAGAATCCGTAGAATAAAAACGAATTCAATATTTGGGAAGACCTATTAAATATAATGAAAATCGTGAAAATATATGCATTCCATTTTCACTGATCATTTTTTTCCTCCTTTCGTAACGCCAATGGATATTTTCGAAACCAAAATTGCACCACCCCATACCTCCATCCCACCCCTGAAAATAATGTCAATTTAACGGGCGTACCCAGTCTATTCATGATAAAAAATTTCAATCTAATAGCTCAACGGTTTTGGGAGCTACAAACGATTTTGCGTACACCAGGCGACATACGGCGCACGGCGGACAGACGGACTGAACATTTTTTTTGCTTTTTTCGTGTCTACTAGTCATAAAACTTGAAAACAAATTTTGAGTGTAGCAAATTTTTTATTTTAAAATCGAAACAATAAGGTATTGTATTATTAATAATTAGCCGCGTACCGCGTTCCATCACCCCTGTTACTCCCGTTTATCCATTGGTCCTGTTTCTCCCGTTGATACATTACTCCCGTTTCGGGTACACTTTCTCAGCTCAAGGAACGGGAGACATTAATGCCTTTTTTCATTTTTCTCCATCCCCCATCCTCCATCCACCATCCTCCGTTCTCTATCCACGATCCTCCATCCACCATCCTCCATTATCTATCCACCATCCTCCATACTTCATCCACTATTACTTAGCAGCTAACGTCATCTTTTATCGGTCCTATAATCAATGATTACGTTTGAGATAAATGATCCTGATCCAATTTTTAATATAAAAAATGCTTTCAAAAAATCTTGTTATAGAACAAATTATAATAGAACACATTTTTATTTAAATAGCTTTAACGATTCAGAAGTTATTGGTGTATGTGGCAGTAGACGCCCTGCAACCTATTTTTTGTTCCCAGTCATATGAAAAGCCTCATGAAAGTCGGTCGCATTGTAACAGCTTTATTTGAAATTTGTTCAACAGTGTACTCTGTACTACTAACAAACGTTCACATTTATGGATGAATCAAACACTATTGTTGATATTAATTTATTCATTATTAAAACATTTTCACACATCTCCGAGTAAAATGGTATTTCATCGTTGTTCCAGACTTGTACAGCACGAATGCTAATGTGGACATTATAATAAAGCACTGAAAATGGTAAAGACATTCTGGCTCAAGCTTCGTATACCCTGATATGCTCTAGTTTTGTTGATCATCGAAAAGCATACAAAATATGGTAATTCCTAAGAAATTGGTTGCTGAGCGATACATCCCTCTTCGCCTTAATTAAATAATCTAACCGAAATCTAAAATGCATAGCTTTCGCTTTAATACAAAGACTAAAATTCATGTCCAGGAGTTTCACTTTGTATCACCTCCTCTCGTCCTTTTATAACTCCTTCCACAGTAGCATTATTTCGAAATCAATTAAAATTTTATGCTGAGGTTTTCTCTGTGTGGTCCTGTTCATGTCGTTATCAGAGCACTTCAATTCCAGTGAGTTTGCTTGAATGTAGTACGTCTGTATACAGGCTCCAATTCGGACACTAACGATTAATGGCGAACATTTCTCATTCGAAATTCAAATAATTTGCCACTGTCCAAGGCAGCGGGAAACAACCGAAAAATTTCGTTTGTCAGAACAGCTAAATTAGTTTCAGTTGAGGGATTTCATTTCAATTGCTCCGTATTTTGAGTGTGAGTATTTTTTCCGTCACTGTGATTGTTTTCGTTTGTTTCTACGACAAATTAAATATTAATTTAATTCAATTTCGTTTGTTGGAGTCCTATCCTGCTGATGTTCAATAAAATGAGCAATCACTTTGGTAATCATTTCGATTTGAGGATTCAAATATTTCACTATCCGACAATAGAAATTTAAATTAGTTAAAACGAAAAAACATGAAAATCAATTTGAAAAGATTTGAAAATCCAGACACAAAAAAAATCTGATCCAAAATGTGGGAATGGTGGCCAAAAACATCCTATCTCTTATGAGTATTTTGAAGATAAGCTTAGTAATAGTTTGCTGAGAGATTCTCTTTCTAAAAACAAATTTCCCCATAGCGACAGGCATTTGAGAATCACTGCCTTATTCTTTTGCTCGCTTGCATGTCATATGGGTATGCCGATGGGCACCAGTTTTGGAAGGCAAGACCGCGTTTGTACAGTGGCTCTGGAAAGGATTCGAATACTTAATGGCTGGTTGTAAGGCGCTATATCTTAACGCAAATCAAGGAGTCTATAAAGTAAGCTCGGAAACGATGGTAAAAAAGGTTTTCGTGAATAATGGAAAAAACTATGATATATTAATGGATTTTATAAAAACACACTTTTTCTTAAATAATTTCGGATACAGAACACAAAAGGTGGAATTTTTATAATTGCGACGAGCGCGCGTTAAGTGATGCGACGCGATAGCATCTGATTAGAATTTATATTTTTTATCGCCCATTCATAATTTTGACATCTACCTCGGTTCCATTTCAAATTTGTGAAAGGTAAATATGAAAACAGCACGAGAAAGTAATAACCAATTCAATTTCTTGTCATTTCCAAAAAAAATTACGGAATTCGTGTTCAACCCCTCTTAGGGGCTGAAATAGGAAAAGACTGAAAAACAAATTTTAGGCGATTATTACGCAACACCGTGAAAGTGGAAAGATATAAGAGATCTGGTCAGGTCTGGGGAATATGGCAGAATTCGTGAAAAAGTATACAACCCCCTTGCACCCCCTTAGGGGTAAAATTTCAAGAAATCCTGAAAATACTTTTCAGGTATCTATATGAAAATGGCGTAAAATAAAAATTAATTTAATATTTAGGAAGTCGTTATAGATATGACGAAAATCCTGAAAATATCGTATAACCCTCGTACCACACTACCCCTATTAAAACCTAATTTTTTTCCTACATGACACTACTGTAGCTCTATCAAAATATCAATCTCAGAGTTTTATCATTCTCGAGATATAAAAATTAGAACCATTTCCACCTCCACCTCCCCCACCCTAAAACTCTACACCCTCACCTTCAAATTTTCTTTTTTTACTAGGGATCTATTAGGCCTACTTGTGGTAAAAATTTTAAGCATCTATGTTATACTGCTCTTGAGATATGAGACGTGAGATTTTAGAAAAATTCTTATCCCCTCCACTCATATGCTCTACCTCCCTCTTAAAAAATTTTAATTTCACCAAACTTTATTTGTCAACTCTTATACACAAATCGAATTTTCTTTAACTAGTGCAATTCCTTCGTGAGATATCGTAATCTAAAGATTTTCCCCCACACCCCGTACGCCACTGCCACCATTAAAATTTTTTTTTCCGATCTATTCTCCTAGTATGTCTAGATATGTTTCTTAAGTTTAAACTTCGTGACATTAACCGCTTAGGAGATATCGATTTTAAAATGTCGCAATGTCGGCTTTTTTGCATTTTGGACTAATTATTTTTTACCCCACTATTTTTCTGTAAAAGGGTCTACTATTGAAGCTCTATATAAATTCTAGGTTTCCTTTTCCTAGCATAAGCAGTTGCTGAGATCTGGAAACCAAAATCCACGTTTCGGACTCAGCTGAGTCTGAGACTTTATCAAGTCCTTTATGGGGCTTGGTAAAGGACTCAGTCGAGTCCGAAACATATGCGTGATGTTTCGGACTCGACTGAGAATTATAACAGTATTTACCGGAAAACCTGTATTTTCAATCTAAAATGTATACTGTGAAAACATTCATCAAAAAAATAATTAAAAAGATTTTTAATTTCGTGAAAAATAAAACTGATCCCTTGGGATACGATAATTTAACTGGAACTTTCCATAAGTAACATGATTGTATAAAAAGGAACTCAAAATCCATAAAATTAAAAACGCGAAAAGGCCAAATCTGAATAGTTTGGCTGCATGCCATACTCTAACAAAGGCTTTCAAAAGAGTGCTACCAATTGTGCCGCTCAATATGATGAAAAAACGTTATTGTATATGAATATGACGGCTTACTTGAGAAGAACTTGAAATCGGAGGCACACTGTATGCTTCTACTATGAACAAATTTAATTTCACTGCATGAAGTGAACTTTTCATATAAATAGGAAACTTCCTTAATTCCGAAGAAAACTCCATGCCAAAATCTATCTACATGACATAAAAGTCATGTCAAAGTCATTTTAGGACATCATTAAGACTATAAGTACTCTGTCCCGTAAGCTGGTAAAATTAATTTCGGTTCTAGTATGACGGCAAATTATGCCGAGAACTTTTCTCATTAAACTCGCTGACTAAGTCACTTTTACAAACACTTTCCGGCTTTAGAAAATCGTATGCATAATAGTTTCCAGGCCATCCATATTTTGTAATATGCGAAATAAAAATGCATGTTCTCACCAGGTACCTACTTGTAACCTTGTGTACTGTACTCGTAGGTAAGTACTTAAGAAATTCATTTTAGCTATTAGGGGAATAATGCATCGTTGCATTTATCTCGGGACACGGTCTAAAAAACAAACCTGAAAACCTTTTTTGTACTCCTAACAGGCTACTGAGTGCATTTAGTATAATTTGTTCTGATGAATGTGTGAAGTGGCTTGGGAGCTTATCTACTTTGTTACAGGTTCCTCTTTTACTTGGATGGAGTTCTAGGTTTTCGGTGGAAAAAAAACTTTTCCTTCAGCTCTTTTAATGTTTTTCGAAAATTGTACAAGAGAGACCAATTTGAAAAGAGAAAAAGGTTAGGAGCAATAAATATGTTTTGAAGGAAATCAATTACAAATTACAAATCCATATGCGATTTTGATGATTACCAATATATCACGTTAACGGCAACAAAATAACAAATTAAAGTTACACCACTTTATTAGCTGGTATGTAAACTAGGTCATCCATAGAGACAAAATTCAAAACTGTATTTGGAAAAGATACTATTAGAACAACAATCCTAGAACATTTTTTTAAATGCGTAAATTTGAGTTTTTTAAACGCATTATTACTTATTTCTTGAATAATTAATATGTCATTTTTATTAATATAATGCTAGAAAAAATATTAAAGAAGGTCTTCCAAATTTTAAAAAATTTTCATTATTGTTATATATGAAGACTCCTTCGGGTAGCTGTCTGCTCACCAATATTGAACGATAACTTTAGAACACTTTAAGTTACGACTTTGAAATTTTATACACATTAATTTTATGATAGTCGCAGCTGAAACTATTAATATGAAAAATATCCCATAAGTCCTTCATGTAGTTGCCATACAAAAATTCTGTAAAATGTCCTAACTTACTTTATGGAACTCACTATAAATCAAAAAATCGAGTAGCCGCTATACAATAATTTCTACCTGTAAGTAAAAGGTCATGTATTAATTGCTTGTGCACTCCTCATTCTTTTGATATATTTCCAACTAAAATATAAATCGGAGTTCAGTATTTCATCTAGAGTATCATACGATTGGCTTGTAGCCGATCGTGACTGCGTTATGTTTTTCTAAAAATCAAAATTAGTTCGCTGATAGACAGCGAACGATGCCAAATTACATGAACGAAAAACGATTTCAAACGATTAAAATCCTCTCAAGGAAGAAAAATCAAACAGGGATAAAAAATGGTCGTACCGGACTCATGGGGCCTTAACCGCTTTCCGGACTTTGTTCAAAAAATAATAAATCCAGATTGTTGATATTTGTTTTTAATTTTGTTGAATATCTGAAGAGAACTTTAATCTTTAATTCTAAAGTTTACCTTCAATGAAAATTGTTTATCCAAAAATCACCTTTCCTTAGATTAAATTAAACATGGCGCACTCTCCTCACGAAGGGTTGTAACGATAATCCGGAATTAATTTAAATAAAACCGTCGGGGATATTACTTGCGAACTAACTATTTTTAATAACGAATCCATTGCATAATAAATTTAAATTTGTTACATAAACAGAGAGTTCACTCGATCAATTTTCGCTGATTAGTACTGGAACGTAGCAAGCTGAAAATGCAATTTAAAGCAAAACTTCCCTCACAATTTTTAAGGTTAATTAAAATTAATGTGAAAATGCGAGGCATTTCTGAGGCTGTTATGAATCCTGTTCCTCATAATGCCGTACTATCCTATGTATTACAATCCTAGATCATGTTGGTCGAAATTACGATGTTAATATTAAAAACAAACAGGAACGCAAAAAGGAATTACGCGTAGTGGGGGGCACGTTGATTCAAAGGACCTTGCAATTATAACTACACCAATTTGCAGCCCAGTCCACTGTACAAGTACATTGTTCTAATTACGCAAATGCACATCACACTCGCTCGTTAATCAACGCTGGATTACATTAGCACCGAGGCGTTTTTAGCAGAAATTTACATTATAAAAGTTGATGATACGACGGAAAGGTTTCACCAACGATTTCACCTGTCACGAATCCAATTTCAACGAATTTTCCAGGGAGATTTTCCTACGCCGGAAAGTTTATTCGCCGCGTACGAGTAACATATGTAATCTTTTGCGAATTATGAACGAGTTCTTGTGACCTCGGAGCAAATAGATTTCGGTAATAAGGAAACTTTTTCGTTTTCTGAACACGAAGTACGTTTTACGTGTGTGCACTATTAGAAGAATCTTTCCTGAGAGAATACGACGTGCTAATGGTTAAGCAGATACATACATACATTTTTAAGGACTACGACTATGTTTGTGAGCCTTAATTTAAAACGGTGTTAAGTGCTTTAAAATTCGTATTTAATGCGTTGAAACAATAAAGTTGCACTGTGCTTGCTCGAGTAGTAAGCTGCCATATAAAAGTCATTGTATTACAACCATTTTATTCAAAATAAATGTTTTCAAAAAATTTGATATGAAGACAAAGTTGTGTGTAACATTAAAACATTTAGGCCTATCGCATACTTGAGACTAAACAGTCGGTCAACTGTTTAATCACATCGAGCCGCGTACACTCTTACCTATCCGACTAAACTGTTTAGTCGTTGTTCATTCGCACATTACTCAACCACTGGCCGAATGTTACATCCAATTGGTACTAGAGAAAAGCAGTTGTGTAAGACTTTTAATTTGGCCAGTGGGTGCATCTAGATAAGATGCCGTACATATAGAGGCTAATGCGTTTGAAAGGGGGATGTTTAGTATCAATGTGCGCCCTTCCACAAAGCTTTTTCATTCAACTAGTCTATCGTGCGATTTAAAATCTCTAGTCTGCGGGTACTCTCAGAATAGATAAAGAATGGTTCTAACCAAAAAATAGACTTGGTAGTACAAACCTGTGGTAACTAGTAAACGGAAGTGCTGGAAAATCAATCGTTTCGTTGTATAAATTTTAAGACGTACCCAAGCCTTACGGCAACATTTTAAAATCTATTCATTCTGTAGAGTCATTCTGTAGTGGTTTAGTGGCTAGGGCACTTGCTTTTGGTTCGAATCTGCTTGGCGACAAGCAATTTTCGAGAATGGTATTAGGTGCCAGACTACCAGTTCACTCGGCTGTAAATGATTACCTGTTTAAAATCGTTGTAATAATCACAGACGAGCGTGTGGCTTACCACTGCACCTTCTACTGTTCCTTTGGTCTAATAATGAATAAACTCTAGCATTACTTCAAGGCCAGATTGGCCTGTTGCGCTATTGATTATTAGTATTAAGTTGTAGAAGGAATTCAGATGAATGTTTTGATAGTAAAAAACATAGCGCCTCTTTCCAGCTGAAATATCTAAAAAAAATATATGCACTGTGCAATTAACGTACATATGAAGCACATGACTATATTGCAAAGTGCTAGAAAAAGAAACAACAAAATAAACAGTGACCTTTATTTCGTATTGGCAACAGAAATTCCAAAGCATATGCCGAATACATCACAAACTTATTAAGTTCGGATTACCAATAGTAGTCCGGTATGTTTGCTATACCGATACCACCCAAACCATATAACATTTCCGAGAAGTCCCAAAGAACGGATTGGAGTAACACGAGCAAATTTTCCGGTTATTGTCCCCAACATTATTTATTAATTACTTCCTCTGGTAATTTCTACGGAAGTCCCAGTGGTGACAAAGTTATTAAATTTACGTTTACGGACATGACTTGTGTTTATAATAACGTTTTCATCAAAAGGGATAATTTGAAAATTGCGAAAATCTGGCACGAAACGGAAACTTTTTAAGAGAATAAATAAATTATTATATAATGGAAGAAGTTTTGAAATATTTTATTACGCGTTTTATAGTTACCAGCCAGATGTAGTACTGAAGAGTAATTACTTAATGCGTGTGATTAGAATCTCATTAATTTCATATATTTCTGTGCTTCAGTATGTGAGCTATGAGATTATTTATCATGCAGGATGATTCGCCAGCACATCGACTGCGAGCCGCCATGAAGGATAATTTTTTTGCCAATTAATTCGACGTCAACTTCTCTGATCGTTAGCGAATCGTAATGACAAATCGAAAACGGATCGCTTTTCTACGACGCAAACGATTTGCTGATGTACTCTACACATGATAGGCCGTTGCACATAACAAACAAGTCGCTAGTGAACATCTTAATTGAATCGTACATAGTGAAAATGGTTTATATTAGAGTAGGTAAATTACCTACTCCGAAAGCAGTAGAGCTACTATTGTCAAATTTCTTTACGCACTCTTGTGATTTTTACTAATAAAATGCATACATAGGTGTGGAAATCAATCAAAAATTTGTAAATTTACTGTTTACCATTATGTTTTCCATCAATAGTAATGGTAAAATTACATGCTTCTGTAATTAGAGGGAAAATTACATAAGTAACTTGTAATAATTACACAACATATGCGTAATCAATACGCATCAGTAATGTAATAATTGCACAATACCTGCGTAATCAATAAATAACGCAGGCGTAATTATTACATAGAGAATGCAATTATTACAAACTTTCTGTATAAAATTTACATTATATTATAATCCTTCGTAAATCCTACATTTAATTCAAATTTATGATTATACAGTAAAGTCATAAACTAAAAGCTCAATTTCACAATATTTGTACGTATTAAATGAGTTGATAATGCAAAAAAAAAGTTATTATGGTTACTCTTACAAAACTAATTTACAAATATTACACAAAAACATTTCGATGATTTCACAAACCTGGCGACGTGAAATTGAATGAAATGAATTTTCGCGAACTTGCTTATTTTGGCGTGGCATTACACAGTATTTTAAGTAAAATTACATTAAGCCTCGTTTTATTTTTGTAATGGTGTAATATAATCGTGGCGCCTAAATTTACAACTAAAGTTCACCTTACGTAATATTGCCTATTTGTGCGCTAAAAACAATTATACGTCAATAATACGTACACATGGATTGTGTATTTTGCCTCTTATTTTTACTGTAAATTGCTACCCAGTCAGATAAATTAAGCGTTTAAAAATACGCAGTTTTACGAATTTTGTTGAATTCAATGAAAGTTCGTTAATTTACTATATCAATGCGGAATATTTAACTACTTTAACGATAGTAATTATTACCAAAATTTTTGGTGTATAGCTATAAACCAAGGATCAGTTTAAACTACAAATAAAACTAAATATACCATATGTTCATGAACTTCATATTTACTATTAATTCATTTCTTGACTATTTCCTTTAACGAATTTTAAACTATCTATTGTAAAATTACATATTTTTAACTGTATTATACTTTGTATTATTTTTATTGTAATACTTTACCTGGTATTAAATTCAGCTGTAATCGCTTAAAAAGAGAAGATCGCCTAAATCCTTAATTGTTTACACGTTGGAGGAAAACTTATTGAATTGTGCGTGTTAGGAAAGCATGTAAGAATATGATTCGCTGCTGTCTACTGTAATAAAGCTGGCATGGTTGACTTCAGAAAAAAAAACCAACATTCTGCTCACATAATTATTAGGTCGAGACCAAAAACAATGTTTGGGGCAAAGTTATGACTGAAACGAGGAGAAAATAAAATTTATTTGAATTGTTTTTATTTATTTCATATATTATATTTATTTCCATGAGTATTATATTTATTTCCATGAGTATATAGTAAAGACAATAACAAATGAATTTAAATTTTTTTATTTTCTCCTCGTTTCAGTCATAATTTTGCCCCAAACATTGTTATTGGTCTCGACCCAATAATTATGTGAGCAACTGTTTGTAGGTACATATAACATATTTCAAGAAAATTCACTGATATATTCAAATTTCGTTCATCACTATATAACATCACTTAGCACTATATAACATCACTTAGCAATCAAACAATGTGTCAAGTATCGCACGTATCCTTTTACCTACCTTACATTCGAATTTTCACTTCTTCTTTTAGACAGGTGTTAATGTGAAAAGTATGATTGCCTTTAGGATATGCGATACCGTTGTCTTCATAATCGATAGATTTTTTTTAGAGTTCAGTATACGACTTCACACTTCTACTAAAAGTTAAAGCTACCCTGAGGACATAATGTGTAATAAATATGTCAATTTTGGATACGCTTGTTTCCACTAAGGACACATCTACGTACAGTTGTTCGAAAAGTTTTCTGCTGACCATAAATTCCAATGAAACAAACTTTTGAAACTTGTGCGGTTGCGAAATGCATTCGGGGGGGACGGGGGGGGGGGGGGGACTCTGAGAATCATACAAAATAAGAAATTTGACAAAATATTCAAAATAGTTTCCATGTCGACGAAATTAGTTGTAAATTATTCGAAATGACGACTAATGGTATAATAAAGCAAAAAATCAAAGCTTGTTGAAATATCAGCTAGCTTATCTTCAAGTACCTTCACTTCAGAATTTCTAAGGATTGAATTCGTCAAGGCGAATCTTCAAGATCCCATTGGAGGAAAGTGGTTCATTATATTCGATTATTTTCGTAACGATGGCAAACTTAACCCAGCTGGTTTCTGATAAGATGTCGACAAATTCGCTCAAGAGTTCAGCCAACTGCCAGGAAATTAAAATAAAATTCTAATGAAATTCTGACTTCCTTATGCCCTTGTCTCGTTGTCTTACGTTGTTGTGAAGCTTAGATAACAGACGACTGTAATAAAATCAAATAGCATGGATCTACATACATTCCATGGAAATTTTTTGAGATTTTTACGTTTTCGATGCGGTGGAATGTTTTGAATGGTATGAAGATAAACGGCTGACAGATTTAGGTAACTGACAAGTAGATTTCAATGTCCTTTAAGGCGCTTTGTATTTAAAAATGGAGATGATCTGATTTTTTTATTAGCAGTTTCTTGGACAACGGATATCACAACAGTATTACTCCCTCTGTCCATCTTTTGAACTTCTGCGTATGCAAACGCGGTTGAAGGCTCGTATCTCACGAATCCTTTTAAGTATTATTATATTGCACATTTATTGGTGGGTAGGTAGTCTACCCTATATCTTTTAATGGAGGTTTTTGAAGTTTTGGAGCAGCTCATGCTAGGAAGTTGAAACTTAAAACTTATATAGATTTGTAATAGTGGAGCAATTTGTGAAAAAAGTCATCTTGGATGGTCTGTGCGGAAGTGGTTGGGGAAATGCACCCGAAACGCTCGAAACACGGATTCGCGGGACATTCGAAAATCCATTTCTCCAGAACAATTCATGCCAAAAAGCTGAGACTGTGATTGTAATTGTTCGTGGGCATATTAGTGAGGTACCTACAAAAAAAAAAAAAAAATCAAATTTATTTAATTTTTCCAAAAAAATAACATCTTTTATCTCAAAAATTGTTAAGAGTAGAATATTGGAATTTCTACAGAGGAAATAATTTTGGTATTAAGAAATTTCATATATCCGCGGGATTACGGAGCAAAAAAATGGTCAGTAAAAATTGGGTGCAATAATTTCACGAATTTTGTCATATTTCTTGGGTCTTCCGAAATATTGCATTACTTTTGCTTCTGCGAAAACTGCAGATAAATGCTTAATCCGACATCCTGTATCTTTTTCCTAGTAATTCAACCTCTAAGGGGTGTAATTCCTACATATCTCTTGGATCTTGTTAGATATCGAAAACGTTTTTCTTCTACGGGCACCACCGTTACTTATACAAGCCCTAAGACATTGTTAAGGTGTTGTAGGTCTAATGAGATTTGATATTGATTTTTCCTACGAAATTTGATTTCAAATTTGTGTCAAAATGATTTCAGGATATTTCAAAATTAAATTCCCAAATTCGAGTTGCTTCAGGGTAGAGATTTAATATACATCACTAATTTTCAGGTAAACTGAATTATATGAGACTAGTAATTCTAGTCCCCATACAAAAGTCTCTGAAAAAATCGTAGATTCATCATCTGTAACCCTTGCTGCTATAGCCCATTAGTTGTTAGGTAAAAATTAAATGTTTACAGTATGATTCAAACAAAACCTACAGAGTTGGCCATTTCAAATTTTCCAAAATAAAAGTAAGTACTTATTCTAGTATAGTTTCGTAGAAAGACTCTTAAAAATAGGTTCCTGATATCTGACAAACTCGCGAAATCTTGGCAATGCCTTGATCCATTAAGTTAAAATGAAATGATTCAGTCTCAGTCGAAAATGTTGGATTCTTTTTTAAAAATGACACAGTTCTTTCGAGTGCTGTTTTCAGTTACTAAAGTCCTTGTTCATATCATTGCCACTTGCCATTGTTTTATGGTCGAGACTAAAGTGGAAAACAATGTACCTACTTTGTAGTAACTTGGTCGAAAGTAAAGACTGAGTTTGAAGGAATTTTCGTGAGCTCTTCTGCCACATAAAATTATTTACTTTGATAATATTTCCCTTAGTGATCCATAAAGACTTGAAAGGAGTATGCAAATCGGAGTATTTTGATTTATTCCATCTCTCAAGGCCTCATTCCCAGTTATTCCGATGTTGGCAAAGTTATACTGCCTTAACATAAAAAACCACCCCCTCTAATCTCTAATTTATTAAAAAGCAATTCAACACAACATTTACAACCTGCCATAATATTTGCATTGGGCTACAAAACGTATACCTGCATTACGTACGAATAATGAACCTTGACATCACCGTGTTAATAGTTAATAACGTTGTCCATCTGAGAATCATAAAGTCTATGAGAACTGGCTAAGGATCAGGCAGTCCTGGAACGTAGCATGGCTTGCCTTGTCATAAAATAAGAACACAGTCGCTTTATTACCACGAACAATTACCTTCGAGACAAGGATGTTTAAATAATTGGTTAGAAGCAAGATGGAAGCAGCACTGAACCGGCAGATGACATAACAAAAAGTCCTAGAGGTGATGTCCTATATTTGAGACTCGATGGTACACTATCATATTAGGTTCGAAATACTAAAGAGCTGGATGGATGGAACCAATGCCATAGTTTATGTTGAAAATAACAAAGGATATGTCGACATTTGACGCAAAGGACATGAAACACAGTCGAACTTTCGAAGTCTGTGAAACTGCTGCATTGAACGAAACTTAATCTAAAGTGGACATATCTGTGGACCTGTTTAATTATGAATGGTGCATTCATAGGTTTACTTGATGGAGGTCCTGTTTCGAAATGTTTACACACCTACGACACGCATGTCGAGTTTCGAATTCCGAAATTATTTAATTATTGCGAAAGGATCCATTACGAGCACTATATGCCAAAACGTAATTCGATAAAGTGCTCCCTTTGGCGATTCGCTTTACATCTCAGTGCCGGGTAGATTAAACTTGCCCAAGTTTTGCTGAAATTTATTATGGATAGTCTGCTGGGAAGTTCAGTTAAGTGACTTTGAGTGAGTCGGCTTATCGACGGAAACTAAACGCTGGAAAGAAGAATTCGACGGGAAGTGTTAGGTACGAATTTCGTATTTAATTTCCCGTATCAATTTCCTTCTTATTATGGAAGATTCAATCGGGATATCATTTGAAAATAAAATGTTTTTAAAATCTAGTGATACGGAAGTCGCGAAATTGAATTTTTTATGATTAGCCGCTTTGGGTGCCTGAAAATCAAACCATTTGGGCTAATATCATACCACCATAGTACGCTCCATAATCATACTCTTAAATATTTAACTTTAAATTGCTGTTCTATTCCAGTGAAGGTGCTCTTACACTAGCAACTTTTCAAGCAATTGATTGCCCGACGACTAAGTATTGCGCTAGTCACTGCTGAGCAACGAGTTGACCACCAAGTGATCCATATCGTCAATTGCTGATGCTGCTGAATGTGGTTGTATGTTTTCGTGTCACGAAAATTGTGTGGAGTTGCCGCAAATTGAGAAATTTTAATCGTTCGTGTAAGAGCACCTTAAGAACATCACTTAGCTGTGCCGGATTAAAGCCATCTGATGTTCAAACAGTAGATAGTATATCCTTTTAAATCTATCCAGACTAAATTCTATTTCCTTCATAGAAATCTGCACCGATAATAAATCATGCTATGTACGATATAAAATCCACCTGCACTCCATTAATAATCGAATCGATAAGTCATTAATGTCACATTCAAGTTCAATTACATTCCATCCTCGATAATCTGATAAATCGTTAAAAAAAAATCAACGTTTCAATAGAAAACTCAACGGATAAGTTTGTCCGTTTCTGTATTTCTCTATCTCTAACTGGAATAGTTCGCGTAGGCATCAATTAATTCAGTTTTCTTGTCAGTCCGAACTTTAAAGAAACTTTTCTTCAAATTGGAGATTTCATGAAAATTCACAAGAGAAATTTTTTTTTGAAAAATAGTTGGACTAAACTTCCTTACGGTCCGTTTCCTTCTTGAAAGTTAAGAGCAAAAGCATTGCTCAACGAATTAGTGAAGATATTCCTGTGATCGATTTAACAAGCAAGTGCACTGTTTCGTCTAAATCTTTTTTTTTAACATCTTCAGATTTCTGCACAGGTACTTGTTTTATTTTTCTTGGAAAATTTCTTCCGTAAAACTTTTGATGACTGTATCATTCGGTGCCTTCCTTTATACCAACCGACTTTAAGTCAGCCAATTCAACAGAATTTCACATGGAAAAAACATTAGCGAAATTACACGGAATTTCTTACTTAAAATCTGTAGAAATATGTACTATAATTTTCAAATTACTAATCGTAGAGATATCAATAAAATTACCTGGGAGTTGCAAAGGAAAATGTATTGTAATATCGCATTTTCCAAAAACTTGACAATGAAAAATGAGCTAATTGATTTTACTTAAGAACTTTGTACAACAGGTATTTTTCCTTCATTATAAGAACTGTCGAGATGTAGATTGAAAAACGGTTGCTAATTTTCATATTGTTACATGTATCCTGATAACCCGCACAACCCAATGGCATTAGTTTTCAGTGAGAAAGCCACGCCTGTCAATGTCCAACAGGAAGAGCTCTGTATACTTTTCAAACACTCTTCACTAATACGTTTCCCAGCCCTCTCGAACATTTACCATGGAGCACAGAATAGTCGAGAAAACTATCGACTCAACACATGCTGTATATAAGCACGACTGAGTATGCAGGAAAGAACAGTTTTTATTAGACAGCGAGACGACGTTAAAAGCAGAGGTTTGTTGTTCAGGAGTGAACTGTTCCAAAAAAGCACTTCTTTGAAGTAAGTGAGTGAAGTAACTCACTCCTTATGGTGAACTGCAGTTCCATAAGACACGTGATAAACTTGACCGATCATTTTGTTTTCATCATCTTTTAGATGTACTGACCTTTTTTTTTCCTTTTTTATTGGTCGTCATCTTGTAAATCTACTGACGAAACGATTGAACGAAGAGTTCCGGAACTACTTCACTGAACTGTACTGACCTTTTTTGGTCCTCCTTCTACATGTACCCCACACCTTTTCAAGTAAATTTACATTGGAATGTAATACCATATGGTCAGTAAATTTCAATTTGTAATCAGTAAATTTCAACTTCGAAACAGCAAATTCATTGGATATTTTCTTGAATTTATATTCTAAAAAGGGTGTATAATTAGAACTCTTTAAAATACACTTATTTCTACTTTTAGTATTATTTCTTACTTACTTACTCTAAATAAAACTCTTGACTGTATGTCGGGATCGAACCCGCAATCAATTCTTGTTTTGCTGCGTAAATTTTTCGCGCGTAACCACTGCTTCGCCGAAGGCATTTCATTTCAGTAGAAAACAATTTCGAACGAAGCGTCCAACTTCATTGTTTCAGATATTGCATGTTTTCTTCGTAAAATTCCAATTGATAAGTGGAATTACACGAGAAAGGACGTAATTTTACACGAAACGTAGCGTGATTTTGTGAGGCTTTTCAGTAGTTACTCAAAACAAGGAAATATTGTTGACCTTCTCTTCATGCGGAAAAATTGAAGAGTGAAAAATTTTAATTAATTGATTTACGTGCAATAAATAGATAACACATATATTTGAAGCAAACTTAAATATAAGCTATTTGAAGCAGTGGAAGTAGACTTAGGTCATTAATGCAAACATCTGTTTTTATTCCAAGCTAATATTATAAATTTGAACCTAACACAACACGCTTTGGAGCTTGGATGAATTATTCGTAAATTTTGAAGGAAATTCGTATGGGAGCTAAGGGCTACTGTTTGAACTTCAAATACAATGCAGAAAAATTTTAAATTTTAAATTTTATGACGGTCCATTTTTATTACGTTGACTGTGGAACTTGAGCAAAGAACGGTAGCTACACAGCCCTATAAAAGGCATGTTTACCGTCAACACGTCCTGTTTTGAATAGTATACCTTCACGAATATCCAGTTGTAATTCGCATCCCAGCTGTTTCAGCAATATTTCAAAAGATAAGTATTCTAAATTAGTATAGCAAACGGAAACATGTTTCAAAGGTAATACGTTTTACAACGAACCCAACACTCGTTCGCCAAAATCTCCAACCTTTTCTTTTCCTCCTGTTCAACGAGTGAAATTACCAATAAACAAGATCACATAACCAGATCAAATATTCTTGATCGTTTTTCATTGGTCCGTCGAGCCGGATAAAATTTCATACAAGCAATTTTACCCTTTTTGAATTCGTCAACAAAAATCCATACCAGCAAGTATCAACTTGTAGTGATCACCTGATCGTATTCAGCTACCGTTAGTAATTTCTGGAATGCTTGTAACAACCGAAATATTAGGAGTTAAAAAAATTCGAGTCTTAAGAATCGCTCAATAAGTGCATATCGAAGCTGAAATACTGCTTGAGTTAGTTATTAAGCGATCCATCAATTGCATACACAAATTTATAGAGGACTTTTGAATGGGCAGCCAACCTAGTTTTCATGGATTTGTAAATAAAACATATTAGGAACCTTCAATGTAGGGGAGACCGGAGACAATTGAAACCTTTTCGATTCATGATTTTTTTTCCCAAGCGGCTATCGCAATTTTCTAATAGTTTAAAAGTGTTATAGAGAGTGCATAGACTTTACTTTATATATTAATTGTTTCGTTGATCTACAATGATAAATAAAAGAGATATTTTAAAAAATATTGAAGTCGTCGACATGTTTCAAATGTCCCCGTGGCCTGGGACAATTGAAACATTATTTGGATTAAATGTAATATGTATTTATTGTAATCCAAAATTGTCATAATTAGTCGGATTGTTAAAAATGTGTAAAATTCGTTATGTTAGAACTGGTTCCTCGTGAAAGACTTGTGGTTTGGGGGCACCGAATTGAAAGTTCTTGATTTTTGCTCCATGATTTATGGATTTATCCTCCATGAATACAGAAAACCAATGTCCTTTAGTCATAAAAGTTCATGTTCATGTATGTTGCATGTTTAAGGAGTATTTAAAGGACAATTGGAAGGCTAATTTGTGAATTGAAACAGGTTTCGATTGTTCCCACTTTCATTGTTTCAATTGTCCCCACAGCAGATTTCGATCTAAACACCCTATTGTTTTCTTAACAATGTACCAACGTATGAATTTAAACCATTACAACTAAAGGAAATATACTAAACTAAACAAATAATAATAGTTAAAGCCTGATAGCCGCGTGTTTATTTCTTTTAACACTCTTTTTCGGAAAATGTTTACTCTGATGGTGGAAAAAAACATTTTTTGATATATATACTTTCACTTTTAACTCTAATAAACGGTTTAATAATAATGGGTACTAGGAGCATTTCGAGACGCTTCGTTTGACACTATGAAGTTTAATTTAAACCAAGGATTGTGTTAATTATAGCCATTGATTCAATTGTCCCCGGTCTCTATCTATATCTATATCTATATCTATATCTATAGATATCTATATCTACAGTACAACCAAAGTACTTCATATAGTTCCTTAGCGGCTTTTTAAATAAGGTTGAGGAGGAGATATTATCTCTGTGGTGGCCTCATTCCTTGGTAATCTAACAAGGTTTATTATAATTATTAAGGGTTAATCCAGGGTTGATTTGTTGAGATTCGACAATGAAACTAGGTTACGGAATCCTCCGTGTTAAGAATCCCACTTTTTAGAATTTTTAGCTATTAGCCTAGTGAGAATTTATTGATAGTCTGTAAATGTACCTTAATTTGACGAATGCATCCTTTTTTTTCCAGATCAAAGATGTGACGAGAAACATAAAGAAAGCTGTCGTCGCTGCCACCCTGGAAGAGATGCGAACGAAAGCTTCAGAAAAATTTGGAAAAATTGAATCGGTACCAACGATTCACTTTGACTGCGATGGAACTGAAGTCGACGACGAAGAATACTTTCGAACTTTAGAACCAAATGCCGAACTGATAGCTGTTTTTCCGGGCGAACGTTGGATGGATGTGAGTGTAAGGAAAATTCAGAAAAATCTCTATACAAAAATCGAATTGAATTTCAAAATCGGATTTGAATTGAATCGATTGTCCGAATTTTAAATTTTTTTTTGGCAAGTCTTCCTCTGTTGTAAATAGTGAGATCTCAGCAATATTTTCTTAGAGTGACTTCTTTTTCTTTAAAAGTAGAAAGAAATCACGCTTATTGTGACAGAAATTGCTGGAAGCTGCAGAGGAGCTCCTGAAGTGTCTTTACCCGACGGAGTTAGGATATATTCCTCAATTTATACAACAGGCAAAACTTAGTTTTCAGTCGTCTTTGTTTCTATTGTCTTCCTAGAATGTATTTTAAATCGTCTTTCAGCGCTAAGATGAAGAGGCTCTCTTGGATGTGAACTATTTTCGAAGGAAACGTCTTGCTTTTGTTCGTAAAGATGAACACCAACTAGAGTATAAAACGAACATTTTATATTGAATGGAGGTTAAGAAGTTCAGCCCCATAATACAGACTGGGAAGGGTAGTCACTGGTTTGGGTGAATTGAGTAGTTCCTTTTTCTATTGTTCAGATCGGCTTTTATTTTGGTTTCATAAAAAGTTATTTATTAATAGGTTTGGGCAAAGTTTCTCAATTGGATATGGCTTTCGGAAATGGTTGCTGAGCTACTGTAGCCAAACTCTTGTCGTCTCAATGATACTCCCCTATTGCTTTAACAATTATTGGTAGCTTTAATTTAAAGACGTAACCGCGGGTTTATATGTATATCACGAGTTTGGCAGGACCGTGAAAGGGTTTGTTCTGTATGAAGCCATTGTCTTAGCGAGAAATGAAAAAGGGATTATAGTAAACCCCGCAAGGATCACACAAAAGAAGGTCTGAATGCGAAGCTGTATTTTGTTCTTAGTTTGCGACCATATTGACAACAATCGGGACTAATTTTATGGTAAAACCTTTTTTGGTTACAATATAGACAGGGATATAATTTAACATTTAACAGGGGAGGAGAGGGTTATATGTATTTATATTTTATGTAATTAATTAGGGGGCCTATACCGTAGTTTTGCAAACGTGTAAAGGATCTGTTTGAAAATCGGAATCTAAAAGACGGGTATCTAAAAGATGGAAAAAAGATTTTTTGGTAGTATGATGAGGGTGTAGTTCAATAGCGTGTGATAAGGAATTTTTCATGGTGGTTTCATTTATGTTTTTTAACGAAATCATCTGTATGATAACTGGCTTATCTTGTTTAAAAACAGTATTAAATCCTGCTGGATTTGGTTCATATTTCTGGTATATTTCTACTAACTGTCTACTTTATTTTGACCTTTCTACACGAGTTCTACAAAATTATATTTTTGCGCAAACATTCGTTGGGAAAGTAAGACCTACGAAATTTTGTGTAAATAATTTTTGTATTTGTTGACATAACAAGAATTATTCTGAACTTATTAAATCTCGCTTTTTGTTTCTTAGTTTGGTAATTCTCATTTTTAAATTTCTGGAATCACGTCTTATATCCAAACAACTATTTGGCATGATATGCCCTTTGGGTTGTAAATAAATCTGTACCAGTCGATAAATTTTCTGTATTGCATTATTCTACAGATTTTTGAAATGAGGGGGAGAAGGTAAGGAAAGCGGGGAAAGAAAAAATTTCCTTTTTTCTGTATATCCATAGCGAACGTTAAAAGGATATTATGTAGATAGGCTGATGATGAAAAGAGGTTTGCATTTTTCATGAATTACACGGAAATTTCTTGCTCCAAAGAAATTCTTGAAAAATGATTCAAATTATTGTCACGAATTACGTCATATCTCTTGGTCGGTATTCTACGATTTTCTGTACTCTTTTTAAAAATTCCATTTCAGGATTTTTGGAAAATCAATTTCAAATAAGGATGCATGATATATAACTTAAACCGAACCTTGTTGATGAAAAGAGATTGATTTTTTTTACGAATTTCGTCATATCTCTTGGTTGATTCTACGGCCTTCTTGACTCATTTGTAAAATTCTGTTTCAAGATATCTCGATATTTAAACCAAAAGGGGGTTTCACAAATCTATAGGTAAAACTTCTTGTTTCATAAAAATTTATTAAAAATGATTCAAACTGTTATCATGAATTTCGTCAAATCTCTTCGTCGTTCTTCTACGGTTTTTCTGTACTATTAAAGTTCTATTTCAGGATTTCTTGAAAATAGATTTCAAATAAGGATGCACGACATATAATATAAATAAAACCGAACCTTGTTGATGAAAATAGATTTATATTTTTTTCCACGAATTACGTCATATCTCTTGGTGAAAAGAAATTCAAATTTTTATTACGAATTTCGTCATATCTCTTAATCGTTATTCTACGGATTTTCTGTACCCTTTTTTAAAATTCCATTTTAGGATTTTTGGAAAATCAATTTTAAATAAGGATGCATGGTATATAAATAAAACTGAACCTTGTTGATGAAAAGAGATTGAATTTCTTTTACGAATTCCGTCATATCTCTTAGATGGTATCTACGGTCTTTTTGTGTTATTTTGTTAAATTCGTTGATGAAAAGATTGATTTTTTTCACGAACTCTGTTATATTTCTTGATTGTTTACTGCACGAACTTTTTTTAAATTTTTATTTATATTTTTCTACAGGTTGCCTAATTTTACATCTTTATTATTATATCTAATAAAAAACTGTTGTGATTGATTTTTTTAAAACAAAAAAAAAACAAAGAATTTACAAACATTATTATTTTTACAAAGTCCGGGATGTGATTAAACAATTAAAAATTCACATAGTCTCCTGCTTGGATAGAGGAGTAAGAAGTGAGTGGGGATGTACTCGTAAAATATTCTGATTACATCGGTTACGAATTCTTTAATATCGCTTAGTGCTGACGAGATCTTCAATTGGACCTTACTTCCTCGGTTTTGCCATTTAGTCGTCCAAAACTCCATTTGAGAATTTTTTGATATTCCAATCTCTCACTAATTTCGTCATATTTCTTAGGTCTAACGAGATACAAATTTTGTCTTTTTTTCCATGGGCTATTTATAATATATTATCGCCTAATGAACAATTTCATTTTTATTCATTTAACCCCTGCGAGAGAGTAAAGGAGTTGCATACGTTTTCACGAATTCCGTCATATCTCTAAGCTCTGATTAGATATCGAATTACGGGCTATTTTTATAATCACCTAAAACTGAATTTTTCTGTTTTTCGCAAAATTCTCCACCACCATCGAGTTCACTCGAGTGAAGTATTTCATCATAGTTTTCAATTGCAATTTGACAAGTGGTCCAGTTCCAAGTGGGACTGAGAAAAGCTAAAGGTTGCACAAAACTTCTTAAAACAAAAACTGGTCAATTTCTGAGAGGAAAACTAAAACCTCCATGTTAGGTTTAGTAAGAGAAGAGAAGTTTTGCCGTGAATTAAATTTTCCACGAAAATCTGTGAAAATTATTTAAAGTCACGAACTGAACATCCTCTCGGGAAACATCAGAAGCCTGTTCCACAGAGACACCTAAATCGTTGCACAAAACTTCATTCATTCTGCCCTCACCTGCCACTTAATTTAAAATTCAATTTGTGTCACCTTCTCGGTCAGATGATTTTGACGATGCCGAAAATTCATTTCCATTTTCCTCATTTTCTTTCCTCGTCATTTCAGGCTACACACTACGTTACAATATCCAGTCGAAGGAACACGGCGGATGCAACAGATTCGTCGGAAGCGGAAAATGCTCAGCTTAAAAAATTAGTCGGCCAACTTCAGAACAACTTGTGCAACGTGTCGGTGGTGAGTGGTCCGGACTTGGATTCGCTCTCGAACATGGATCCCAACTCGCTGGTGGACATAACTGGCAAGGAATACGTCGAAAGCATCAAGGACTCATCAGGCAGGTTAGGGGGAGTCAAGATGGGGATGAAATTTTCATTGAAATCTTGACATTTTATTTTTCTTTACTGCTTTGTTTGTTTCGTCCGTTTGCTTTTATTTATTTAATTTGAACGCTTTGTTTATGTCACAAAATCATCAATGTTTACTTCTCGTATTATTTTTCGATTAGGCAAAGATTTCTTGAAGTAAAACGGCAATGCCCTTGAATGGTTTTTCGAAAATTTGTTTCTTAAGTACGCAAAATGCGAGCAATATTTTGATTATGTTTTCAATTAAAATTTGATAGGGGTTGAGTCGAGAAAATGGTCGGTTGGCTTTTCATGAGACTATTAAGCGTGCAAAACTCAATTTAAATTTTCAGGGATAACCTAATTACAGTCAGGGAAACATAACACGTGTGTTACATAAAGCTCTCATAATAGCTCTGTCTGGTATTGAAATAAATTTACTGTTCCACCACCGAGTTTTGGTGAAAACACGTGAAATTTGCGGACGTGAAACAATCCAAACTTTACTTTTAGCATGCAAATGTGCAATAATTACTTTAAAAGTTTTAAACCATTTAAAAGTGAAAAGCGTTCAAAACTCTGTAAGATAAAATTTATGAAATTTCAGAATATTGGTAATAGTAAATTTAACTAATATTTAAAAAAAAATACAATACCCTACCCGAACTAATAGCTCATCAAAAAAATGTTTGTCCGTCTGTCCGCCGTATTCAATTTTTTTTGAATGTAATAAAAAAGGCTTTATTTTTCAATGATGCTTATAACTGTATGCAACTATGTCAAACGTTTAACTATTCTGGCTAGCAAAGGCAATCAGTGCAATCGTCAAAATTTTTTTCCAACTAAACTTTTTTTGACAGAAAAATTTGACCGAAATTTCCGTCAAATTTTAAATTTGACAGCATAGCAGTATAACACCAGCTGCATAGTTCTTGCTAGGGTTGTTCTGTATTCAATTTTTTGGTAAGTAAGTCATAATAGAGATATATGTACTGGAGTAGGGCAGATATAGGTATGTCATAATAGTGATATATGTCATAATAGAGATATATGTACTGGAGATGAAGAGCACCGACTGTTTTAAAGCCGGACAATACCAGATAATAAACACTATATTACTATAAGCATCTTACTCACGTTTATGTTATACTCCGGTCTTGAAAACGAAATACTCCATACATTTGAATATTAGGCTACTATTTGCTTTTCACTGCCACCTGGCATCAAACGATCCATAAAAAAACATTCAATCTAGCTTCAAAATGCTCCTCCTATTTAAATCTCTATGGTCACCATATGCGGTACAGTCAAATAACTGCACAGGTTTGACTGGTTTGTTATATAGCAAAGTCAAATAAGCCAAGCCTTAAGATTGTATTAAGCTGTATACCATTATGTCAAATCTTTAACTGTTCTGGCCGGCAAAGGCAATCAGATAGTATAACTGTCAAATTTTTGTTTGCAACTTAATTTTTTTTTTGACAGAAAAATATTGACCCAAATTTTCGTCAAATTTTAAATTTGACAGCATGGCATACAGTGTAATACCATATGCATAGTTGTTCTATATGAAATTATCTGCTGAGTCTAAAGGTCATCATCCACGCGTTAGATACAGTCAAAGAACAGCACAGGTTTGACGGTGTGACTGTTATATGTATAGCAGGGTCAAATTAGCCAAGCCTAAGGCTTCAAGCTTGTATTACTTGTATTAACTGTATTCCACTATGTCAAACATATCACTATTCCGGCTGGCAACTTTTCTTTTACAGAAAAAATTTGACCGGAATTTTCGACAAATATTCAATTTGACTGTATGGCATACGGTGTAACACGAGCTACATAGTTCTTCGTAGGGTTGTTCCATATTAGTTCTTGTACCATCGAGATTTATTCCGAGAAGTAAAAATTCATGAAAACTAATTTTTTGTTCAAATTAATTGGAGCATCCATTTTTTTTTAATCAACAACTAATAAAATTTTAACAATTATAATTTTTCAATTTATACAAATTTACTGTATAAAATTGCGTTAACAAATGGGGCTTTTGGGATTTAATATTAATAAAAACAATTTTTTCCTAATCAACATAACTTCTTATTATTTACAGATTGTGTAAAAAGCGAACGACTTCTAACGCAGCTCAGTTGTTAGAAGGTATTGTACGGAATTACTCCACAATTGATGGTGATAGTGGGGGCCGAGAAATATTGCAATCAACTTCGAAGAAATCTAACGCCGATTTAGACGATGAAATTAACGAAGATATTTGACAACTTATTTCTATTTCAGTCACTTGATGTTTAGATTCTTATCTTTATGAAACAAAAATCAATAGCTGACAAAAGTATATCATTCACTCTGAAATATTTTAAAATAAAATCGTACACATTCAAAATCAAATACTACTACCACTAAACTAATAAAAATAGGATAGTAATTTTTTTTTTTTTTTTTTTGAAAAATGAAATTGATTCAAAAATGTGAAGTCGAATTTTGGAAAAAAAGAAATTGGAAATAAAAATCTAATAAAATTCGTAGGTAATAAGGTTAATATTGTAAAAAATTTGATCGAAGCACATTCAAACTCTCATCAGTTGAAACGATGATACGCGGATGAATAAAATTTTTTTTTTTAAAAACTTTGAATTTTTAGGTCCTTATTTTGAGCCAAATTCAAAATGAAGCATAATTTTAATTGAAGTTTTCAAATCCTTCGCGCTTTTCTTGTAAATAATTGTTTTAGATAGGGAAAATTTGTCTACTATCGGAGAGTCGTAGCTGATGTCTTCAAAAAAAATTTAATAGAATTTAATGCTATATTAATTTCAAATTTCACTCTTATATCCTCCTAAAGAAAGTCACCAAGGTCGAAATCTTATTCAAAAAATTATATCCCGTCACACGTAAACAACGCTCTCCATGTCTAACGAAAAATTAAACGAATTTGTTTTATGAAAGACGCACGCTATCCTGTCGTCTTCGATAAAGTCAATATCATCTCGAAAGATTTCTAAAGAAAAATCTTTTATATAACAAAATTATTCGGGCATTTATCTATCTTTCATGAAGCTGTTCGAGTTTTGGGGATGCGGATCATCAAAAGACAAGCCCGTACTTAAGGCAAGACATCGCCTACTGTTTCGTAAATTACTTTGAATTGTCTTATCGTCCTACAAAAAAAAACTTTATTGGGTATTTGCTCCTGATGGATTTCTTCATCAAAAACTCGTCAAATTCGTATAATGGAGTGGTTGGAATTGGAAGGGTCTCGTCATTAAAATTTCATCAAATTTAAACATAATTTGCATCGTAATAACATCGAATGGATTCATAAATTCTATGAAGGGGTTGCTTTGAACACTGAGTATCCTTCGGAGACTTTATAAACAACTGTAGGTAATTAAAAAAAAAATTTTAATCGACTTTGGTTATTGCCTTTTAAAGGATTTTCAACAGAATTTTAAGGTGATTTCATTTGAAGTTATTACCTTATTCCTAAGGTTCGTAAAAATCGATTGCAATTTATTCAACTAAATGGAATGGCAAAATGGGCCCACAGTTGTTTTTTTTTTCTCGAACATGTTCGCCTTATCCCCAAAGTATTTAAATGAAAGGTTCTTCCTTTTAGAAAAATTCTAAGCCACTTATGCAATCCTTTTGTTCAAAAGATTAGCAACAAAACCGATTTCCGGGTCAGGAATTTTCGTCTTTTATCGCGTATGAGACGATTGAATCTATCGTTTGTGGATAGTAAAGGGGTGGTTCTTGTGTGATGATATTGTGGAGATACAAAATCGATTATCTTTATAAGTTGAAATGTGCATTTTGTCATTCCTCCATTTACGGCTTGTCTATTTTGTATTATAATTTGACAGTCTTTTAGCTGCACAATACCTCCGGGCACTTTGAATTATCCTTCATTCGATTTGATATTACCATTTTCCAAGTCCCCAATTAATCAGGCAAAACTAAAATTGGCTATATTAGTAAATTATTGTCCTAAATATTTACGGTTCTGGATCGAATTACCGTTTTTTGTGATACATAATACATCCTAATCAGTATCAGTTTTCTGAGCAGAAAAACTTTCAAGGATAAGAAATTCTTTGGATTCATACACCGTACAAGATGTTTTCAGGTGAATAAGTCGTTGTGAAGTAAGCAGCTTAAGTCATAGCAATTTTTTCTTAAAACCTCTTTTTATATTAATTGATTGCCTGCATCTTACCTAAAAAAAAGTAATTTAGTTATTCTAGTCATCACATGCTGGCGGAATGGCGCTGCTATCAGTAAAATGATGATGAAAAATAGTCTACTTCCCGACATTCTGTAAAAAGTTTGTACGCTGTGAAGTTTCGGACTCGACTGAGTTCTCTATCAAATTCAAATTAATGGATACTTATATAGCAGTATTAGCCAAGACCAGTCTTGGACAATTTTTCCTCTTTTCATATTTATTGATTGGCAGCATCTTACCTAAACAAAAAAAGTAATTTAGTAATTCTAATCGTCACAGGCTGGCGGAATGGCGCTGCTAACAGAAAAATTTGGATGATAACGACATTCCCGACATTGGGTGAATAGCTAGCGATTTTAATATCATATTGCTTATTATTGTTTCATGCTTAGATTGAAAGATATGTGACTAACATTTCATATTAAGGCCACGACTATCTAGTTGAACTGATTAACGCCGCCAGAAAAATATCAAAGCTTTATTTGTCAATTTTATAAGACAAAGAATCTACGAGATTGCAAAAAAATCTTAAAACTTTCCATGTAATAAAAATAATTGCATATTTAGGTCTCATAAAAAACAATTAAGTAACCAAAATACACTGAAATTGTTCATATGTAGCATTCGCGTTCGAGCTGTAACAAGTGTTTAATGTACCTACTGGGAGAATGAGCTGAAATAACGTGCTACGACTTAATTCCTCAAAATTTCGTTTAACGTTTTTCGGCTTCAACTCACTTTGATTTGTGTTGAATTTTGATTTTTTTTCGAGTTTTTGATTATATTCGATGCTTTTTCGACCCTGTTCTACACATTTTGATTTTTATTATTTCCACTTTAATGCCAAAAACAGACAGATAAAAAATTTAGTCACCAACAAAAATACTTGTTCTTAAATTTTACTTTAAATTCATACATTCATATGACATATCTCTATCCTCACAACTTCGACTTAATTCTGTTTTTTTTTTTGGTGACATTCATCAACTCCCAATTTTAACGAAAAAAAAGATAAAAATTAAAAAAGGGGTCACCAACAATAAATTTCCTTCTGAAGTTTTACCTTGTATTCCCTATACGTTTTCATATTACATATTTCGTTTTTTTGATAATATCCATTACCTGTTAATTTTAACAAAAAACTAGAACTGAATATGGGGTCACCAACAAATAGATTTGTTTTGAAATATCACATTCTAAGTTCTCATTCTAAAAATTTCTGTCCCTGTTCTTTCCAATTAATTCCATTATCCTTTGGTGACATTCAGTAATTGTCAATGCTAACAAATGAAAAATAAAACAAACGGGGTCACTTATTACGATTGGGGGGCAACACAAATTCTGGTTATCCTCGTTTCAAAAGTATACAAAAAACTTTATTATTAAAAACTAATAAATTAAAACTGATAATCTTGGAATTTTCTTATACTGTTTGGATAGAAAGTATTTGTTCTTCCGTTGTATTGTGTAGTTTATTTTAAAATAAAAAAAAAAATGGTTGAAAATAACTCCAGCGTCGCCTTTTAACTAGGAAATGAGAAATTCGAATTTTATGAAATTAACGAAATTAAATCAAAAAGGCTTATAACGAAATCCTTATGATTAATGTAATTAGAAAAAAAAACACCGCAAATATTATTAATATTAAATGAATCCTCAATTTTCTTAGTTTTTAAGTCAAACTGCCAAAATGTACTTTTTATTAAATTAAATTACAAAACGGTAACTAAAAAAAGTGTAGTTTTTTTTTAGAATTATGCAATTCCAAATGTAATATCAAGAAAATAAATATAAACATTCAATACCAAAATAAAATACCATGTTGTATTTTAAAATACGAATAAAACTGATTAAAAAATATTATGTATAGTTATTACTGTGAAATTTTAACCAAAAAAAAAAACAACATTTTGTACCCTAGTACTGTAAATATAATTGACTGGTAAACTATCAAAAAGTTTTATTCCTTCGTGTTACTGCACTTGGAAATATTTAATAAAAAAAAAATTGATAAAAATATATAAAAAAAAGAAATAACGATAATAAAAAGTAAAACATTTTTTTTTAGAATTTAAATTGTTAATCAATTTTTCAAATAGAATACATAAAAAAAAATAAACAAAAACATAAATTTGTAGGTCAGCCTAAAATTTAATGAAATAATTAAAAAACCGGTAAGCAATTTAATTAAACAAAACATAACAATGAAAATTATGTCCGCACATTGTAGTTTACATAAATAAAACAATCAATTGAGAAACTAACAAGAAATTTTTTTGGTAGTGATTTTGTTTTATCGGCCAAATATTTCAAGATATTATATTTTTAATGTTGTCAAAAATTTGACGATTTTTGAATTGAGATAAGGTAAGTAATTATGGAGATTGTATTAGATAATTAGATCCTTGCTGGAGTTCGACAGGAATTGAATTTAGATAACAGAATACTGTGCGGATATAAAAGACAACTCCTTCTAAACTTCGTTTAAGGTTGATTTATCATTGAAGGGTGATATTCGAATAAAGGAGCTTAGATATTTTTTGTTAGTTTCATGGAGCCTATACAATTGCCCCGATTAGGTGGAGTGCATCGCGATATTAATCTTTTGAGAATTTGATCTCGCATAAGAAACTCATAAAAATAAGTACAATAATATGCGAAGTGTTGACGTCGTAATCATTTTTGATGCACTCAGCACACTATTTTAAATTTTATTATTGAGATTTAAAAAAAAATCAGTATTTTTCTTTAAGACTGGACAGAGTTTTCCAAACATGAATTTCATTAAAAGCTGAAGAGCAAACAGAACATCATGAGAAAGTTATATGTAGAGGAATACTGCACATTACTTGCCACCATCTTAAATAAAACGTTAAAACAAAAAACAAAGAAAATTTAAGTCTTTGTAATTTTACTTTATTATTTTTTGCTAGTCTGAAATTTTGTACTTTCACGGACTAATAGACCCCAAAAATAAAAAACAAAAAATGTCCGTCTGTCCGCCGTACGCAAAACCGTTTGAAAGTGCGTAGCTCACTAGCCCCTTGAGATATTGCGTCGGACTTTTTACGATAGGTAGAATGGGTAAACCCCTACGAATGGTATCTTTTGAATAGTGGTGGTGCTTTACAGGGGGAGTGTTTTAGATGGAAAAATTTACTTTCTAGATCTCAGCAACCGCTTATGCTAGGAGGCTAAAAGTTGGAGCTTATATAGTACTATACCATTTGCAAAAAAATTTTGATAGGGGTTGATGGATGTGCGAGTGGGCGAAAAAAATTCGGCCAAAACTCTTGAATACAGTGATTGAAACATTCTAAAATCCATATCTCCTGAATGATTGATGTCAGATAGAAGTAGTATAACGAATACTAGGAGATCAGAAAAGGATTAACTTTTTAAGGGAGGTGGTGAAGTGTGTGGGTATGGGGTGAACAACTTTGAATTACAATAACTTCCGACACAACTGTGGCAGGAAGATAAAATTTAGTTCCTGTATATGGAATTACTAGTGACTGTAAGTAAAATTTTTGAGCGGGGAGGTAAAGGGCGGATAGTGTGGCGCAGCCATTTTTCAAAAAACTAAATTTGTATATCATGAACTGAATCAGATATCTTGATTTTGAATTTTTTACAGGAGTTAGGAGCAGTAGTCTTCTAGCAAAGAAAATTTTTGAGGGTCTGGGTTTAGTGAGAGATGGTGGCGGAATGAGAGGGGGGGGGGGGGAAGTTGAAAATGAAAAAAATCTTATTTTAATTTCTCGTAAGCCGCAAACGATATATATATAGCTTTACTGGACTACAGCTAGACATCCCAGAGAAAAATACAACTTTTCGTAGGGGTAGCAAGGTATACGGGAGCTGGGAGTGGTTCTTCATATCTCAGAGACGGCTTATGCTAGAAAGTTGAAATTTAGTATCTGTATGTATGTGCTAATAGAAAAATTAAAATTAAAATAAAATCGACCAACAGTCTGGTCGCAACTTTGTTGTTTTATGGGTTGAAGTCCGAAACGTGTTTAATGCTGAGATGCGGTGTAGGGTACTATGAGACTGGCAACCTAAAGAACAACCAGAAGGCTATTTGGAACGTTACTTTCTAGGTTGTCAGTCGCATTGCAATCTACACCGCATCTATTTAATACGTTTCGGACTTCTACACATAAAATAATAAAGTTGCGCCCAGAGTGTTGGACGATTTTTTTTGGTGATTTTGTGAAAGGTTCCACAGTTTATATTCGAAAAAAAATTTGATTTTCTATGTAGAAAAATATCTATTTCGTACGTGTTGGCCATCTGAGTTTCACGAGTTACCACTAAATTACAAAGTCGTAGCATAAACTATTTTCAAGCAATCAGCCAAAGTTCTTGAACACGGGATATGGATATTTTGTATGTGAATTTCACTGACTAATAAACTTGAAAACTTTTCCTTCAAAAACTAAGTTATACAAAATTTCCTCGTCGAGTCAAAACGATTCCTAGAGTTCCGTAAATTCAGTGAAGATATTTTTACAGGATTCTTCTTTTTTGTAATGACTGTATAAAATAGTAATTTCAACAGAAATTTTTATAATTAAATTCTCGAAGAAAAGTTAAAAACATTTTTTTTTAAACAAGGACACGAATATTTTTTGGTCCGTCGATCCGGATTTGAATTGGAATCAGAAGAAGTGCTCAAAATTGTATTGTAAAACTGATTTGTAATATGGTTGAGCTGCATTTGGTTTGTACATTTAATTTTTTATCATTTTGTAATATTTTTCATATAGTGGAAAACTGGTGGGGTAACTGCTCTGCAATTGGTCTTGTCCCTTTTGTACATATTCACTCTTCATTGTGCTTTCTCTCAAATGGTAATATAAATCGGAGTTTAATATTACATCTGGAGCATCAAATGAATGGTTGTAGCCAATCGAGACTGGGCTAGATTTTTAAAATTTTTAAAGTTTTGGAAAATATGGACGATAGGCTCTTTCAGAAAATTTGGGAAATAAATTTAATGGAAATAAAGTTCTATTAAATTTTACGTCATTTGAAATAAGGTAAGCTAATAAAACGAAAGTAAAATCATAATATTGAAGTGAAATAGTTATTTATACTTCTTTTGAGTGACATTTTCTGCAAAATAATTTCGGAGAGTACCTTTACAGCTGCTTCTAAGAAATGATTTAAAAATACTTTTAGTTGAGAAGCACACAATTCTAGGGACATATTATTGGTGTTTTGTGAATGACGATTTCGACCCTCTGTCCAATGATTTTCGATTTATTTGGAGTGATGGAGGTTGGCACCACTTGGAAATAATTACCCTGACATTCAAAGAAAAATGGAAAACAACTGAAAATTGTAGCTGGGAATTTTGTCCTTACCTTTACACTTTAAGCACCAAAAATGTCAGGGACTCACCACCGTACCGTTCTGGATTAAACCCCTCGTTATAATCCCATCACCCCGGGCGGTTTGGCTCCATATTTTCTGGATGTGTAGGCAGGACCATATGAAAGCAAACATCTTTAAATATTTAACTTTATCAAATATGTAGTCCTGTATGGCACACAAACTCACATAGTCACAAACATAGAAAACAGCCCTAAAATAAATTCTTGCAAAGCAAGCAGACATCGAGGCGAACTATTTGTCCTTCCGAATTAATCCCCAACCACCTTGGGTTCAGAAAAGAAATTCAATTGAAACGCTTTTTGTGGACAAGACTCGGTTAGTCGGACGGACTCAATTTCGAATTTCACCTGTGAAAATATTGCGAACGATCAGTTCCTTGTGGACCTGAATCCTTGAATGGGACTGTCTTCCAAAATTGGTGTACATATTTCACGGAAACAATCTAGAGTATGGCCTTAATTTCCTGTGGCCGACGATACCTGGAGGAAGTTGGAGGCAATTTCGAAATTTTCAATTTATAAAATGGTCAAATTAATGGTCATCTTTATTATTCTTGGAAATTGAGGGTGGTTTGCGGCTGAAATTGAATGGGTGACATGGGGAAGCTACACAGAAAGCCTATCAGTAAATTGTTTCTCGGAAGCTAGAAGGAGTATCCTGATTGAAAACGAAATTTTTGGTTCGAAATTCTTGAAGTCATCGAGAATTTCAGTGTTCAAAGTGAAATGGAAATTCTTCTCGAAAATTCAGTTTTAATGGAAAATCATTAGGCTTAAATGATTCTTCGGAATATAATTTAAGAGATCAGTCAATTTGCAAGGATAGATGGGTTGGGACCAATTTTTTCTGAGGGTTGTTCTTAAATCGTATCCGGGTGGGATGTACATACTATTTGCGATTAAGTATAATTTCAGGATACAATGGAAAATTCTTGTGCCAAATTCACAAATTGATTTTAAGCCACGCGAATTACGAAGAAATTTACGTAAGGATCTGAGCGAGCTATTCATTATGTAGGCCGTAAATCTACACAGTCATATCCTCCCTTGTTTCTGCTAAATTGCTTCGAAGTTCGAGAACGTTAAGTGCACCATCAATTGCAAGTTTCTCACCATTTTACATAAAAAATTAAGGGTTTTAAAAAATGTACGATTTCGTTATGGCAGAATATAAATAGCCTTTTTACCACTCTCTGTTTGGTTCAGTCATTTGCAATGCACATGAAATTAAGCTGGTTGATATGTAGGTCAATCCACGTGCAATTTGTAACCTTTAGTAAGCTACTAATTAACCTAATTTATGGAGCCTAGTTCGCGGTAATAGCTATGAAATAATTACATATCCAATTTATCGTAGTAATTAGTTGAGAAAAAAACGGGTAATCCGAGTTACCTTTTATTTTATCAAATATAAATCAGCGTGAATTGGACATTTTAAAAAGCTGCAAACGTGCAGATTTTGAGATTAAAGGACTGGTTTTGATGAAAAGAATGAAGAGACAGAATTTTGTTCAAACAATATTTTTTTTCAATGGACTTTATTCATCAATCTTCGTTATCATTTACGTTAGAGTTTCAAATACGTTTCAATCATTGAGCTTTCGAGACCATTAATCAATCAATAGCAATCACTTCCAATTCACGATTTATTAAATAATAATGCACAAAGTATTCGGAAACCGGTAGTACGGTTGATTGTTTGATTGGCTCAAATATTGCAGGACTTTAATTGATGGTACTGCTTTAAACACAGAATGGAATGACGTATAGGGTGGACAGACGGATCACAACTTCTGCCATTATTACTTTAATAATAAAGTATTGTAACCGATTTAAAAAAAAAACCCTGTAGGTACCTACTTATGTATGTATTTAAATTTTTTTGTAACATTCTAGGACTAATAGATCCGTAAGAAAAACATTTTTTTTGTCCGTCTGACCACCGCTTCCTAACGTATGCAAACACATTTGAAGAGTAGTAGCTTCTTCACTGTTAAAGCCAATGAACTTAATTTTTTTTAAATTGATAGAAGGCATGGGATACCCTCTGACGAGTCTATGCCATCTAATGACGAAATAGCTCCTTCGGACCTAGTCCAACACAGTTTTAGTAACTGGTTTCTACAGTGAAGGTTTCTCAGCTGTCATGTCCTCAACGGCAGTTGCCAGGTCAGCGATTAATTACCAGTCGGGGATTTTGTGTTGTGGTTTTATTCCAGAAATTCCTCTGAGGCCGGAAAACAACAACAATAAAATACAATAACATACTGCTGTAACCCCTTTAAATTATGTCTTTTTGATGAGTGGGGGTGTTAGGCGAGAGCTGGAAGAAGCGCTTTAGACGAAAAATTTTATTAATTTTTTCTCGGGAACCGCCAGGACATTAAGACATGGAATGTATTTGTGATAGTTCTCAATGGTACATGCCATTAGTTTGAAACTTTGTGATTGTTGTTATACGAGGGCAGTATATTAGACCATTATTTAGGAGGCAGTGGCATGCATAGTGAGGGAGTACAAAAGTTAAAAAAAAAAAAAAAAATTTGTATTTGAATCGACTCAAAATCGTTTGAAGGCTCGTAGCTCCCAAACGCTTTGAGATATTAAATTGGCCCCTTGAAATGGCCAAATCTGTGGGTTGAGGGTGATGATTTTAGCCCAAAAGTTTTGGTTTCTTGATCTCAGGAACTGCTAATGCTAGGAGGTTGAAACTTGAAATTTATATAGATCTTTGATAGTGAGCCAATTTGCATAATTTGATGCGGTAGTGGAGGAAGAAAGCTTCCAATGCATAAAAAAAACAATATTGACACATTCTAAAATCCATATCTCCTAAACAGTTAACAGTTAAAGTCACAAAATTTAAACTTAACGAAAAACTGTAGAAGAATAGATCGGAAAGAAGTGGATCTGTAGCGTACGGGTGTGGGGCGGGTGGGTAAAAACTTAAGATTACGATATCTCACAAACCAATTGCACTAGAAAAATAAAATTCGGATTGTGTGTAAAGGTTGACAAATGGAGTTTGCTGAAAGTAAAATTTTGTAGGAGGGCGGCGGAGTTTGAAAGTGGTGGGGATAAGAATTTTTCTGAAAAATCAGTTCTTATATATTCAGAACAGTGTAAGATATATGCTTAAAATTTAGAGAAACATTTGATAGTGAGAGTGTAGTGGGTCAGGGTGCGGGCAGGTGAACAACAAAGGGTTCCGATTTTTATATCACGAGAACCTATAATGATATAAGGCTGAGCCTTGGTATTTAGATAGAGCTATAATATAGTAGCATGTTGAAAAAATATAAATTTTTATAAGGGCAGTATGGTTCGGAGGTGGGGCTGTTTTTCCTATCTATAGAATGGCTTAAGCTACAAAGTTGAAACTTCGTACGAGTATATGTAAATCAGCTAGAAAAATAATTTAGACAAAAAAGTGTTTATATGTATATCCATTGGCGTTTAGAAGGTGGCGAAAAATCAATGGAAATGGAATGCATATATTTTCACGATTTTCGTCATATCTAATTTTTGATGAATGTTTTCACAGTACATTTTGAATTGAAAATACAAGGTTTTCCGGTAAATACTGTTAAATTTATTTTGTGTGACGTTTCGGACTCGACTGAGTCCTTTATCAAACTGATCGACAATATCTCTACAACTGTTATATATACAAATGAAAGTAGGTAAAAAAGGGTTACAAAATCGTCATATCTATCAGGTCTTCCCAAATATTGAATTAATTTTTATAACACGTTTTCTTTGTATAAATATATAGAAAGTATTTTCACATTTTTCTGAAATTCACCTCCGAAGGGGGTGGAAGGAGGTTTTATAGTTCTTCACTAATTCTACCATGTCGCCCAGGTCTGATCTGGATTTGCGTGATAATCGCTTAAAACTTATTTTTAAGTTTTTCCATTTTCAGACGGTATAATAGGATTGCAGGGTTGAAGGGTTTTACGAACTGCGTCATATCTTTTAGAAGTGATTAAACATTAATTGATATGTACTTTCTCGTGTTGTCTTTATATTTATCTATTAACTCCTTCTAAGACTTGTGGATGTTCAATAATAGTCAAATATTTGGCATAGTGGCATACAGATTAATACAGTGGACATGATTTAAAATCTTAGGTCTAACGAGATATTCAATTAATTTTTACTTCAACGGACATTTAAAATGGGTGCTTCAAAACTGATTTCCATTGGATGTTCAACTCCCCAGGACTACCAAAAGGGTTTGCATTTATTTTAACGAATTGGCGATATGTTTAAGTTTTAACTAGATATTGAATAGGGTTTATATAAAATCGCATAAGAAAAATTTCAAGATTTATTGTTATAATTAATTTTCCAAATAACTTTTTGTATCTGGGCAACCTGTGCTATATTTTGGATTTGACCGCTTCTTGGACTATGATGAAAATTATAATTATTTTTTTTTAGAATATCCGTAGCGTCACCACATCTATCACACATTGACTTTTAAGAAAAGAGAGTTGCGCCCACGTTTTTGGCATTTTTTTTTATTACAGCAATAAAGTACCATCCATCCAAGGGAGTAATTATACCTAAAATTAGTTTGGCAATGTTTTTGATATCCCAAAAATTATTTTTACCTGTTGGAAACGAATTATTTTCTTAGTTAAGCATTCGTAGCAGTCTTATACTTCTACACCAGAGAAAAGATTTTCGAATTGAAAACCTCGATATAAAAATTGAGACTCAGATGATTCACTTACGGTTCGCATAAGTGAGTCATTTATGATCAACAAAGTAATTCACCTAAGTATCGTACGTGGATTCACATATAACATCTCACCTAAAATTATCGTTAGTGATTCGGCGTACATATCTAAGACAAAGTCACACAGTTAATAAAACAACTCGACTTATAGACACGAAAACTGAAACCTGGTATTTATTTTTAAATAAATAAATCAAATATTTATTTTTTTCGGAAACAATCAAGATTAAATCTATCGAGTATTTTCTATTGCCATAATACAACTTAAAACTTAAGTGGGACGAAAAAATAAAAAGGATGTGTTTGATAAGAAATGCTATTCCATGCGGAATTTTACTAAAAATAATGTGGTTTGATAAGAAAACTAAAAGAAAACATTCACATATCCGCAATGAACATGCGCGTTAATTGACGACTATCAGATTGTCCGGATAAGCCGCTAAGCGTTCTGATCTATGTCCGGCTTAGCGATGATAGATGGCCTCGTAGAGCGATACTGGAAGATGTTCGGCCAAGAAAATTTGAATCTTTTCGCCGGTAGTGACAGGTGTGTAGCGAGCCATTGGGAAAGTGCGAGTTACAGCGTCCATAAGGACACGAATAGCTGGTTGGAAATCGGATACCTATAGATATTAAAAGATGGCATATTAAAGATTTTCTTTTGTATTATTTTTAGGGGGTGGTTACGACTTACTTCACGGCTTTGTTTATCAATTGATGTCATTGCAGCTTCGTAGTAGTCTTCGCCGTATGTCTGTTTCTGCTCGTCACTTAGTTGGGCCCACATTTGTCTAGCCTGAAAATTAAATTCGAAATTTATATAATTAAATTAATTTCGTTACGTAAAAATTAAAAAAATATTGGTAAGTTTTGAGTCGAAACAAGTTTTGAATTTGAACTAGATCTGACTGAGTCTGTAATACCATGAACATACTGCTGGTATTGATATCATAATATACTAAACGAACTGGTACATATCTAGTATTGAACCTGTTTCATGGTATACAAATTCGGTAATTTTACCTAGTATACTATTCATTTTACTGCTAGTAGTGCCATTCCCCAATTGTGTGGCGAGTATTGCAACTAAAAGTCAATGTTTGCTTATAACTGTCAAATCATACCATACTACGATTTCAATGCCATAGTTTGTATATTAGCTGTGTATCCATGGTATAAGCGAGTGAACTTATCGACTTTCCTGGATATGGATAGTTAAATAAACTGAACACTTCGATAAACAGAGAACAAGTAAGTCTAGAAATTTGAAATTTTTTAGCAATACATAATTTGGTCAACTTTTGAAACTACAGGAATAAGGATGAAAAAATCTGGATACACCTTCAAGTAGCTACCATACGAAAGTTCTTATAAAGTGAGGGCTTGTACTTGATCGTGATAGCCCGAGAGTGCGTTGAACTATAAAGCTAAATTACTCTCCTCCTTCACATAAATAACACTAAAGGACTTGGTCAAACGATAAAAAAGTAACCCAATCCTTAAATCTCGTTCGCCAAAAAGGTTTAAGGATAAACTCTGCATCTAAGTATACCTTCTAGATTGCCAATTTCTGACCTAAATGACATATTTTCAATTCGCAGTCCGTTGAGTGTTTTCAAACAGAAGAAAAATTACTGAATCTGTGACCAATTCCTATGAATCTTTTCATCCCTTGACATTAACTTACTGCCGAATGGCCCTGAAATGTTTGTTTTACCGTGTACCATTTTGTTTTAATAAACCACAACTATGTCAAATCTTCAGAGCCACTACGGAGCAATTGAGAACGCTTCGGCAATTGTGCCGAAATCCATTTCGACTACGTTAAACCTGCCGTAACTGGCGAGAAAATGTTAAATTGTCGGGATAAATTATATAAGAAGAAATTTCGCTAAGTGAAATTTGTGTCAAGTGGGTGGTGTAATGATGAAAAATTAAGTTGAATAAGACGCCGCTTGACTCTACACAGCCATAAATTTCGCGAAAACCGCAATAAATTTGAGCAATTTATAAGAAAATAGTTGACCGAATTATTTTCTCTGGGAATAAGTAGGCACTAGGCATGAAAAACAGGAAGGAACAAAGCTGAATAAGGCAATTTCATGCTCCTCAAAATCCCATTGCTTCTGTATGCTTTAGGCAACATTTAGGTTACGTACCATAGCAATTCCTACGTAACAGGTACAAAAAGGTTCAGTGCTCATCTCGTATTTTATAAAATACCGAGAGAGATTTCTTATAAGGCGAATTCTTGTGAAGGTCGTCTATGAAATGTAATTCATCCGTCGAGTGGGAGACTAATTGATATGAATGAATTTCTATAGGTCAAAATATGTTTAATCAAAAGGTCTTACTACAGTCGAGAGCGTCTAATTGAAAGGAACTAGGAATATCGAGAAAATGCTTGATCTGTGTTATTCAAACCACTAAGTCGTCGAAGAGCTGTTGGCTGTAGGGATATTCGTTTGCAAGTATGTACTTAAGTAATCAAAGTAGGTACTGCTTGCAATTTGATGAAAATGATAGGGATAAAGTACTTGGGAATCACTCGAAGAGTTCTGGAGGTGAATGGTGAAAGAACTGATGATACAAAGTGGAAAATGTTGTATCAAAATCGTAGTGGAATAGAGAAACAATCATCTGATTACAAGATTATCTTACCTACATATATATACTCAGTTACATAGTTTACATTTCAGAAACAAGGGTAATATAATGCCGTCCTGAATTTATATTCAAATGGCTACGTTTGGGGGAATGTCGACACTTCTACGATATAAACTACTTTTTAGTTCGTCTTCTACAAACGAACAGAGTCGTCGCATCACTTTACTTTATTACTTCAAGAATAAATCCCTTTCTATTTTCACGTTAACGGATTTCAGGAATCTCAAAAAACTTTTCGTCCGTCTGTCTGCCGTACGCGTCTTAAGGCTCGTATCTCAAAAACCCTCTGATCTATTTGTTCAAATTTTGTTTTATATTCTTGTGATGGTCTTCTTTAAGGCTGTCGTCTTAAGGTAGGCGTCCACTTGAGGTGGGCCGCATTCCAACGGTGCGGCGAGCATTTTATTTTCTACATACGTACATACTTCGTTCTGTTGCGACCCGCCTTTAGTGGACGCAGTTCCATAATAATGTATGGCAAGCGGATTTTTGCGATGCGGTCAGTCCGCTCTGTGGACACGTACCTTTAGGTGACAACATGGAGGATATTCTTTAGGATTTTTTCTACCATTACATTAATGAAAAAGACTTGTTAACCATTCAAGAAGTAGGTAATACATGCACACAAAGAAATAGGATTTACACATTTTAAAAAATGTTTAAGGGTTGTTCCTCTAATAGCTATTTTTCAAATACAATTTTAAATTTTAACTTAATGGACGACCTAGTTTACATACCAGCTGATAAGCTAATGTTATTTAATTTTGTTTTTGTATTGCTATTAAAGTGGAAAATTCCCATGAAAACAGTCATAAATCAACAAAATCGCATTTAACGTGTTCATGGGGCCTTAATTGGTTATTTCTGTATATGGCGTAATGTTAAGGTGATGAACTATACATACGAAAAACAGTGCGCCGTCCCAGCAATAATCCAAAGTCGTTTCTTCCTATCAAGTTAACGTTATTTCTCGTGGAAATTATGGAAAAGATTATTGAGGTATACCAATGTTGGGTTTTGAAATCTCCACCCTTAAACTCCGAAAATCGAGAAATCGATTACGGATAAGGAAATAACTGTGGGCTGCTTCATAGATATCGAAGGGGCTTTTGACAACACTGCATACGAAAGTATCTAGTCTGCTACACAAATGCGTGGTATTGATCAAGAAACCTGCAAGGCAGTGAAATGGCCGACTTAATGGCTTGGAACAGTTCAGAAGCTGACCTCATGAGACCATATCCATTCTTTGCGATACCATTAAGAACAGCCGGAATGAACATCCGAATGTGTCAAAAATTGCAAAGTGCCATTCACTGGGACTTAGCACTGGGAAAGAGGCACTCAAAGCTTTTTATGCCAAAACATTCGGAAAAACGAATTTGATTATCTAAAATTAAACAGATATCAGATCCGAGCCCTAGTGAGTACTGTAACTGGACATTGTCAAATGAGGAAGCATATCAATGGGACCCGCCTCTCTGAGACTAAGATTTGCAAAATATGTAATGACGAAGACGAAACACCAGAGCATATCGTCAATTCGGTCAGGGGTGCATGGACCCATGGGAATTCCTCTTTGTAAAATACTAGGCTTCATTGAAAGCGCAGGGATTGAAGAAGAATCATAGTCAATCCGGGGAGACAGAACAATAGACCCAACTGTGGCTGCGGTGACAGAGCTTAACCATTCCAACCCCTATTACCAATCTTTCTATCTATCGATTTCTGTAAAAATAACTAATAATAACATAAAAATACTTTGTTATTAAAATAATAAAGTAATACATCAATGAAATTTTCCGCCCCAAAAGGCTTGCGCCCGGAGCTAAAACCCATTTAACCCTGTGTTTAGGGTGGCTCTGCTCCTCCTTCTCTCAAATCAAAAATTTAAATTGATACACCATTAATAGGTCTGTGGCTATAACTGGTACCAAAATTAATTCAAAATTTTGAAAAAAAAAAATTGTCAACTTTTGATTTTTTTTTAAATTTTGGCGTTTTTTTGCGTTAAATTTGGGTAAGGTTTTGGTACAATTAGATATCCGCTGAATATTTAATTTTAGAATTTCAGCGCAATTGGTTCAGTATTTTTTTCTGAATCGTGACAGCTAATTTGAAAAATGTAGTTTTGAGAAAAACGCAATTAAAGACTGCTCCAATCAGCTGCTCCATCTTACGACTATTACTTTATAACGACTTCGAGTTCGGAAAAATCCATTTACATAAACATTCTTCGAATGATTTGAAAGTAATTTAGTAACAAACTGACCCCGCACATAAGACGATCCTTAAGTGATGACATTTCGCGTTTTAGACAAATTTCTTTTCAGAAACAGTTTTCGTTAGGAACTTGAAACTTGGCACTTGTATAGATTGGAATAGGTAAGAATTTTTTAATTTGTGCTGAAAACTGTTGACATAAATTTACATTGATTTTGAAGTTTGAAGAGATAAAGCTAGGTATCTTTAATGATAATACAATTTAAGGGCAGTACATATTCATCAAACACGATAATGGAAAGCAGTTTCCATTTAAAATTTCGATCGATAAAGTCTACAAATTAATCCGTCTTATTTGACGATTGTATCGCATAAGCTACGAAAAAGCTACGAGTTTTTGCAATTTTGTTCCATAATGTATATCAAGACAGTCGCGTGGTCTTGATATACATCATGGAACCAAATTTGCAAAAACTCAATTTAAAAACAAGAAACTCGAAATTAAACAAAACGGGAAAATTTTATTTAATTAAAATTAACTTTTCAAAATGAAATTATTCGGCTCGACGTATCATAAAATGTTCGTTGATTGTTCAAAAAAGAGAATCATAATCAATTAATTTCTCTTCTTTAAATCAAGGACAACTCAAGATTATTTTTATGCAGCAATTTCTATTCTATTTCTACGATAGCAGAAGTAATTATCGTAATAAGGTTTGGTTTGGTGTCGCACGTTTTCAGTGGATAACTAGTAGTGCAAATGGCTAGGTTATCAAATTGTGTCATATCATATTTATGTAAGTTTCATTAAGTACTTAGAAGTAAGTACTCAGAAAAATGTTGGGTTATTATTATCAATGGCGCGACAGTCCAAATCGGGATCTGGCTTCCTGAAGTTGTCGTCGGCGTCTTCCAGATGCCAATTTTCAAGGTGGCTTTTCTATCTTTATTAACTGAAAAATCTTGGATGTAACTATTATTTATAGTAGGTTATTTTTAAATAATTCTTACACTTTTGTTATATCTTCGAATCAGACTTAGTTTAGGGCTACCGCGATCTAAGCAAAAAGAAATTTGAAGTAGTAACATTAATTCAGAAAAAACTATAGGTGCTAAAAATGTACCGAAAACAGATTTCACTTCCTTGACTGATTCTATAGCTTGATACCTAGCACTTGTATTTGAGAGATGTTTAAAAATTCATCAAAGCATATGTTGTAGGTTGTTACAACCAAACTAATTTGTCAAAAAATCAAATATTTCGTTCGGTTGAAAAACGTATGATAAATTGGTTATAAATCGGTTAAAAGCGTAAACAAATGGCCCTCATTTAATTGATGGATTCCATCAATTTTCCTCGCCCATTTGTACTAGGACGTTGCTATCTAAATTACATAGGGAAAATTTCAGCTACCATACAGAATTGCGGTTCACATGCAATTCACTTAAGTCATTTTCTTTTTATCACTTTGAATTTTCCTCGACATCCGTTACCAGATAAATTTTTCATCACAACATTTTGTGACTCCGAACGATTCCTGAAGAGGAGAGCTCATATTCTACCCGAAGCCGAACGTCTCATGAAATATGCAGGGCATTGAGGAAAGCCGTTTGTTGACGGTAAAAATTGAAAATTGTGAACGTTTTACGGAACATGACATCCTCCGCCCTCGAGCAATTTCCAATCTAAAGAGATTGTGTCACGATGTTTCACTGAAGGAAACGGCGGAATATTTCAAGAAAAATTCGAGTTGAAGTTACCTGGATTTTTTCTCTCCTAAAAACAGTTTCTATAGTGCAACTGGTTGGAAGGACTTACGTTTCAAAGACGTGGTTTGAAAGGAATTTCAAATTGAGACTCTCTTAATGATGATGCGCCTGACAGGAAAAATGTCCTCAAGTTATGAGATCCACGTGACGATGATATTTGATATTTGTAACAATATCTAAGAAGATTCGGTCGGGAAAGAGGTAGGTAGTACCTTCGGTGTATGGAATAAGTAGATAGCAAAGGAGTAATGTTTCTTGTGGTTTTATTCGGGATATGTACGTGGAGCCTTGATGGAAATTAAGTGAGGGACTTTCCTTAAGTACCTAGAAAACAATAGACAATAAGAGTGGAATCACTGATATATGACAATAAATCTACAAAGACTTATTTCTAGATGATAATTGCCAAGTAATCGGATAAAAATGTTTTATATATTTCACAACCGTCTGAGATATTTCCCAAATTTAAATGTTAAATTCTATGGGAATAGACTGTTGTACAAGAAGTTAAATTGGCATATAATATATTTCCAAAGATTTTACAAAAATTATACTGGTTAGAAATTCTCGCTATGTATCAGGTATGTAAAAATTATCTCTATAAACAATAGAAGCAGTGATTTTATAAGAAAAAATAAAAATTTCAAAACTTCTGATGGTTTTTAAGTGTTCGAATAATTTGCTTAGTTCAATTATCGCCTATGTTTGTGATATTCTACACAATAAGCCATTTATACACAGGCTCTCGAAAGTATTCAAACACACAGTTTGAAGAAGAGAATGATATGAAAACACTTTGAAATCAATTCGACATTTAAACTTGTTGTACAGGATTCGGGATTCAGTGGCGTGGCGTGACTAGGGGAAGCAATTGATAAATATCAAAAACTTATTATGCTTTCTACAGATTTTTGCATATTAATTGAAACGTTCCCATTAGCTAATCAAATTTGATATTACTGGTATAATTGGTTTGGAAGATATTATAAATAAAATATTTATAATATCTTCCAAGCACTTCACTAATCCCCTTAAGATAACTACAATCATTTAGGAGCTACGTATTTTAGAATATTTCATCCCCAGTTTTCAGTACACTTTGTTTTCCCTCGTCCCCAGCCCTTCTTGGTAATTTTTGAACTTTCCACTATCATAGTTCTGAATAAGTTCCAAGTTTCAGACTCCGAGCGTAAGTGGTTCCTGATATCTAAAAACCAAATTAAGTATTATCAACTCTTTTCGGCATATACCCATAAAGTATCAATTTAACTCCAAACTATGTTCCCAATTGAATTCCTATCTCACTCTGGCAACTTATTATCAGATCTCGCTTTATTTGCTGAAAAATTGTCTGCTAAAGCCATGAATTTTGTATACTACCCGTGGAAGCAAATTCTTCATTGTTTCCAACCTCCCGTGTTCGAAAATTTGTTTTCACTCATAGATGCAACTTTAAAATTGCTTCCACGTGTCTTGATCTTGATTTATTTTCGATTGCCTTTTCATGTGGGATATTCGCAATTTATACGGTGCCAAAGAAATTACTTGAAACATAATTTTTTTGTCACGATTTTTCTGCGCAATTTACATTTTTTAATTCACTCAACTAAACAAAAGATAAAAAAAGAGTAACCAAAATTATAGATAGTAGCGGAAAAATAAGTCCAAGTTTATTCTAAAACAAATCTTTTAACTTTCTCTAAATTTGTATGGCCAATTTAAAATAAAAAACTGCACAACATTTCTAGTTAAATTTTACTTTTTGAAAAACAGGTAGTAAATCTATTAAAATTAATTGGGTTGTTCAAAATTTGTTGAATTTTATTAGATCCTTTAATTGGTTTATGACTTTAAAGTTAAATGAGATGTACCTACTTTAAAAGAGATCCGCTTTACCTGTTTTTGCAGTTAACTTATTTGCACAAGAATTTTGTCCCTAAAAATTATATAAAAGAATTGTAATTTTGAAGAAAGTCACATTCAAATTTAATGAGCACGCAAGTGAACATCAAATCTTAGAATATTTCGAAATTTTCACCAAAAATTAAAAACATGGATTACGTACCAAGCAGAGTTAGCAGCAAAACCAGGATCTTCACCCCGGCTCAACGGACGGCGATTACGATGACTCAAGAACATCCTAAGGAGAACAACAAACGCTCGTACGATGGAGCGTTTAACGACGCGGAACTGGAATCCTATCTACGGGCTAAGAAAGCCAGGATCGAGCCGCCAAAGGTCTCGAAGGAGACTATTTTCATCAATGGACCGATCATCATACCACCACAACCATTGCCAGTCGCGAAGAGATATCGAAATTGGAAGACATATCGAACTGCGAAGACGAATTTTGTTAAGGAAAAGAGCGCCCCAAACAACCAAAGCCTTCCTAGTTCCGTTTCAAAAGGCGGAGCGAGTACTGCTTACAAACCAATGACGAAGACAGAGCAACAAATGAAGAACAGGGAGCTGATTAAAATTAAATTGGCTGAAATAGCCGCCAAAAATAAGGAAGCTAGACGTCTAGTGGAATCACTACCAGGAGCCGCTCATCCGTCGGAAGGAACCGATACAAATCGAGCTACGAAGGAAATTAAGGAATCTTCAAGGCAACAAGTCGTAAAGGATTCCAGAGCGGAGGTAAGTAATTCTAACTCAAATCTTGTCTCTTACAGGAACATACCATCAAAAGAAGTGAAGGAACATTCAAAACTAATGAGTCAGAAAACTGTGATGACATCGGAACTCAGCAAGAAGATGGTGGAGAATCATACGAAAATCAGGACCACAAAAGATACAAACCAAAGTAGTGCCATATATCCAGGACGAAAGGATAATGATAAGTTTTCGGGAAAGCGGACTATAGATGATTCTAAAGTAACAAAGCGGAACACGACAAAGGAGGATCCCAAGAAATGTAGGAACGATGCGGCACCACACCACGTCCCAGCACAATTCAACGACCACAAGACTCCGAAGTTACAACTATTGAGTCAATCAAAAGTAGAAAAGAATGACAATAAAGGGTGCGATAAATCAAAGGTCACTAAGGATGCAAAACTGCGAAAGCCGGCAACCTATAACAACAAGAAGGATACAAAGAGCCATAATTACAATATTCCGAAAGATCATCATGAGAAATACGACTTAACCGATGACTCCTATGCTAGTTCTGATGATGAATCGGAAACCCATAGTTTGGCTGAAAAGGCTAGTCGGTACAAGGACGCTAGTCTCTTTTCTAGGGTAGACTCGAAATCAGGATTCAATAGTCGTCCGGAAGATCCAAAACTAAGTACATCAAAAACGAAGGATCGGAAAAAATGCGAAAGGAAGAACGACGGGATCACGAAAGATACAAATCGAGATACAAAGGAAATTAAGGAGTCTTCGAAACGTATCGTGAAGGTTTCCAGAGCTGAGGTAAGTAATTCTAATTCCAATCTTGTAAGCAGTCATAAAACATCGGAAGTCAGCAAGAAGGCGATTAAAACCAAGTCCACGAAAGATACACATGCCTTTCCAACTCAAAGTAGTGCCTTATATCCAAGACAAAACGATAGCGAGAAATTTTCGGGAAAACGCAACGCAACTAGAGAGGATTCCACAGCAGCTAAGACGAACACGCCAAAGGAGGATTCCACAGCAACTAAGAGGAACACGCCAAAGAAAGATTCCAAAGTAACTAACAAGACCACGCCAAAGGAGGATCATAAGAAAGATAGGAACGATGCGACATCACACCGCATCCGAACAAAATTCAACAACCAGAAGTCGCAACCATTGATTCCATCAAAAGAATTGGATTTAACACCAGACAGTTTTGAAGATGAAGCTGCGTCAACGAAATTCAGCTATTCACTATGGGATGATTTGAATGTTAGTGACTCTGATTGCAGCGATTGTGAACAGGAACAGGATAAACCAGAAGTTCAGCTTCCGAAGTATTCAGTTCTAGCGGAAGATATAACTGACGATGATGAAGAAATTGAACCTGTTTTCCAAGCTCAACTTACTCCACCACCCACTGTAGAGCCTTCAAATCTGGAAATTCAAAACCAAGAAGGAGTTCAGCCTAAATCAGTCTTATGGAATGATCTAGATATATCAGATTCCAGTGATGATGAATCTACTCTACCGCCATCAGTTGCTAAGCCAGCGACCATGGACCAAGTAATTGAAGATCTTTACATGTCGGATTCTAGTGAAGATGAATCCGACTCACCACCATCAGCGGAACCAAGAACTCAACACCAAACAACAAATATTCAAGCTCCATCAGAAAAATCAATTACCATGGCTAATTCCTTAGGACTTCAGGCCGCCGAAGGATCGATAAGACCTCAGTATTCGATGTTAATGGACGATTTATATTTAAGCGATGATGAATAGAAAATTTATGTTTAAGCGATGGTGAATAGAAAATTCTGCATGTATATTTTTATTTTGACGCTAATAAACCTATCTGTTTTACAATAATTTAACATTACTTTTCATTTTTATATTTTTTCTTGTCCGCCTGACGACGCGACATATTCAAAGGGATTTGAAGGCTCGTTTAATGTATCATGGGATTGACATTGTTTAATGGGGCCAACCACTTTTTGGGGTGGTTGTGATTAGAAAGGTGGTGAAATTTTGTTGTTTAGATGATGTTTGGTTTCTAGATAATAACTTATGCTCGGGAAGAGAAGAGAAGTTTGAAAAGGTTTAGGGGTGTGAAAACTGTGGACTTCGACAAGTAAAAAAAATCAAATTTGCGTTGGTAGTGGAGGTTGGAAACAATGTTGTTTTTTCTGTTAGGTCAGTCGAAGATATAAGGGTGTGATATAGAATTAGCGTCAGAAATTTTTTTTTTTTATTGAAGTTTCGAAACGTGTTTAATGCTGAGATGTGGTGTGGCATGTAGCTCCCTATCCCTATATGAACGAGAACCTAAAAAATAACGTTTCAATAGCTTTATACAGTTTTAAGGGCTTATACGGGTCTTGACACTTCAAAAAAATATTTTTTTTTAAAAAAATGTATAGAATAGTACATCATGTCAGGAATATTGTTTCAAAATTTCAAATCGATCGGAGCAAAACTGTAGGAGTGAGAAAGATTTAAAGCGCATTGTACTAATTAAACATGTCTTTACCGGCAACCCGAACCCGGCCACCGAGAATTTCAGGAAGCGAAAGCTCAGACCCGAGATTCCTGAATTTGACTCAGACAGGAACAAAAGGATGAATTGGTCCTTGCAGCTGCAGCAGAACCTTCGCTTTATGGGCTTGGAATCGATGATTCCATGTATTCCATTTACTCTGTTTTATTTCTCTTTACAACTTTAAATGCGTTTTTCTCAAAACCACTTTTTTGAAGCAGGTAGTCAAAATTTCTCGGAATCTAATATACCGATCGGCTTGAAATTTTGCACACTGCTTTTAGACATGATTGGCTTGTGCTTGAACGAAGGATTTTTTTTACCTTCAATTAAAACTCATTTTATAATCGTGAAAAACGCTACCAAAAATTCAATTTTCAATTTTTAAAAAAATCCTTCGTTCAAGCACAAGCCATATTCACATACTAACAGGAAAATTTTGGTTTTTTGATTTCTGATAAAAATTACTCGATTTACGGTAACTACCGTGAGGGCACTTTTTTTGGCATGGTCAACTTCACGAGACTCTCAATGGCAGATTGGATGATATTTTCGTTTGAAATTTTCATAGAGTGTTGCTTAACTATAGTACTTTTATATGCAATAAATTAAAATTGTACAATTCTTGTAGTATCTTTAAAAAAAATTAAAGAAAACATGCTTCTTTTTGGCCTTCTAGACCCGCATAAGCCCTTAAATATTTAGCTTTCTATCCTTTGCGGCTTGCGAGATTTCAACTCTCGCAAGTTAGAGTGTGCATTCACAACTTGCTTAAAAAGGCAAGCATTTGCTGGCTAGAGCAAAAACTTGGGCAAATGCGCTCTCTGAACCTTGTACACATGCAGCAATAAATGTCTTTCTTAGAGCAACTCTCCAAGTTTTACTTGCTAGTGTACGCGAGGCTTTAGTCGTTATTACAGTAGGTGAGTTTACACATACGTCTAACATTTTGATAAAATGGCGAATAGTTTACTTGTGCGTAAATTTTTTTTTTTGAGTCTTTCACACTTATCTATTGTATGATTAACATATTTTATACGATGCGCTAACTTCAATGAAAAGGGGTATTTAATGTCACTGATATCGTTCCGAATAGACAGTTTGTGTTTTGTGAAATGTGTTAATAATAAAATAATTGGGTTAAAAAAGTGCGATGAAGTCTTTTCGCAAAATAAAGTGAGAAACTCTGTTTCTACTTAGTTTCAAGATTAGCACGATAGTCTGCTCTGGTACGTAGCCTGATAGTCAAACACATGTATCATGTTACGTTCAAAGTTAACAAGTTTAAATTGTTCTTCGAAGGCCTTATCCTTAATGAGATGTTCATAACAATACTAAGTATATATAAGTAAGTACTAAAGATACCCATAATCCCTGTGACTTCCAACTACCATACTCCAAAAATTGTTTCGTTAATGTTCCATCATGATATTACCTTCAGAAATTACCAACATGGGTACAATTAATTTGCACCTGACTCACCTGATCACGGAGCTCATCCTCGTTTAGCCAGGAGTTTCCAATTGAGAATTCGCCAGCCGAGACAACGGATACATCAACGCCACGTGGACGAAGTTCCTGTCTCAAACAGTTCGCCAAACTTTCGACAGCAGCTTGTGTAGCGCATTGGATAGCGCGAGCGGGGGCTGGGATACGGCTCAAACCTGCAGGGAAACAAACTTGAGTGGCGCAAGGAAATAAGAAAATTGCACATCGAATCGAACTATCAATCTACGGGGATGTTATAGTGCCGGGGTTGATTCCCTTATCGAATTATTACAAACGAAAAACGCAAAAATTTGAATACAAATTCGAAAGGCTTAATACTTACCGGATGTGAGGAATACAATTCTGCCATTCGCCTTACGTACTAGTGGAAGGGTGATTTGTGTTAGACGTGCAGCACCTAGAAGTGGATGATTTTTTTTTTTATAAATTTTTGATGTTTACATGTTTTCTTATTAATTTAGGACTATGTTTTCTTAAATCAAGGAAGAAGAGGTCATTTTCTTCTACCAGTTCGTTATAAAATAAGAATAAATATAATTTTTCACCAAAATGTACCATTTTGTACTATACAGTTATTGGCCATTTCTTCTGACATACATATATGGGTCACTCGTTCAAATCCGGATCGACGGACTACAAAATGTGTCATACTTTATTTGTTCTTCATCGAGAATTTAATTAAAGCGATATATTTATGCAATCAGTCGAAAGTAAATCTTATTATAATGGAGAATGCAATTTCAATTAAGTTCTATTATCAATTTTAATTAAGTTCCATTGTCCGGAGGTAGCTTCAAGTATGCGAATATTTTTCGAAAGAAGAGGATCAAATTTGATGATGAAATTTCGGAAAACATTTTGAGTTTTGTGAAATTTTGACAAATTGAAAAAATTGTTTGATAGTGTGAAATTTGACAAATTCAAAAAAGTGTTTGATAGTTAAGTCAGTTGGCGATACACACGACTACTTGTGCATTGTTTTATAACCGAAACGAATTTAAATTGTGTTCAAAGAAAATTATCGACACTACTAGTGAATAAGTGTACTGCCAAAAGTAGCTGGATTTCATGTAAATTCTGCAGACTCTTCCCAACTATAAAACACTATTGATGTACAGAATATGATGACTTGGTGTCATGTTTATAATTGGCATTGCAATGAAAACGAAATATGCTACACATGAAATTCATTGACGATAATACGTTGAGTCTGCCTCTAAAATTATACAAATTTAATAACATTTGGCACTTAATTCACAATTTTGACGAGGCTCACCAGGCACTGGCACTTAAAATCATTCAACAGAATTTGGCACATACTCGTATCTTTGCCTGCTTAATGGATTTGTTATTGATACAAGTGAATTTCGGTGGCGATTAATTACAAAATTGCCGAATTTTTAAGTTTTTGCAAATTTTAAAAAAAATGCTAGACAGAATTTGTATGAATTTTAGTAGACCGTAGGAAAGAAATAAAGAAAACTTATTCCGGTCGACGTAAATAAACGGTTTTAACGCTTCATATTTAAAGAACAAGTGCAGGTACTTTCATAAATATTTCACAGTAAATAGACTAAGTGGAAACACATTAGACGTAAATTTGGACGATGTTGTTAACACTTTGCGTGCCACACTTTTTGTCAAAAATTTTGACAATACTATTTAAAGGGTCGAAATTTCTGTGCCAGTCACCAGGTGAACCCTATGGCGTTCAACGTGTTAAGCAGAAACACAGGAAGCATTTAAAGTAAAAAATTGAGGAGAGAATGAAGTGGAAGGAACCACGTTTACATTAGAATGTTGAAACCTGCATCCTAGTACGCAATTACACTATTTTGAGTTCTGATGAATGTTTTCGCAGTACATTTCGAATTAAAAATAAGGTTTTCCGGTGAATACTGTTAAATTTATTTTGTGTGACGTTTCGGACCCGACTGAGTCCTCTATCAAACTGTTTGTATTTTAATACTTTTTTGATTTTTTTCATGAAAAAAATGCAAATTTTTAATTTTTTTTCTTTGTGAAAAATGAGTAGTAGATGTCAATATCATGGTTACAGTTTTATCCATAATGCATTCTGTACAAAACTTAAACCTACTCGAAATCTTCTACTCTCAACTGTATTTCACCAACCAACAGCTCCATCTCTTACCTAATAGATTAAGATCCAACGATTTCCTTAAAACACCAAATGGAATCCACTCAAGCTCGCCCAGTGCAACCCAGCTTGCGCAATGTATAACAGCCCACAATCCGTTCGCACCATAGGGTAAATGCTGGGAAATGAACAAGGCAGCTTCGAGCATCTGAAAGCAAGAACACAAACGTTTTGACATCAAGGACATTTCGGCAGCTTTCATCAAAATCTTTCGTAACTAACTTACCGTCTTTTCGGATGTCACATCCACTTGCACGATTTTCATACGTCCCGATGTTTCCTCCTTCAGGATCTGAGCTTCGTCACTGTCGGTTTCGCCGGCGAATCCGGCATAAACTGTAAAGCCAACATCATCGAGCTTCTTCGCCAAATACCAGCCTAGCGGAGATTCACACCCTGTTATAAGGATACCTTTGCCCGATGCTGATACCTGTTGAATTGAAATAAACGGGGAGTTTTTACTAGGATATGAGCGATGTGTTGCATAAATTTTATATAATAATTTATGCATTTCGTGGGTAGGTTTTTTTTACGAATTTATGGCAATTTGCACTTCATTTTTCTCTTTGAATAATGCAAAAAATATTCGTTGAGGTACTACAGTGAAATGTACATCGGAAATCAACGGTGTACCATGAATATGTATTAGGGTTAAAAATCGAAAAGGCTGGATTCCAATAGATTTATATTGTTTGTGTTAATTATCGAACTCGTATACTATGAAACGGGTTCAATACAAGGTACACATATACCAGTTCGTCTATCTCGTATATGCTTAGTATTGGGTGATACCATGCTGGTATTCAAGATATTATGGTATCAATACAATTAAGTGCTTTTTGTTGCATGAAATATACTCGTGGTTAGTGATATATTCTAAATTAATATTCTGTCAGTACGATGCAGTTTAAATATTAGTTTGACCTCAAATAAAATAAAGTCCGAATTTTATTGGCTTCAGCTGACACTCACTATCAAACTTGGTCACTCTACCTGAAGTCGTGATTTCCTGGTACAATACCAAATTATTCTCGAGTTCATAGCACTATAAATGTTAATTTTTAATCAGAATAGTTTTCAGTAATTTCAGCTTCGAGTGGAATCTATATTGAGACAATGGCTTAAATTACATAAACATGAACCCTTCGGAGTAAAACATTAAAATATTTGATAATAAAAATCAATGGCGCAACATCCTAAATCGGGCCTAGGCCTTGAAGTAATGCTAGAGTTACTTCATTACGAGACCAACGGAGCACTAGGATGTGAAGTGGTCAGCCACACGCTCGTCCGTGATTATTACTTCGATTTCTCAGGTATTCATTTACAGCTGAGTGAACTGGTAGTCCGGCACCCAATCCCATTCTCGAAAATTACTTGTCGCCAAGCAGATTCGAACCTGATACGAGTTGCACCGAAAACAAGCGCTCTAGCCCCTAAGCCACCTAGCGTACTAAAATATTTAGTCTGTAGCGTAATATTTACGAGCATTGAATGTTGCAAATGTTGTGTAAGTCATATTCTGTATTGTGTCGTAAACAACAGCAGCAATACACACGTTCAAGTAGACGGATTCACTGGTTAATCGGTCAGTGTTACTGAGATTACAAACATTGAAACCCAGACGACGAAAGAGTAGTATGTACTCGTATATCCCAATCTAGTCTATTGCAGAGCCTGAAAAACGCCATTATACGTAATTGCCATTCAGTTCAGTTCTTGTTCAATCAATCGGAAAGTCGATTTTCATACACACAAAACACTACATGCGTTTTTTATCAGGCGTTTAGTGTAGAATACCTGCATGCGAGAGTAGGTAGTGCGACAGGTGTTTCAAATAATTTATGGATCAGTAGACACAGGAAATACATTCTGTTGTAGTTGGATGGAGGCGAAATCTATTCGAGGCTGAAAGTATTTTTAATGTAATGCAATGAATTCGATAGGATGCATTTAAAAAGCAACAACGTCGGTTAAAATGAACACACTCCTATTAATGTTTGTATTGATTCAGTTCGAATTAAAAAAAAATGTGACTATTTCAGGAAGCAGCTCAGTACAGTGGAATATAAACATTCTGTTCAGGGTGTATGGATACTCAGACGACATGAGAAAGGGACTACTAGCGTTGTCGTGACATTGGAATTAAGGGTTTAGTTTTAGTTTTAGGAAAGGGCGAAGCGAGCCACCGCGCACACTAGGCACTAAAAAGGGCCAATAGCGATTCCTTCAGAGCCTCGTAGGTCACCAGATATCCCGTAAACAACCCCTCACGGTGTGTAAAAAGGGTCTAATGAGATATTTAATTCACTTTTATTTCTATTATTGTATTGAATCGAAGAAAACTCTGATGCAAGCATTTTTATCGAATTTCGAAAAACTTTTAGGGTTAATGAGATAGAATTATTTTATTATTATTATTTATTTCTATTGACTCTTCTATTCCAAAAAATACGTAAAAAATCAAAAAAAAATCTGCCAATATGTAGGTACTATGATCGAAACTTTATAATTTTTTTGATAGAAGTCCGGAAAGCGTTTAATGATGAGCCAGGTGAAGGTGACTGCGACTGACAACCTAAACACCAACGTGTTATAATAGCCTCTTAGATCCCTGCTGGGTGCTAATGGAGGAGGTTCAATCAATATGCAGTAAATTGATAGGTAGAATAATAACAAAAAATTGTGGATATTAACCAATTGCTTCCCTTTGTTGAATTATCACGCCACGCCACTGCGGCCAGATCCCTAAAGAACCTTACTATCTTATCCTGCCCTATCGACCCCAGGTCCTCCAAAATGTCAAAGAAAATACTGCCCAGTCGAACGCTACACATCCCTCAAACAACCAAGTCCCCTAATGAACTTGACAAGCTTATAATGACCTATCGACCTCAGGTCTTCCAAATTGACTGCCCAACTACATCAGTCGCGTCCTTGCAACCGCCTAACACTCACACAACATGTTGGTGATGTCCACCTCGGAATATAGGTCAAGGCAATACCTATACACGTCAGAGTCAGCGAGCCCCGTACACATGGCATACTTCCCCGCAGACTTCCCCGCAGACTTCCCCTACTCCATGCCAATATGTCCCTAATTTTTCGTCTGTCCAACCTTGGCCAGAGTGCCCTAAGGAATCACGGGTTTCTAGGCTTTTTTACTTTAGATACTTAAGATAACAAAATCTTCCGAACCAGTTACACCAGGAAAATAAAATTTGGTTCCTGCATATGGGAATACAAGTGGAGTTAAGGAGAGAGGTGGGGCACAAAAGTGAAGGGTTAGCAAATTAAAAAAAAAATTATTTCTATCTCTCAAAAACGATAAAAAACGGAGGAAAAACATTTTGGGTATGTGGTTGCGGAGGGTGATGCTGAAAGTTGTTAGAAAGGAAAACATTTTCATTTTTTTTTCACGAAAATCGTAATGAATAGAAATCTAAAAATTTGCGACTATACACTATAGAGACACCACAGCAAATAAATTGTTTAATACGGGTAGCAAGAAACGGGGATAGGGGTGGTTTTTTTGTATCTCAGAAACGGCCTATGCTAGAAAGTTGAAACTTAAAAAATATATGTAGATGCACCACTAGAGCAATCAAAGCAAAAAAATCTGCCAACAGTTGCGTAATTTTATTTTTTTTGGGTAAAGTTCCAGAACGCATCTAATGATGAGAAGCGGTGGAGGTTACTCTGCAACTGACAATCTTAACAATACTTTTTCAATAGCGTCCTGGTTATTCTTTAGACTGTCAGTTGCATAGTAACCTCTATGACCCAGAAAATAATAAAGTTGCGCCCAAACTGTTGTCCGATTTTTTCTTTTAATTTTGCATTGGTACTCGCTTCTATCAGTTTTACAATTTCAGGTACTGATCTGATTTTGCACTACTGAAGTTATACGCTGAGTTAGTCCAAGTTTCGGAGTATAACCCAATTAGAAATGGGCAAAGCAGCTCCTTTCAGTGAATTACTGCACTCCGAGTCACTCACTTTAAGGAACGAGTTCAGTGAAGTAGTTTCGAAACTTTTGGTTCCATCGTTCCTTTGTTTTCGTTTCTTCCTTCGCTCGCGAACGAGTTCGTTCTTTTAGTTCATTCATAGGTCCAGTTCAAGTTGAGGAGAGAAGATGATGAGCAAAAAAGGGCAGTGGATGTAGAAGTTGATGAGCATAAAAAAAAAAAAAAAAGTCAGTACATCAGGTCAGGAGATCTCGAAGATGATGACAAAAAGAAAGGTCAGTACATCTTGAAGACGATGACCAAAAAAAGGTCTGTCAAGTTGTTTTCACTAAAGGGAGTGAGTTACTTTTAACTTACCCACTTTTCAATGAAGTTTTCTTTTGGAACAGTTCACTTGTGAATGACCCATTTCTACACCCAATTACGTTTTTCAGTATTGTGTGGCAGTTGTGAAAGCATTTTATCGCGACCCAATTTTAACCACTTCCTGAACTATAAAATAATAAACTTTTACCCAGACTAGACTAATGGTAAATTTTTTAGTACTAATCACAGTTATTGTAAAGATACCAGAATTTCTTTCTTTCTTTGGAGCCATTTTTTAATTAATATATTTCGGAATTGAGTCAGTACTTAAAAATCGTAGTTTCAGTACTGACATAGAACTGTTGATAGTCAGATTACTAATTAGATATTAAGTACCTTGACTTCACTTAACAAATTGAGTGTCTCAGCCAATCCACACGAACTAATAAAGTTTTCGCTCCAAATTCATTTCCAGGTTGGTTTTATTTTGCAAAATAAGCCTTCAATCATTTAAAAAAAAACTCCACTTATGCTTGACAAGCTTCCATCTTGTTCGTCCTTTTAAATTTGTTTTACACAGTCACTATCCACTTTCGAAAGTTATTCTGATGATAAAAAAAATTGTATCTTGACAGTCTCTTCTTAGCTCTTTCGTTTCAGTTCTTAAGGCTTCTATAGCTTCGGTAACAGTCGCAACTGTTCGAAAGGTTGGAGTAAAAGGACCTTTTCTCTGGAAACGCTATCGTTCAGTAATTCAGAAAATATTGGTTTAATGTATTAGGAAGTCCCCGAGCACCGGATCTAATCTTTTTAAAGTCTCACAAAATATCAAACTCTTTTTGAATCATTCAGCAGAGCTCAACATTTGTAAATCCCAATTGTGTTCCCCGGTGAATTCCTGAAGCCATCATCTTGTCGCTTTGGAAAATTGCAATTCGATAAAAGAGTTCGTAAAACATCGAAACAAGAATCCACTTAGTATAGTGAAATATCAGCTACACGATATATTGACGCGACCTTCAACTGCACTCGTAAATCATACGAGGTTATCAAAATTTCAAAATTTACGTCAAACTTTGGCATTGGTGTGTCACCCTTATGGAACTTTCGCCCTAAATAATCCACTAAATGTCTCAAGAAGTACACGTATAGCTCCTAGTCTCAACTCACTAGCCACTTAAGTATTCACCGAGCACTCATCGAAGAGTGTCCTCATAATTCGAGATTGGGGTTCCGGAGCGGGTAATGTCATCACATATTCCAGGCATGCAGCCCCATTAAAGATTCAGTCATGCATCCTGAATTTTTAACTCGTTGGCGAAGCTATCAATCAAATTGCCAAACAGGATCTCATCCCGATTCTTCGTCGAATACAAGGAAGCCGATTTCAAGGTGGTTTCGTAACTTCTGGACTTGATAGTCGAACAACGATTCGAAACTTTCCGCACCATTAACAATGCCGACACGAAACACCTGCTTGAACATTTATCGGATTTCAATTAACGCTAAATACATTCTCCAAGGATGTTTCTTAAAATGTAATCGATGCCGAGACAATGTTAAGCAACAGATCGTTGTCTTTAAGTCGCTTGGCTGTTGCCTTTTGCTGTCAGAAGGTGAAGCTGGTTGCCGATTGGTATCGAGGTAAGGTAAGACGTTATAAAGGATAATTATCAGAGACAGAGATTGATTGGATTCATTAGTGGATAGTCATTATGCCTGACTGATATTCCGAAGTGATTCTCGTTTTCGTCCATTCCGATTAGCCTTATTGGTGGCAATTGTGCCCTTCATTGAGCGTCAATTATTCTTACGATGACTTTCTATTAGTGTAATATGCCTGGAGGAGTTAATAAGAATGAGGAAGAATGTAAGATAGTTCTTACGGACGCAGAATTGGAGCGGACTTCAACCATAATCGAGTGTTGGGGTTTTGAAGGTTTAATACGCTGTACAGAATATGCATTTTAATCGCGTTTAAGTAGGCAAAATGAACATGTTAAAACAGTAGTGTTCAGACTAGGAAACTAGTTTTTTGATATTTGATAGTTTCACGTGATTTATTTTGACAAATAAATATTCAGCTGTGTTTCGTTACCAAATCTATTTTGTCTATCTTATTTGAAACAAAAATGTTTGTATAGCAGTAATGGTTAGTGAATTTATTAGTTAATGCAGTCATTGCTGAAGCACAAAATTCAGTTTCTACAACATTAAGTAGTTTCTAGCAAAGTTTACTTCGATTTCCGCCAAGGTTGCAGTACATGCTTTCGGTTAAACGCGTGCTAGCTACATGGTTTCCTTAACGCATTCGGGAAGTTTTTTCAACTCGTTTTTTTTTACAGATACCGAACTGAACTTGGGAGGTTAGCCTTCAATACACTGTAGTGTACAGTTCAGTCAGCTTAGGGATGTGAGGTCAGAAATCGGGCCGGGTATGGCAGTGTACTAGCTGTTGTTAGCAGTTATCATTTTTCAGTATTATTGATCTATGGTACATGATCTACCAGAACAGCAAAGTTGCCTACAGCAAATCAACTACTGTCTGGTAGTTCTGGTGGTGTTTAACTCGATTTAAACGCGTTAATCCCATAGTTTGAACATAGTATACGTAACATCTAAATAGGAACTTGTCTTCTAACTTAACTTTAACCGAGGAAGAAATTGAAAGATTCAATGCTAATTCCGCAACTGCTTGTCCAGTTGTGGGCAGTCTTGGAAGAACTTTGGAAATTGATTTGGTTTCTTTACTTCTGTAAAGAAGTGCGATAGGAACCTGACACTTGTCTAGATATTTGGCCGTCGAGCCATATAATTGAATTTAATAATTTTGAACCAAACCCAAAAGTTTTTTTTTTCAGAGATATACATTTTGACCGGAATGGTCAGGTCCCCCAACAGGTTCTGCTCTCGACCTTTGCCAAAATAAGGAGACATGCGACGCATTGAGTAGTTCTCCCTCCTTGTATCAAACTCTTGAAAATAATTTATATACCCATTGGTGTATGAATTTTAGTTAATAAGAAAGGTCTTTAGATTAGATTAGATTTCATCAGAGGCGGAGAGATTCCTCCATGCACCGCGAGTAGGACTGTTGTGCTATAACTCATACATTTTTCTCGAGTTTCAATCTAAAGGTCTTAACCCAGCTTTATTTCTCATTGGAATTTATCTAGCTGGTGTAGAACTATTTTTGCGATGGTACTATGGTCGACAAAGTATTCACCGAGATACTTGTAGCGCTGAGTTGCGACTGCCTACTAGGTCCTTAAAAATCGGGTGTATTTATTCTTACGAATTTCATCATACCTCTTAGGTCTTCTGAAATATTGAATTAATTTAATTTCTACGCTTTCTATAGATAAATGCCTAAGACAGTATTTTCAGGATTTTTTAAAGTTCAACCAATAAGCTCGTGCAAAGGGGTTGAATACATTTTCACGAATTCTGATATTTTCCTCAGGTTTGAGGAAATATTAATAACTTTTAATTCCATGGGCTTCTTATATACATATATAGAATTCACTGAAACAGGGTTTTCCGTTTTTATGTTCACTTTTCAAACACTACATACGAGCGTCTCAAGGTGGTGTAAACATCATCACGAATTTCGTCATATCTCTTAGGACAGACAAAGCATCGAACTGATTTTGCATTCCTCGGACTTTATTTAAAATAATCTAAAAACGGATTTCTAGATTTTTGGATATTGAACCCCGTCACGTTGTAGGGGGGGGGGGGGGGTTGCATACATTTCACAATTTTCGCCATATTTCTTAGCCTCGATGAGGTATAAAGTTGGTTTTCACTCCCACGAACTTTTTAGATAATTAACTACAAGCCGATTGCATTTATGTTCAACCCCCAAGAGATTGTTGCATACTTTTTCACATATTCCAACAAACCTCTTAGATCTGATGGGATATCGAATTGGTTTTTACTTTCAATATTTTTGCATAAAATTGAATTCAGGATTGGTTATGTAGCTTTTATGGATTCGCCTTAGAACTTATTTCACCTTTTGCGAAATTCAATTCACAAGTTGATTCGATGGGTTTGCATATGTTTTTACGAATTTCGTCATATCTCTTTGGTCTTATTAGATAGAAAATTAGGCTTTATATCAATGGGCTTTTTGTGTAAGCGCCTAAACATTAATTTTAAATTTTTTTTTGTATTCAATAGTAACAAAATTCAGTCAGTGCTTTCTCATACATTCTGAAGAGAGTTTAGATTTAGTTTCCGAATCATTGATATAGGTATGTAGTACTAATCTGTTATTCCAAGAAAAAGTTCAATTTATTCCCTAAGAAAATAATATTGTGCAATTAGTCCACACACGCAGCACATCTTACTTATGGTATCATCTTTTCGAGAAAACTGAAGAAATTCGCCGAAGATCGTAAAAATTTATATATTATTTTTATAAACGCACAAAGAAATTTTTACCTCGGGCTGGATCAACTCAAAGCGAACAACATCTTTGTTATTCTAAGCTCGAAAATGTTTTACATAATTTTGCAATTCTTTAAAGTGACTTCGACTGACGAATAAAATCAGAACTCCATTAAAGTTACACATTTTGCTTGCCTTTACGTTCCGTTCCGCCTTCACTCGTGTAAACAATTTTCTGATACCTTGTTATTTATTGCCTAGAGATGTTCTTCGATTTTATAAATTTTCCAGAAACTAAAGCAAAATGCCACAGTTCGTTGGAGTAAAACAGAGTATACAACCTCCGCAGGAAAGCTAAAAACGTTCAGAATTTAATGGAGAAACGTTCGTTCAAGACGGAGGAAACTTATTTAGAACGAGCCTCGTCAATGAGATAAATCGGTATCGGAAAATGAATCCTTTCAGAATTGTTGAAAGTTCTTACGAACTATTATCACAGTGTGCAGATGATTACCATTAACAATTTCTTCAAGACAAGTTATATTAGATATAAATGAAACGTAAGTTAATTTGTTCTAGTGGACTCCAAAGCTAGCGGACTCCGGATCTTCTGTTAAAAAGGACTTTATAAAGAAGTAGATTTAAAAACCTTCAGCCAGAATACTGGATATCCGAAATTGGTAAAGGCAACTTCAGTCTCTCAAAGAACAATTTCTTCATCATTGAATTTCGCCTAACGCCTATAAGTCGGTCGTTGATTTCTGAAAGTTTTAAGAAGGCCGAATCATATCATATGGCAATAGTGTAATAAAAGAGCCATAAGCTTGATAAATCGAACTATTTTCGCAGCAAATGCTGGCAAAATTAGAATTGATAAAGCATATGTTGTGATATTATGACATGGTAGCCTGCTCTAAACAAGATGACCTACATGGCTACATTAGAAAAGATGCTGCGACAAGTATCCTTGGGTATCCCTGGAGCTCTGAAAACCACATCTTCCAAGGCATTTAATGTCGCGAAAAACTTAGTTCTGAAATATGCTTGGTTAAACCCCTTCAGACCAAGAACCTTCCTTACGTAGTAGTATTTTTTTCAAAACAAACTACAGCTACTGACTTCTCAGGAGTTGAGCAATCTGCTTTACCGGAAGTTCTCTATTGAAATATTCGTACAAAGTAGAACCGACCAACCTATATTCTCAATAAAACGGATGTCGATCGGGGCTGCCACGCGGTTTTCTCTAGGTAAATCCCTATTGATGCCTACTACATGTTGGATCATTTTACAGGCTGACATTCTCGCGATAAGGAAGGCGGCTAAAATATGTATCTCAGCTAAACAATAAAAATCTACGTTGATAACCAACCAACCAAACCGAATTTGCAGAATTTTTGCTGGTTTGTCTGCGCCATTCTTCAAAAGTACACGCATCATGACAAATGCACCCTGAATCTCAAATACAATTCTTGTTTTAGTGCTATCTGTTTAATACTAGAGAAATAAATGAAAATTTAATTTAATAAACGTCTTAGAAGTTCGGAACGTGTTTTATTCGGAAATGCGGCATATCTTACTATGTGACTGAAAACCTAACAAAAAGTTCGGGAAGCGGTTAGAATAGAGTGTAACATATGAATTATATAATTGGGCCATATTCCGGGATGCGGTCTAGAGGTTGAAAAAGAAAATACTTAAAAATAGGTGATTATTAAACAAACCTGGGGAAGTAAAAAGATATTCGATATCTGATCAGACCTGAGAGATATGGTGGAATTCATGAAAAAATATACAGCCGCTTTACACCCTCTTAGGGGTCGAATTTCAAAAAATTTTGAAAACACTTTCTAGGAATTCATATGAAAAATCCGTAGAATAAAAATGAATTCAATATTTGGAAAGACCTAGTAAATATGACGAAAATCGTGAAAATATGTGCATTTTATTTTTAATGATAATTTTTTTTGCCCCCCCCCTTCCGAACCCCAATGAATATTCCAATTTTTTTTATTTGATTTACTTTTCTGGTTGATTTACATATGCGTACCGAGTTTCAACTTTCTAGCATAAGCCGTTCAAAAATTAGGAAAAACACAAAAAAATTATTTTTCCACCATGCCACTACAATAGCTCTATCTAAACACCAAGTTTCAGCTTTCTATCATTATAGGTTCTTAAGATATAAGCATTGGAACTTTTTCCCCCCACTCCAAATTTTCCCTACTAGGGTTCTATTGGGCCTACTTCTGGTAAAAATTTGAAGCATCTATCTTACACTGTTATTGAGATATGAAACGTGTAATTTTTGAAAAATTCTTATCCCCTCCACTTCTATGCTCCCCTACCCCCCTCAAAAAATTTTCTTTGGGTAACCTTTTTTAATTAAGGTTCATAATCAAACTAAATTTTGTTTTTGCGGTGCAATTGGTTTGTGAGATATCGTAATCTAAAGTTTTTCACCCCCCACCCCCGTACGCTTTTACCCCCACCCAAAAATTTTGTTTCAATCTACTCTCCTAGTATAACTACAGATATTTGTTAAGTTTTAACTACTTGCCATTAACGGTTAAGGAGATATGGTTTTTAGAATGTGGCGACTTACACTTTTTTGCGTTTCGGACGCATTATTTCCCCCTCCACTCCCACACCCCTTCACCCATATCCGCAATTTTTTTGCAAATGGGTCCACAATCAAAGCTCTATAGAAATTCCAAGTTTCAGTTTCCTACCATAAGCGGTTGCTGAGATCTAGAAACCAAAATTTTTCGTCTAAAACGCTTCCCCCACCTTCCCTCTCACACCCTCACCAATCAAAAAAATCCGACTTCAAGGGGTCTATTATGTCTATTCATAAGTAAAAAATTAATTTAATAGCTCTTAGGGTTTGGGAACTATAATTCCTCAAATGAGTTTTCGTACGGCGTACGGCGCACAGACGGACTGAAAATTTTTATTGCTTTTTTGGTGTTTGTTAGTAATAAAAAGTGTAAAAAAAATTTCAGGGTAGCAAATTCTTTTAAAAAAAAGTCGATAACAATACTTTATTATTACAATAATACTTTATTATTGAAATAATAAAGTAAAAAACAACAATGATCAAAAAGCGTACTGTTTTTAAAGAGGTCATATCCGTTGGAAAAATATATATCCACAATGCTGTATTCGGGTCATTCCATGAAAAATCGCAAAAAAAGGCCAATTTTGTAACCTTACCACCGCCGATTCTTTTGAAAATTTTTTTTGCCTGAAGAAGTAGTGAAAAAAAATTATTATTTCAATTTTGTTTTTCTATCTCATTTTTTTTCTTAGTTATAGTATACGTATGTTAAAGATTTCGAAAAAATGGTGTCCAAGTCACCTTTGAAAATTCATATCTCTGTTATTTTTTATTATAGAATAATAAAATCGAACTTTTTTTAAAGGGGAAGGTTGTCGCAAAATAAGAAAAATACAAATCAAATTTATCCTTAATTTTTTTTTCAAGGATAACGATTTTGTCTTTTATCCTTGAATATCTCAAAATACCGTTTTTTCTATTTTTTTATTATTTTATATTTTGTGTATTATACTGTTTTTCAAAACATATCAAAAAATTAACTTGGGATCTCAAGGAGATCGGAAAAAAGAAACCGAAGAACATCAGTGCTTTTCAATTATGTTATAGAAAAATTACAGTTATAAGATAATTGAGAAGTACTGATGTTCTTCGATTTTTTTCTACGATCCCCTTGAGATCCCAAGTTAAGTTATTTGTATGTTGTGTAAAATAGTATATCCTATAAATTATAAGAAAATAAAAAAAATAGAAAAAACGGTATTTTGAGATATTCAAGGATAAAGGACCAAATATTTTTTTTGAAAAAAAAAACTTTGAAGGATAATTTTTATTCATATTTTTTTTATATTTCAGAAATTTTTAAACAAAAATCTTTAAAATAAGCTATACTTCATTATTTTAGGACTAAAATTACCAGATATATGAATTTTCAAAGAAGACTTGACCACTTTTTATGCGAAATCTTTAACATACTATAACTACTAAAAAAACTGAGATAGAAACAAAAAATTAAAATTCCATTTTTTTTTCACTAATTTTTCGAGTAGATAAATTTTCAAAAGAATCGGCGGTGGTAAGGTCACAACTCTTGCGATTTTTATTGGAATGACCCATTATTATTAATATTGCTACTGGTGAACGCTGACCGCATAAGAGTAACGCGTTTTAATATGGGTTACGTGGAAAGCCTATATTTTAAACATTTTTTTTACATGATTTCTTTAAATTTTGTCTGTGTTATGCTTAGTTTTGCACCTTAAGGGAGTTAGGTTAGGTTAGGTTAGGTTGCAGAGGCGGCCAAAGGCCTCACATAGACCCACGAGAGTCCATAGTTATACCACACAAAAACAGGAGACCCAATATACTTATGTAAGGTGCGCTAGAGTTTCGATCTGTGTAGAGAGCTCCTCGTTTAATTCGAAGGTCCCTGTGACCTTAGAAAAGTTGAGCAGCCTCTGCATGCTGTTAAGAGAGACTTCTTTGAGGCTTGCGAAGGTTGGTGCACCCAGAGCTTAAGGGAGTTACTCACTCGGAAACCAAAAAAAAATCTATTTTTTGAAGTGAAACTTCTTTAGCGGCGAGTGAAATTTCAAGGACGCGTCACGTTTAAGGACATTTCATTACACGATAGAGAAGAAAGAGAGCTCGTGGTGTTCCGATAGAGCAAATCAGTCTCTTGCTCTTAATAATGGGATAACTAAGGGATAGCTAGGCTCAATTAGTTCTAAATAGCGCCGTTAGGAAAAAAACAACCGTGGCCAAAAAGCCTTAGATTTTCTTACTACAGTTGGAGAGTGTTTTTCATAATCAATGGCGCAACAGCCCAAATCGGGGCTAGGCCATGAAGTAATGCTAGAGTTACTTCATTGCGAGACCTACGGAATACTAAGGTGAAGTGGTCAGCCACACGCTCGTCTGTGATTATTACCCCGATCTTAACTCAGGTACTCATTCACAACTGAGTGAACTGGTGAAAAGGGAGTGGGTGCCGGACTAACCCAATCCCATTTTCGAAAATTACTTGTCGCCAAGCAGATTCGAACCTGGTACCAGGCGCACCGAAGGCAAGTGCTCTAGCCACTAAGCCACCCAGACTACATGGGAGAGTGTTTTTATCACTTTCAAATCTTTATTATTTTCCTATCCCCGACTAGAAGACCTATAAAGTGAAATTCAGAATTTCATCTTGAGTATCATACGATTGGCTTCTCTATCGTGACTACGGTGTGCTCAACACCTTCCTTCGTACTCAAGAATTACAACCCTTAGCATTGTTTTAGTATCCAATAAATTCAGTTGCCGACGAGTTATCCCGGAGGACCTTCCTAACAATCTGCTTATTACCAAGCAATTCGTTCTCGGAACTCCCGAGTTATCGGAGCTGATTTTCTTGCGGTTTAGTTCAAATGTCGAACTTATCTCCCACCCACTTAGTTCAAAATTTGAATGGGTCAATCGACACTTGAAGCACGTTCCAAATTACTCTCAAAGTAGATTTAATTTCCACCGGGACTTGATTCCCCAACATGCCACCGAATAAAATCTATGACAGTCAAAACTTTGTTTCAAAAGTACATCATATCCAAAGTCTAATTAAAACAGTTTTGCTTGTTACTTTCAGGTACTTCAGGTGTTGACATTTTCTCGGTTGGTACACGACAAAGTGAAATCTAATTAGTCCCGGATACTCTCCAGCAAACGTTAAAAGACAAAGGCCGTTGTTGAAGGTAAGCCAGCGTGATACAGGATACATAGTTGTGTAACATAGCGTAGCGTACACGAGCTTTAGCCAGATAATTAAAGTTTTTATAATTAGACGTGGGCACTTTAGAGTTTCGCACAGGTGAAATACTTTACGCTAGGCACTTGTGAAAACTATAATTGATGATTTGGCGGCGGAAATGTTAGAGAGCTTCTGCCCGGAGCTAATTTCCAAGATGGGGATCTGGCTGGAACGACGGTAAGGACAAAAGGAGCAGCCAGACAGACGTATCAGTCGGTTTCTTGGTCTAAAAATAACTAATCACATTCAGTGTTTGTTCTTATATGCACTATACTTAGGAAGGCTCAATTCCCATCCGGGACAAGGACCAAAAGCCTGGGACTCCGTTAATGGGCTACATGTGAACTTTTCGATATTCGAAGCATGTCCTTGCGACGTGCCAAGATTCACAATATTAGCAGCATTAGCCAGCCACCCCAAACCACAACCTTTGTCGCGCTCGGATTGAGTGAGCCTTGCTTTTAGCCACCCCCTCCCCTTCCCGGTTTCCGACCTACATGTCTACCATCTGCATTATATTGTACCGAACGCCTTGAGATAAGTCTTCACTGGGGCCGATACCATAGAAAGAGTATATTTGTGCGGGTGTCAGACTGGGGACTGGAAACACGGAAGACGGAATCTTTTGTGATGTATTTTCACTTCACTTAGATGTGCCAACGAACAATACCGTTCGTTACAACATAGTCACCAGACAACTGGAATGAAGTTAATTAATCCGCGGAAATATTCAATTTCGTGGAAAATATTCGCACAGAGCAGACAACCTGTGCTATTATTCCAGGGGTGTGAACAATTCCCTTTAATTACGTGTCATTTAGTTAATGAAATTATTACCGCTTTAACGATGGTTTACTGAATATGATATATGGTGACGGTAATGTCGAGGTGTAGCGGAACAACAAGAAAGTTGTGGTAAGAAAATTTCGTGTGGTTCACATCGGGGAGCGTTAAGTTGCTTCGTTATAAGAAAGAAAGGTTTGTCGTCGTTTTCGATTTAATTGTCGGTATAAAAGGAGCGAGAAAATAATTTTAATTTTTTTTTGGGAGTGTATTTATGGCAGCAGGCTTAGCTTTGTAATTCAACCTACGCTTCCACCTACTTAAATCTATGGTTGTCAAGAATTATATGTTGAATGGAAAAATTAATAAATTAAAAAATGAATTATTAGGCCCTTTCGGGATTTAATAATCAAATTATATCGGTATTACTTTTCCAACTATAGGGTCCAAAAGGTATGGCGGAATTCGTGTTACAAGGATGGCTGTCATTTGTATGGTGGATTTATTTCATGGTACCCCACGAGTAGAATTTTTTTTTAAGACCATTTCTTTAAAAAGTAACTATTGTGTTAAATGCAGAAAAATAAGTCCCGAGTTTATTCTAATTTGGACAGTCCAAAAAAGGGCTATATTTTTAGGAACTTTTTTACAGTTTACAAGAATAAACATCGATGTCATTTTTTTGGGTTTAATGAATATACTCTTAAACTATCTAAAAGCATTTTTTTTTATTTACTTTTTACAGTTTCTGTTGTTTAATACTCGTAAAGCGTAACTGTGTGAAAAATACATTGGTGGCTGACGGGATTGATTTTGTTCAGCAGATTCATCCAAAACAAAAAAAATCAAAAAGTTATTGATTCAGTATAACTGTGATTCTGTCTGGAGCTAGAAGATTTAATATTCATGCATAAATAACAAAATGGCAGACTTTTTCGGGAAAAAAAACAAAAAATGGTACTTTTCCACTAGTTTTGCATCAAAATTATTAGTAAAAATAAAATTTTTCACTTGGTAGACAAAATTACATATTTTAGGGATATGTGGTCCAATTTGTATCAAGATCGGCTGAATGGTTTCAAAAATTACAGCCCCAAGAGCCGAGAAAACGTTGTTTCGATAAAAACGATTATGCTGCGGTTTGGGCTGTTCCGCCATTGATTATTATTATTAAGAGGCACTTAGGCTGCTAGAATTTTTATGAATTTTTCTCACAATATTTTTGAATGCACATACATATGTACATTCGAAAAATGCCAAAAAAAACAAACGTTTTTTCACACGGTCCAACCAGACTGACGCCTTAAGGTAGTTAGTGACTTGGATAGATACCAAAAAATTATCGCATTTTTTTTTTTTATAAATATTTTATTATTTTTCTGCATTCAATTCTACACGAAATAAAAGAAACTGCAAGATTTTTTCGATCGGTAAAAGTGCTCAAAAAGTTAGTTCAAAGTGGGAAACTTCGGTAATATTTTGATATTATATACATATATGGTATATACATTTTCATATGTATTTTTTATTATATTTCAAATGGAAAACAACACATAATCTGATAAAAAACGGAAAAAGGTTTGAAAACAGAACCAATACCATATGTGAGATTTGCGTTAACAGTATAATTAAAAAAATTAAATTTGGAGAGAAAACCATTGAAAAAAATCTGCCAACAGTCTGGGCGCAACTTTAATACTTTTCCGGCAGATGTTCGGAACATGTTCAATTCGGAGATGCGGTGTATGTGACAGAAAACCTAACAAATAGAGGTTAAAAAAAGAAAAAACTTAAAAAAAGGTGATTATTATTCAAGCCCGTGAAAGTGAATAGATATTCAATATCTGATCAGACCTGAGAGGTATGGTGGAATTCATGAAAAAGTATACAATCACTTTACACGTCACACGGGTCGAATTTCAAAAAAATTTGAAAACACTTTCTAGGTATTCATATGAAGAGTCCGTAGAATACAAATGAATTCAATATTTGGAAAGACCTAATAAATATGACGAAAATCGTGAAAATACGTGCATTTTATTTTTACTGATATTTTTTTTTGCCCTCCCCCCTTCGTGACGCCAGTGGATATTATATTTTTATTTATATTTTTTACTTTTCTAGTTGACTTACATATACGTACCGAGTTTCAATTTTCTAGCACAAGCCGTTCTAAAGTTAAAAACACCCATAGAAATCCTGAAAAGACTCTATTAGTGAATCTTCTGATAATTAACTACGAGTGAAATCAAAGACTCATCATCTTCAATATCATGTCACAAAATAGAGAAATCCTTCCAGTTTAAATAAGTTGCGTTAGATGGGTTCCTGGAGTGCTAAGACAATTTCTTCGGTCAATTGCGGTCAACAATTTATTAACCAGGCTCACAGCACCTAGATATCCGAGGCTATACCGACGATATAAACAACTTACAACCGAATGCAAGGCAAGTTTGAGGATACAATCTCAAGCATATTGAGCACATTAGAAACTGGAAGCATTCAGCAACTAGGCAAAGTATTATCTAAAAAAGTTGTCTCCAGGTTTTAATTGCTTGCCATTAACGGTTTAGGAGATATAGATTTTAGAATGTGTCGATCTCCACTTTTTTGCGTTTCGGACGCATTATTTCTCCCCCCCCTCTCCCACACCCCTTCACCCATTTCATAAATTTTTTTGCAAATGTGTCCACTATCAAAGCTCTATAGAAATTACAGTTTTAGTCTCCTAACATAAGCGGTTGCTGAGATCTAGTAACCAAAATTTTTCGTCTAAAACGCTTCCCCCATCTTCTCCCTCACACCCTCACCCCTCAAAAAATATCACTTCAAGGGGTCCACCATGTCTATTCAGAAAAAACAAATTCAATTTAAAAGCTTCACTGGTTTGAGAGCTACGAGCCTTCAAACGATTTGGAGCGATCGACATACGGGCGTACGGCGCGGACAGACGGACTGAAAATTCGTATTGCTTTTTTCGTGTGTACTAGTCATGATACGTGTAAGCAAATTTTTTGAGGGCAGCAAATTAGCTCTATTGGGTCTATTAGCCCAAAAAGCAAAAAAAATATGTCAGTCCGTCTGTGCACCGTCCGTCCTACACAAAACGTACGTGGTTGAAACTGGGATTACTATAGATCTTCGATTCTGGACCCATTTGGAAAAAAAATTACTGATGTGGGTGAAGGGGTGTAGGAGTGGGGGGAATAATAATGCGTCTGGAATGCTCGAAAGCCGATATCGATACATTCGAAAATCTATATCACCTAAACGGTTAATGCAACGAAATTAAAACTTTATGATCATTTGTTTACTGGGAGAATAGATCGAACACACGTTTTTGAGTGGGGCAGTGGTGTACGGAGGTGGAGGATAAACTACTTTAAATTACGATATCTTACGAACCAATTGCACTAGAGAATAAAGTTTTTGAATAAAGTTTACCAAAAGTACATTTTTTTAAGATAGTGGTGGAGTATGGAAATGGGGGGAATGAGATTTTTTTTTAAAAAAGAAGTCATACCTATCTCAAGAACAGCATAAGATAGATGCTTAGAATTATTACCAAAGGTAGGTTTAGTGGACCCCTAGCAGAAATTTTGGGGTTAAGTGTGTAGATGGTGGGGGACAGGGAAAAAGAAAAAGTATCGATTTTGATCTCAAGAACCTATAATGTTATAAAGCTTAAACTTGGTATTTAGATAGAGCTATAGTAGTGGAATATTGAAAAAATATAAAATTGGTTAGCATTAAAATTGAACAAATTTAAAATTTCAAACTAAAAGATTTCAATGGACAAATGCAATTTTTTTTATAGACATTTGTATGGGAGTAATTAATAAAAATGTAACTAGTTCTATTATGAACTTAGAATGTCTACTTCTACGTGGCTCATTAAAATAAATATCGTGTCAGACAGAAGGACAGCATTCAAATTTTCCAGGATATCATTCGTTACTAACTCAAATTTTTTTTTACACTTTTTGATTTATTTACTTTTGATTATTATAAGAACGTTTCAAAAAAGTCTACCTAGATAAATAATTCAATAAAGTACAGACATTTCAATAAATTCTCTGTATCCATGACCAAATCCAGGTAAGTATGTACCTACTTAACAATGATTTCAATTTTAATTTGATTATATTGAATTTTCGAACAAGTGATTTATCATTCATTCGTATGATAAGAACATCCTTCCTTTTTACAAAAAAGGGTAGCTATTTTCATCATTTCTACGAAATCGCATCTTAAAAGAAAATTCATGAATAATACACCTTTCATCGGATAGAGTCATCAGAGCGGTTAATTTTCGGGTACACTAGCCTACACGAATTCGCAAAGCCTTTGTTCTTGTTGATTTTTTTCAAGGAGCCGAAATTCTCCTTGTACATACATTAAAAACGATATTCGATATAAATCAAAAGGAAAAAGGAGCAAACGTGCGAAAATTTGTTCGAATTAAATTTCGTGGAATTGAATTCGTGTAGCAAGTCCTTTATGAGATTTTCACTTATACTTTGCAAATTTCATTTCGGCTCGCTTCAGGGGGGCACTCTTACTTTATTTTTAAATTGAATTATTGACTCGAGCATTTTTATTTATATAATTCCTATTTTGGAAACACTTTTTTCATTTTACCTGATATTGAGCACTTACCTTGACAAAGTGATAGAAGAGAACAGCGCCAACTGTTGATAAGGCGAACCATACGAAAATGGCAAATGTATTTGACGGTGAAATGTCCACAATGTGTAAAACTGTTGAAATAATTATTGCTGCCGCATGGCAGAATAAAAATGGCATTAACAAACGTTCGAGGATATCCCAAGGGATTTCATGTGTCTTCTGTGGCAGTACTGATACGGAGCCTCGACGTAGCGATGCGCGACGTGATGCTTTTCGCTGAAAAAATAAAATGAAATTAAAGTAAAAAATAAAATGTACAAGGACTTTTCATTATGTTAAATTGTATGCAATTAGTGTGGGAAATATAGTTTGAAATTTTTGTCTAAAACATCGGTGTTCGGTGTTCAAAACATGAAGTACACTCTCGAGGATAGAGTGTTACAGTGCTATGTAGTCTCTGCAGCTATTGATACTGATTAGAGGATATGTATGCATTATGAATATTTGCAGGACTTAACATGCTCATAACATTTTTCTACCTTGGATACACAGCTCGTATACAAATCAATAAAAATGAACAAAGTGCACATAGCTGATATCAACGTAATATCCAACCTGTTTCCTTGTATATAAATTTGATGATCTTAGCTGATATAGCCTTCTTTTAACTGCCATCAGCGCCATCTGTTACTAAAATCAACTGAAATTTGAATAAATGACAGTTGCGGATTTTTATATTCTCCTGTCAGTTAAAATTGTTTAAGCGTGTTTTACTTTTGTGTGTGGTGTGTGTGATGGTCTAGTTTGTACATCTCATAGGCAACATCATAGGCACGAAGAGCTAGCAATCGAAGCTACGAGGACCATCTCCAGTGCTACTATAGGAGAGGGATATTTGTAAAAGATATACCTTGCGTTTTTCTCTGTTTGTAAAAATGATGCATAGGTAAACACTAATCAAACTATCGCCGTATACATCTATTAAGCAATATTGGGTTTTTGTCTCCAGGTCTTACCCAGTCTTCTACAGGTCTGAAAAGAGGTCCTAGCTGTTCGAGCAGCTCAGTCTATGTGCGCATTTCAGTTGATCTATAACATCGAAGATGACCCCCAGATATTTGACCTCACTGGAAAGTTTTGGGGTCTTAAGAAAGCTCTGAAATGCTTGTCTTTTTTTTAGATAATACTTTGCCTAGTTGCTGAGTGCTTCCATTTTCTAGTGTGCTCAATATGCTTGAGATTGTATCCTCAAACTTGCCTTGCATTCGGTTGTAAGTTGTTTATATCGTCGGTATAGCCTCGGATATCTAGGTGCTGTGAGCCTGGTTAATAAATTGTTGACCGCAATTGACCGAAGAAATTGTCTTAGCACTCCAGGAACCCATCTAAAGCAACTTATTTTAACTGGAAGGATTTCTCTATTTTGTGACATGATATTGAAGATGATGAGTCTTTGATTTCACTCGTAGTTAATTATCAGAAGATTCACTAATAGAGTCTTTTCAGGATTTCTATGGTTTTCAACGAGAGTGATGGTTCGGTCTGATTTTAGTTTGTCACTTGGTCTTCTCCCGATTTTGGAAATCTTCAGAGCTAACCTAGCTTGGGACTGTATTCCAAAACTATAGTTTGGCATATAGCCATAAGCAAAGCTAGCTTCAAAGATCTTTACAAGAAGTGGAAACAGATGGATTAAAACTGTATCAATACTGGATGGATACCATCCACTCCTGCTGCCCGGTTGCTTCGAAGGAGTTTGCTGCTATTCTAACTTTGATTGATGTGAAGATCTTTGTCGCTACTATGTCTCCAATTTCTGGCATTAGTCGAGTGAGGATTTCTGATTTAAAGCAGAACGTTACACCTGACTTTCCGGGCCTGAGAAGGGTGTTGGGTAATCCTTGCGTCACTGATCCAGTTAGGGTTCTATCGGAGTATGCTCGGTATATCTGTGGTGCAGTTAAGATCATCTATCTATCCACAGAAGGTTCAAACTTACCATACATCTATCTATCTATATAAAAGAGGATGCCTGTATGCATGTATGATCCTAGACCGCTGAACCGATTTTGATGAAATTTTCAGGGAACGTGTAGAGTAGTCCCGGGATGGTTCCTGTGAAGTTTGGTGCAGGCCGAATGAAAAACAAATGTTTTTTTTTAACATTTTTAAAATTTTTTCACAATTTTAGTACCCTGGTGCTCTAATGGTTTGTTTGCGCTTTCCTATACCATTCATCCGATTACAATAAAACTTCGCTCATATATTAAACACACACGCCCGCAAAGGTTTCTGCGTTAACAAAATCATTTTACAATTGGTGGTACTTGAATTATTCCAACATTTGAGTGAATTTCATATGATTTAGCTGTAGCTCGTTCGTGTTTGGTGTAGTAGTTATGCGTTCCCATTAATAAATGGTAAAGTTAGGCGATGAATGTTGGATAGTAGATGGAGGGTGGAGGATGATAGATGATGGATATAAGATGAAGGATAAAGAATGGTGGATAGAGGATGGAGAATAGAACGGAAGTAACGGGAGAAATGTAAGCAATTAGAGCAACGTAAGAAATGGATGCAACGGGAAGATTTGTGTATCTTCCCGAGTTGATTTAACGGAAACAACGAGAGAAATGGAAGTAACAGGAGAATTGGAAAGAACGAGCGAAATGGGAGCAACGGGGAAAATTGGAGCAATAGAGCAACAGAAGTAACAGGAGAAATGGAAACAACGGGGGTAACGGGAGCAACAGGGGTAACGGGAGCAACGGGAGAAATGGGAGCAACGGTATCAACGGGAAAAAACGCGAGGAACGGGAGCAACGGAGCAATGGAAGCAACGGAAAAATCAGAAGCAGCGGTAGCAACGATAGTAACTATACAATAGCAGCAAACAAGCGTGAGCGTAGCAAGCGTAGCCGCGGTACGCGGCTAGTGTAAATATGCTAGTGAAGATCATAGAAATAATAAACATTTTTGATCAATCGAAGGCAGAAATTGCGCTGTTCTAAGTCATGACTCAAGGTGCTTCCCACTAATTTTCATGACGACAATTTTGAAAAACTGCACAAAAGTAATTAACTTATTTTACAAGCCAAAGATAATTAATACCAGAAAACCGGAGTGATTTTTTCCTCAATCGTACAATCTGCATACATTGAATGGCGCTGCCGACCACAATCACCCCCTCAACTAACCGAACTGAAACAACTTAACAAATTATTTTACGAGTACCACATATTGTTCAAAATGTGGTTCGTGGCATAAATCTATTATAATTATCGCAACAGTCATCAATGTCGGCGACAGCTGAAATAAATGTTTTACAACCGTTTTAATGAACCATAAATGTTCGATTATTTTTATGCTAAAAATACCCGAACCGAATCAATTCGAAGAGTGTAACGTGGAAAAATTCAAATGGCTCATAGTTTTTACATATTCAAATCGTAAAGAAAGTTTTTTTTTTTAAAGTTGAACAATTCGATTTGTTTGTAAGTTGAACTATGTAGGGTCTAATGCGCTTGAATTTTTTTTTACCTTATGAATAATTCATGTGTTCGGAGATTTGATCAATTCGCAACTATGGCAGCACTTCGTCCAAACTGTCCTCTTGACTTTTCTAAAAATATCAGGATTTAAATATCGACCGAGCGACTTATATCTTTCGATTAGATCAAAAGATCAAATCCATTTCATAATTATTAACTAAAAAATTTTCTTTAGATACGAGTACAATAAACTATCTAAATTTTATGAATCCAATCACATTATACTGAAATAAATTTCGATGTCGAACTTTTATGTCTGCAAATTGAAACAATTTTATTTTTTTCCGAATATTTTTATTCGATCCGATTTTATTTACTAAAATATTATACAGCCACAAACCTAAATCAACTCGGGACGATACACAAATCTTAATAATAGTGAAAAGAAAATGTATCTGATACAGAAGATATTTTTAGTACGTGGTCAAAAATAATATCATTTCGCTATGACTATGAAATGGAACTCTCGTCAAATACATGTGTGTAGTGTTCGGTCGATTTGAGAAGTTTATATTCCTTGGATTATTATGTGACCAAGATGTAGGAGAATAATTTAACTTTAAAAAAAAAAAAATTTCGATTGCAAATAAAAATCCATTTATTCTGAAATGTGTGAAAGACAAAAAAATATTTTGTTAAGTGAAATTAGTCACAACATTAGAAATTTTACACAATCTACTATATTTTTAATTCGCGAGTGTGTATTTTGCTTGGAATATTTATTTCGTGTGGTGTCCAGATTGACATGAATTGAACATGGCATCGTTTGCAGAATAAAATATTATTTTTTATAAATTCTGAGGCCGTTTGCGTAAATGCGATGCCGAAACTATGTCCTACGTATAACAAAATCAAAAGAAATATAGGTAGGAGGGAGGGTGGCGTGGGGAAATATCAATATATCTCTTTAGGGGTAAAAATAAAAAAAAAAATTAAAACCGTTTTTTAAACGATTTTTTATAAAGGTAGTTAAAGTAAAAGAAAACATTATACAATCTAACTAATATGTTGGAGTTCGTACATTATCGTTTTACATCCTCTTATGGGTTGATTATTGCTAAATCCAAAAATCAATTTGAGCTCTTACACTCTAAAAATAGTTTTAGAAAAATACCCTGTATTTCAAGTATAAATAAGTGGAAAATACAAAATCTATGTAACTGTACGTATTATTACAACCGTTTTTAAGCGCACAAATAGGTAATATTACACTATAAGTTGGACAATTACATCTATATTTTTTTGCTACAAAAAAGGAAATTTAGAAGTCATGATAACATTACACCATTAAGGCCCCATGAGTCCGGCATGACCAATTTTTATCCCAGTTTGATTTTTCTTTCTTGAGAGGATTTTAATCGATTGAAATCGTTTTTCGTTCGTGTAATTTGGCGTGGACAATACGTCTGCATCGTTCGCTGTCTATCAGCGAACTAACTTTGATCTTACAGAAAAAAATAGTGTTATAGAATTTTAAATTATTTGAAACGCATAACTATTAACACTCAATAATTTTTTCGTTGATTTATCTTCTAGAAATACCAATTAATAATAATATCTGTGATACTTTTCAATGAAATGCGGTCTTCTTATGTAATTCTTGCCATGAAAATCGTGGAAAATTTTAGTTTGACTTCATATATTATTAACGAAAATGAAAATTTTTTAAATTTGATCTACAGAAGACCTTCTTTAAGATTTTTTCTAGTATTATATTAATGAAAATGACATGTTAATTATTCAAGAAATAGGTAATACGCGTTTAAGAAACTCGATTTTCGCATTTTAAAATATATTCCAGGGTTTTTGTTTTAATAGTATTTTTTCCAAATACAGTTTTGAATTTTTTCTCTATGGATGATCTAGTTTATATAACAGGTAATAAAGCTGTATAATTTTATTTTGTTTTTCTATTGCCATTAACGTGAAATATTGGTAAGAAAACAGTCATAAATTATCAAAATCGCATTTAACGTGCACATGGAGCCTTAATAAAGTAAATTCAAACTTAGCTTAATTTTAATTTAAATACTGTGTAATATAACGCCAAATTAAGCAAGATCGCTAAAATTCAGTTTATACTATTATTTTACTTGACTACGTGAAAAATCAGATTTGTTAAGTCAGCCAAATGTTCATGTGCAATATTTATGTAGTTATATATACGATATTAGTTTTCAAAGCAATAGCCGTAATGTCATTTTCAACTCAATTCAATTTAATACAATTGTGAAATGTGAATGTTTATAATTTTACCGTACAATCTTAAATCTGAATTATATGGGAGATTTTCTCCTTCAGTAAAATGGTAATTTTACACAAAAAGTGTGAATTAATTGCATTCTTTTGCCAATTATGTCTATTTTATTTAAATTATAATTAATTTAGTAATTATTAAATCTTTTTGAGATATTTGCATTTATATAAATAGCTCGAAGAATTCAGATTAATTTGATAGCTCGACATGTGTAAGACATATAACGAAAAGTATGGTTACGCTAATTATTTACTTAACTTCACTTCACCAAAAAAAATGGTTTTCACTTCAATTCCCTCTATACATAACATCTGCGTATTCGTACTAAGTTTTAGCTCTCTAACATAAGAAGTTTCTGAAATATAGAAAACGAATCCTTGCTATCCCTTTCAAAAATTGTATTTTACTTTATTATTTTCTTATCGGCCAGGAAGATAAGATTTGGTTTCTGTATGTAGAATTCCAGTCTACTGAATTTAATTTTTTTTTGAGTGACGAGGTTAAACGCATAAGCTGTGGAGACTGCCATTTTTAAAAAAAAATTATTTGTATATTTCATGAACCGTAACAGATATGATCTTGAAATTTTTACTGGAGTCCACTTCTAGCGGAGAAAATTTTTTTGAGGGTGTAGGGAGTGATGGTGGGAGACGGTGGAAATGAAAAATCGCAAAGGCAAAGGCTAAAAGTTGAAAACTGTATAGAGCTACTATATATAGACATGCCAGAATTTTTGATAGGGGTAGCAAGGTATGAGGTGAGGGTGGTGGGTTGTATTTCATGTCACAGAAACGGCTTATGCTAGAAAGTTGAAACTTAATACTTATCTAGATGCGCTACTAGAGTAATTACAATTAAAACGACCAATAGTCTTGGTGCAACTTCATTATTTTATGGGTGGAAGTTCGAAACGAATAACCAGGAGGCTTATTTTGATAGTTATTTTTTAGATTATCAGTCGCATAGTAACCTACCCACTCCCATCATCACCTTCTACACCCGCAAATTTTTTTTACTTGCCAAACTGTTGTTTATATTTTAAGTCAACGGTTTATGCAAGGTAGTTGAAACCTTTCATATTGGGTGCTCAAATAAGTTTTGAAGGAATCTTAGTCAGTGTTTGATAAAGGACTCAGTCGAGTCCGAAACGTCACACAAAATAAATTTAACAGTATTTACCGGAAAACCTTGTATTTTCAATCTTAGTCAGTTTCATTAAAGTATTGTGAAAAAATGTTTAGACATGTATTACTCAAAATATTGTTATATTGATTATTTTGTTTTCAAAATCGAAATTCGTTACACTTTGGCAAAGTGACACGTACTAAAGCCCCAACCACCTAGTGGTTGGCATTGAGTTCGGGCCTTTAAACTGAAAACCGAAAAATTGAGCTTCTAGATGAATATAGTGACAATATGACCCGATGCGATTTAGTACACGCCCTTTCTTTATACCATGGATATTGATATCATAATATCGTTAATGCCAGCAGTGCATCATCCAATACTAAGCATAAACGCCATAAACGACATAAACGAACTGGCATATATCTAGTATTCAACCAGTTCCGCGGTATGCAAATTCGATAATTTTATCTGGTATGCATTTTACTGCTAATTGTGCCATTCCCGAATTGTGTGGCGAGCATCGCAACTAAATGGGTTTGTTTGCTTATACCAGATACTATCAAATCATATATGTGCAGATAGTTTCAATACTATGATTTCAATACCATGGTTTGTATACTAGCTGTATAACCATGGTACGAATCCCTCAAAACTTATTTGCGCACCCGATATACAATGTGTATCAGGCTAATTTGCATTTTCTCTTTAAAAAAAAATGGGTTTAACGTACGAAGGTCAGAAAATGGACTGTTGGCAGATTCTTTAAGATAGTAATTAACGTACTATACATGTATAATATGATATACGTACTGTTGAAATAAACACGATCTCACTTAACATTTACCGCCATTTGTTTAATGTAGCAAGTAATCTATACTTCATAATCCAACCGAAAATTGTTGAAAAACTAAAGATAAACAATATTTAAAAATTCCCGCTAAATTTAGAAGCTAAAAATCGCAATACCCAAAAGTTCATGAGTGCAAAATTGTTTTTAGGTTTCTACATTGAACGGCCATTAGCATTTCCTTTCGTTTAATTTCAGTTGTCGGAAGCGTCTTTAAGAATGCAAAAAAAAAAACGAGCAAAGTTAAAGCTATGAAATATTGAAATGTTTTTTTTTTTTGTTTTTTTTTTTCTAGTTCATAAGTATAATGGTTCCATTCATTCTCCTTCGACAAGTTTTGAATTATTTGAAAATTACGTAGCGAAATTATTTTTGAGATAAATTCAGAGTACGTTGTATTTTTAGTATCTAAGAATAAAATCAAAACAAATTTAGACATAAAACATAACGCAGTCACGATCGGCTGCAAGCCAATCGTATGATACTCTAGATGAAATACTGAACTCCGATTTATATTTTAGTTGGAAATATATCAAAAGAATGAGGAGTGCACAAGCAATTATTACTTGACCTTTTACTTACAGGTAGTAACTTTTGTGTAGTGGTCGATTTTTTGATTTCTAGTGAGTTCCATAAAGTAAGTTAGGACATTTTACAGAATTTTTGTATGGCAACTACATGAAGGACTTATGGGATATTTTTCATATTAATAGTTTCAGCTGCGACTATTATAAAATTAATGTTTGTAAAATTTCAAAGTCGTAAATGAAAGCTTTCTAAACTTATCGTGCAATATTGGTGAATATGTTTATTAAGGACTTTTGTATGACAGCTACCCGAAGGAGTCAACCGATGGCGCTAATAATTGAACTCCGTCTTGGTTTTGGTATAAAACTAATTCCTGTAAAATTTTAAATTCCTGCTCTAACTCGTTCTGGAGTTATAGTGAATTCAGTAAAAAGCATACGTTTTTGAAGGACTTTTCTAGGCTGCTACACGAAGGACTCATTCGATTTGCATCATATTCGGAACATTCAATTCAAACATTTTAAACCATCCGTATGCAAAATTTCAAGTTCCTAACTTGAAGCATTCGAGCAATAACTGGGAAAACGTGTTTCAAGGACTCTTGTATGGGAGGTACCCGAAGGAGTGGAAGGATATCGCCCATTAACGAACTTAGCCTTACTTTTTCCATTTTACAAGTTGTGACAAAATCTCAACTTCCTAGGTCAACGCGTTCTTGAGTTATCGTGCTAACGGACGGACGGACGGACGGACGGACGGACGGACGGACGGACGGACGGACGGACGGACGGACGGACGGACGGACGGACGGACGGACAGCAAACGGATTTGGGGGTTTTGGCCAAAAATAAACACAAAATAATATATAACTTTTTTTCGTCCGAGGCTCGGTTCTATGCGTTACAAACTTTTCGGGCTGGATTAAACTTATAATACTCTATATGATTTCATCTAGAGTATAAAAATGCTGTCCAATTATATTATTTTGCATAAATATAATTTGGGAAAAAAAATTTGTTTGTTTTCATACAAAATATTCGATTCGAATACGACGAATATAATATAATATCATGTTATAAGGAAATTGAAAAAGAAAACATTTTAAAAATTGAAAAAAAAGTGGTCGGGTCCAACAAAAAGTGATAATATTCACAGAGTCGGCTTTCTTTCTATTAAATATTTCCACTTACGTTTGTATACAAATTTGTGATATTCATTTTCTCTAGAAACTCGACAATCGCTCGTCGTATAGCAAAATGATGATGTGCCAAGTTTACTTTTTGGTTGCTTTTAATCTGGAAAATTTGAAGGGTGATATTTCTCCTAGCGATTGTCGGGTTTCTTGAGAAAATTAACATCACAAATTTGTATACAAACGTAAGTGAAAATATTTAATAGAAAGAAAGCCGACTCTGTGAATATCATCACTTTTTGTTGGACCCGACACCTTTTTTTACATTTTTTAAAATGTTTTTTTTTTTTTGATATCATTTCTTTTTGTTGCCCTCTTAACTACTGCGATTAAAAAGTTCAAATATATGTACATATTTATTTGGCAGAAGCACATCCTACGAATTGCGCAGTGGGATATGTTAATATAGTCATATTTGCCGGTTTAAATATACAAATTTTAATGAAAACTTGCATATATGAAATTTAGAAAATTTTAAAATTACATAAAATTACTTTAACTTTTGAAATTGCCCAAATGTGCTGATTTCGTTAATTTCTAAAAGCCATGATCTCATAATAGATATAACAAACCGATTCAATGGAAACTTTGAACTGAAGGAATAAGTCATTGCGACTGTAATTGTTTCATTGTCTGCATCGAAAAGGAACTGAATTAACTAAAACCAAATTTAAAGTAATTTACATATAAAATTACATTTGTCCTTGGCAATCGAACAATGTCTTAGATACCCTCGTGCCATATGTTCTAAACCCCTATCCCAAGGCTGAATTTGAGGAAAAACCAAAATCAGGAATTATTTTCAAAACACTATTCCACAAATACCAATCTTGTAACCAACAGCAAACTTGTTTCGAATTCCGTTGTGACCATTGATCAGCATCGATTTTCTTCGATTATTCATTCTCATGAGACAATTTTTTGTTCCTGGATTTAGCTATCGAGTCGAGGAAATAGATTTTCAAAACCAAATTACATCAAATGCTGCATAGAGAAACAAACATTTCAACTTGCATAGTAACAATTCAAATGTATGTAGACCACCATCAAATGTAGACCACCATCCTCGCACGTATTATTTAAGCAAAGATCTGTTAATTCTTTCCCAATTAAAAACAAATTGATATCCTTCGAGATTTCGAATAACACTTAACAATAATATTGCTACTTTAAAAATTGTGGACATTTTTAAATATTTTATGCTTTTATTTATTTTATAGCTTTTCAATTGACTTTTGAAAACTGACGTTGACGTATGTTCTACATAAGTCTCGACTACTGCAATTTTGAGGTAAGCTTAGAGCTTAATGGTCGGAAGAACTAAATTTTCATAAAAATCATCGAGCTTTTTCCTAGTTTTATGCATGTAATTTAATGAAATGTATGGCGAGCTTGTAGAAAGCTCTCATGTACGTAAAGCCCCCGTGTCCATGTGAGATCCGTACAGTAAAGGTACGTAGTCGGTGCTGGGGGTTTTGAACCCGACATGCTCTTTTGAACGAACGCCCTGATATTCGTCATTGAGTACCTACACATTTCATAATCGCATTACTCATTTTATCATTTTTACAAACAGTGGAAATAAACTAAATTTAGCTCAGGCTTAGTAAGTATGCATATCTTCAAGCAGTAATTTATTCACTTGATAAAATTTTATTAATTATGCGTTATCTTACAGGCTTCTTATCCCGCCGTTACCTAACGCAAGTTCTACGTTTTAAAGCAATTTATACGTTCTCTGTGCCCTGTGGTGAGAAAATACGAGCAGGAGGTACAATATACGAAGATATGTTATATTGAATGCGATCAAGTGAAAATGATTATGCACAGATCCTTTTTATATATTTTCCATTTGCTACTCGTATATCACAAGTTCTAAGCAGGGGGTCCGTACGAATTAAAATTAGCTAACCAATGTCTTCTGATAATAAGTAGGCGGCACTTTACGATAGTCTTCATAACTTTATTGTTATGTTCCTGAATGTCAATGGTTACGCAACCAGCACATATATGTACACAGTTTACAGATCCTTCGATATAAAAATGGAAATTTATTCGCTGTAGAAAGTCGCAATAGAGGCGAGGATTCAGAAAGCTGGTCTAAGCGGCCTCTTCCCAAAGAATCACCACCAGACTCCCGATTAGCCTAATGCCTGCACTTGCCAAAGTATTCTTAAATTTTGACCGTTCTTCCGACCAACACATTACAGTTTGAGTTCAGTACGGAGCGATTTTCATCGATGTTGAAAATGGTTTTGATAAAGTGTTGAAACTATTTGAAAATCAAACAAGATAAAATTTAAACAGTGCGATTATTTGAACTGGAACGAAATATCGTTCAGAGTGTTGGTGAATGGGGAAAGATCATAGCTAAAGGCTATTGAAACTGGAGTGCCTCAAGGCCCGACTCTGTCTCATGTACTATTTGTTTTTATGGTATACATACATGATACGGACCGATGGGGTTGCAAGACTGACACATTAAGGACAGTCTTGAAGATCCGCCGTAATTTACAAGAGAATTATAAACGGCTGTCCAGAAACTTAACGACTTTTTTAAAGCTGTGTGTTAATATGTCTAGAAGTACTTTAGTGTCAATTAGACAAGCAAGCGAGTTTCGGCCAGTATATTCGAACACTATTGAATGAGACTTATATCCAGTACAGACTATGAGTTTTAAACTCGTTAAAGTAGACTAAATGGACGAGTTAAAAAAGTAGTGTTCACACCAGGCAACTCGTTTGTTTTATTTTGATTCATGACAGCCTGTCTTGATTTGTTTTGTCGAGTTGATATTAAGCTGTGTTTCATTAGCAAATTTTATGTTTTCTAAATTATTTAAAACAAAATTGTTTGTACAGAAGTAATGAAAAATAAATTAATTAGCTAATGCTGTCGTTGCACAAGAATAAAATTCAGATTCTGCAGCATATAATAGTTTCCTTTAAAGTTTACTTTGATTTTCGCAAGTGTCGCAGTACATGTTTTCGGTTCGGTAAGTGTTTTCACCTAGTTTAACTCGATTTAAACGCATTAATCTCGTTGTCTGAACATTCTATAACTTGACAATCAAATTGTTTTATTTATTGCCAAAAATTAAAAAAAATATAACATTATCAAACTTATCAATTAAATCTAACACTATGACACAAAAGGTGTTTTATAAGTAAAATTAACGCAAAAAAAAACAATATTAATTCGTATGTTTAACTTTAAATAAATCCCAAATAGGATCAATAACATTGAAGGAACTGCGTTGGCAAACGCGCAGTCCTGGACTGCTGTCTTTATGAATGGAATGAACATTTGAAATACTCACTAATAGATGGCGCTCAGTTTAGTTAGTTTTTTTTTTGTCGAAAGGTAGGGTACCCCTTATGACAAGCGAAACTTTGTAACAATTCAAAATTTTCAACCGTTCGGTATCAGTTCAGTTCGTTTTTTCTCGGGAAATTTTGTGTAATATATATTTTGCTGTGTTGGGTGCCGAAATTGTAATTTCTTCCCAATATTTTAATTTCTGATTACTTGGTTTTCATGGTAAGCTACCATTGAAGCTATTAAGATTAAGTGTTAGTTGTTTTTCCGGTGTCAGTGGAGTGAAATTCCAACACGATATCCCCGACTGTTGATTAATCGCTGTCCTTGGAGACATGACAATTTAGGAAAAAACTTCACTGGAGAGGCCAGTTTTTTATAAGATTGTGTTGGACTAGGTCCGAAGGAGCTGTTTCGTCATCGGAATGCATAGTAGACTAGAATACACCCTCTGGTGAGTCTATGCCTTCCGATGACATTTAATGACATTTAATTTTAATTTCTTTTAAATTTCGCGCTCTTTTTTTTTACTGACATCTACATAGTAGCGAACTGTGTAATTAATATCACTTTACTTCGAAGGTACCTTTTTCACAATTTAAACCAATTCAAGCGCGGACGTCGTCGTATTCACTCACACGCTAAAACAAAAGCAATTTGATATGAGGACCGTGTTTTGTCTCACTTTTCACCATGTTTTTAGCTTCAAAGAGCTTCATACAAAACCGGTGGCTTGTCCTCTCCACTAGCTCTACGAAATAACCCAAAAATCGTACGAAAGCTTGTATCAAACCTACTTAAGGGGGTTTATATGAGTAGAAAGCTGAAAAATTTGATGAAGTATCCATCAACCAGAGGCGCTGCTGTCAGGGTCGGCACAAACAATGTCCGTCGCTCTTACGCTCCGCGGTTCCCACGATTACATGCAGGCGGTTGATCCAAAATAAAAATTTCAAAATGATTCTGAAAATTGAAAGTATGACGCCCTTCCCTACGTAGGGGTTTTTGGAAAAAAAAATTTTTTTCACAAAATGGCGGCCGATTGAACTTTATTTTCAGTTTTTGACCTCAACTAACGACCTTTCTTGCTTCAAAAAAAAAGTAAATAAGATAAAAAAAAATCCTACGTAGCAAAGGGGAGTACCTACTCAAGAATAATGTGTGAAATTTTGGAAGTAATCGGTTCAGCCGTTTTCCGAGGATTTTGGGAACCGTCATTGAAAAGTATGTTTCGAGATAATTGCGTTTGAATTTGAATGACGTTCTAAATGTATAGAGAATTTACGAAGGGCCCATTCCGGTTAGTTGCCAAGAACTTTCACAATTGGAAATTTAATATGAAATTTGCAGACAAAATTCTTAAGACTGCAAACTTAAAACTGAAAAATTTGAAGAAAAAAAATTGTTCTACTTAGATGTGTCCTCTTAAATGTGCTGAACACAGATGCGATTTTGTAGACGATCTGTGCTCCAGAATTCGAAAAACTGTAATGTACTCATAAATATTGTGTGAATACTATGATAATTTTCGTAGTTAGATTTGTGATATGATGTACAATAGTTTGCAAACGTTGTATTTGAGCCGGTTACACTAGCAGATTTAATTCAGATATTTAGATACATTTGAACCCCGAAAAAGGAAAACAAAAATATGTCCGTCTGTACGCCGCACCGTACACAAAATCGTTTAAAGGCGCGTAGCTCCCAAACCCGTTGTGATATTAATATGAAACTTTTATGATAGGTAGATTGAGTGAACCCCAATGACTGGTATCTTTTATAGCGTTGGTGTATCATGGGAGGAAGAGAAGGGAGCGTTTTAAACGAACAACTTTGGTTTCTAAAATCGATATCTTCCGAACAATTGATAGCAGAAGATTGAAACTTTGTTGTTGTCCTTGGAAATACTTCAAGATTGAACAAGGGCTAACACTTTATAGGGGAGTGATGGGGGGAGAAAAACTTTGAATTACAATATCTTCCCAACCAATTACACCAGGAAGATAAGTCATTCTCTGTAGATGGGATTACAAGAGGAGTTCACTGACAGTGAATTTTTTGAGGTGGAGGTGGAACACGAAAGTTGGGGGGTGGAGGGCAGCAATTTCTAAAAAAATGTAATTCTTATATTTCAGAAACCGTATCAGATGATCTTGAAAATTCTGCAGGAATTGGGTGGGTAGACCTGTAATAGCTGAACAAAATTTGGTTGTCGGTTTTGGGGGTGATGGTGAAAGGGGGTAGAACGGACAATATTGTGATTTTTATTTCTCGAAAACCGTAATGAAAAGAAAGCTAAAAATTTTGGATTATATAGAGCCATTCTAGACTAGAGACATTCTATAGAAAAATAAAATGTTTGATAGGGGTAGCAAGGTACGAAGATTGGTGGTTTTTTAAATCTCAGAAACGGCTTATGGCAGAATATTGAAAATTAGTAGATACATATATGTACGTAGATGCGCTACTAGAGTAATTAAAGTAAACAAGTTAAGATTTTTATGGGCGTTACAGGTTGAGTAAGAAAAATGTTCGTGAAAACTTTAAAACTTTTAGACATTTCGAGCTATTTTGCTTTTATATATCCAACCCCTTACGGGATATAATGCGGTTATGTACATATTCATGAATTCCTATTTATTTCTTAACCACGAAGCTATGTGGAACGTTATTTTTTATGTTGTCATTTCCATAGTAGCATACATATATCGCGTCTCATCATTAAACGAGTTCCGCTCTACTACCCAAAAAATAATAAGGTTTCGCCCAGACAGTTGGCCGATTTATTCCTCGTAAGTCGGCTCTGTTTTAACCTAGAAAAACCACACAGTTTCCTTTTGCCAAATAGCCCAAAAAGCTGTAAATACACTGAAAGGAAAACTATGTTTATTCCAAGGTTGCATTGACTATATTAAGTTTCTTCTAACTATTGTAAAACAGATATGTTTCCAGTGATCATGGCTACGACGGTACTAGCCATAGCATATAATTCGTAAAAACAATATATGGTTGCATTAAACATATATCCCTACTGAAATTTAATATGGTTGTACCGCCGCGGAAAGCTAGGTGTGCTGTGCTTTAAGCTTGTGTTACACTGTATGATCAATGAGAGCTTTCTACAAGCTCGCCATACATTTCACAAAAATATATGCAAAAAAGCGAACAGTGTAACACAAGCTTAAAGCACAGCACACCTAGCTTTTCGCGGCGATTCGCTACTGGGTTGTACCAATAATTCTCGTTACATGATGTAATTGTGTATTATAATCACGACAACAATATTCTATGATCAGCGGAACCATGCAATTTAATAAAATAATTCCCACAACCACACCGTTTATGGCATGCGCAATCATGTTAGGTAAGATATAGAATATGACAGTCAAAGTGTAAGTTCGCTTCTTTCAATTTCATGTGTTCTGTGTTCGAGAGTGTTTAATTGTTGTTAAAGTCATTTATTTATGATCGAAAGTGTGTAACAATGAAGAAATTGAATTACAACAATTGACTTACGAAAAACTTCTTTTAATTTTTATTAATTGTACCAAAATTAAGATTATATTATATTTTCTGTTCTAGCAAATTGATATAAAGTATTATATTTTTTTAGTGGAAAGATTTTTTTTTAAATCGTCAAATTTATACATTTTTTGTTTTGTTTATCCAAGAATTAGTTATATAAAAAATAATTTGAAATAAAATAGTGGTAATACAAAAATAACTTAATGTCTTTCAAATGTTTTCTTTGTGAATTATCTTTTAGAGAATTACATAATTTTTATTAGCATTTAAAAACTATACGAACAAAAAAACTATACACACTTTCCTTGCATTTTTTGCCATAGAATTTACGATGGTTCACAATATTGTAAGAAACATACAAGAAAAATCTTTCCACAACCATAATTTTGTTTGAGCTAAACATAAATTGTTTTCTGTAGCTCAGTTCTGTAACTTATGAGTGGGAAATTTCTCACCAAAAAGTCAAAATGAAGACGAATTGAGGCAGTTTTCTCTCTGTATTCTCACCAAATGAGAAATTAAAGTTTGCCAAATGCGTAGTCAATTACGGTGCTTTCTTATTTGGTGAGAATACAGAGAGAAAACTGCCTCAATTCGTCCTCATTTTGACTTTTCGCTGAGAAATTTCTCACTCATAAGTTACAGAACTGAACTACTAACCATGTCACATGAATTTTAATGATTGACCCAACTATTCTATTAAAAAAGAAGGTTGTGTGAATAACACACCTAGTTTTCCACAACCATAATTTTTTTTGAGCTAAACATTGTATGTTTCCTAAAAACATAATTATAGTTCTAGTAACCAAGTTGTAAAATTTTTGCTGTAGACCTATAATTATTACAATCGTAAATTTAGGTAGTACAACCGTGTTACATGTTGTAACATGGTTGTGGCAACTGTAACCTCAACCATAGTACGGTTCTCCCAAAATATGGTGGCCACAATCATATTTTTTATTTGAGTGAGCTTTTTGAAATTTATACCCGCGAATGGAATATTTTCTATATTTATCTGGCTTCTATTCTTTACAAATTCCAAAATAAATTTTTTTTTTCATCTAACACGCTCCCCAATTACCGCGGCTTCGCGTCCAACGAAAATGTTGACCCCTTAAACACTGTCAAAATTTTTGGCATACAAATTTGGCAAACAAATTTGGCAGTCGAAGTGTTTAGGGGGTTCACCCAATATACCTATCTAACAAAAAAAAAATTGAATTTAATATCTCAATGGGTTTGGGACTTAAGAACCTTCAAACGCATTTGCGTACGGCTTACGGCATACACGGTGGGCAGACGGACATTTTTTAGATCGGTCACCGTACTTCATAACTAAAAATTGTATCTCATTACCAAAACCACTTGTCAATAAATTTCCTCAATCTTCCGTTACCATTTATTCAAAACACGTTGCGCGTATCGATCCAACACAGTGCATCTTCTACTTCATAATTAAAAGTGATCGGAATTTTTTGCACGCCACTGGTCTACATTTAAAAATTAATATTCGAATCATTAAATAAATTCCGAAATTCTCCTGGCGTCAAATTCAATTAAAAACGTAAATGTCATGCGATTTTATCGCTGACTGTGGCCTAAAATTAAAATCGAGAAAAACAGTCAACTGAAACGTATTAAACTTGGAATAGATGAATCTCGACTGTTGAATATATTTTTTTGAGTTTTCTTTTTCTTTATTGTTGTTTTTTTGCGCGTTGTGTGGTGGCTATTTTCGAGATTTTCGTCCAATAGTCCGCGAATACTTTCGGAACATTCACCGGATCGTTTTAAGAATCATCAGAACCTTCCGCCCACTATAAAATCTGGCTCTCAATGTCATAGCAACATTCCAATAAAAGTTTTTTCATTAAGTCCCCCCATCTAGGCCACCCACACCCCTCCGCTCCTAAGACACCCACGTACTTTTCTTCTTCTAGCCATTGCATTGCAATCGAGAAAGGAATTAGTAAAGAAATAATTAAAAGAGTATTGCACCGAACAAAGTCTGTAATTAGTTTCTAATGGCAAGAGCAGGTGACTATAGTCCTACCTGGGCTTTTATATTTATGGGCAAATGAGTGTCCTAAATAGAAATAATTGCTGAAGAAAAGAAAAATGGACAATTTCGAAACTTACCGTAACTTCTCCTAGGCCCAGCATTTTTCTAGGCTGGATATCGTCGAAGGAGGGCTATTTCACGAGTTAATCCGGTGTGAGTTCACTACTTTTTCCGGTCTTCCGGTGAGCACTTTTTCGAACAAAATTCTTACACCTCACTTGTACCACCTTTGCAATTAACGCGAACAATTTTCAGACAAGAAGACAAATCGAGATGGTGTTGGCACGATCTTTTCAGTTCGCCTCAGCACACGAGATCATTTTCACGCCGCCGTTACGCTGCACACTGTAATCCCGCAAAAAGTCGGGTGGTTGGGCGCGAGTTATTAAAAATTTTCCCCAACTTGCTCTTGGTCACAGAAATAAAAAAGAAAATGGGAAAAAAATGTGTTTTTTTTTTTTCGTCCAAAAATTGTTTGTCTCTCGAAAGCTAGAAAGCGGCGATCGGACGGACTCTTCGATTCGGTGAAAATTAACCGCGATAGTGCTGCCGCTGCTGCTATTGGAGTATTTTTGGAAGGAAAGCATCTTTTCACCAACCGTTACCGTTACATAAAATCGCGGTTGAAGGAGGAATGCGATGCGGTGACGAAAAGGAGCCCAGTGCTGTTGATCTTGGCTGACCACAAACCCAGAAATCTTTTTGTTATCGGCGCCGAAAGACGTTGCGCGATCGCAACCGTGTATTTTACTTAGAAAACCGCGATCTTTGAAGCGCCCAGCGGTGCGTTAATTTGTTTACACTTTCGGAAAAAAAAAATGACGACGTCGAGTGAGGAACGATATTAGTGCTACTGCATTTGTCATGCTGCGTACTGCATTCTATTTCGGGTGGCCAAATTTGACCGCGTCTTTCTGCGTTCCAATTTTGCGTGAAACAGTTCTTGAGACGGATCGAACCGCCTGCATTCGACTCGGTTTCATTTTGAGCTTTGATCCAAATACCCAATTACTAAATTTAGAAACATTTGATCAGTTTGCAGAGACACACTAAAGGTGTTTCGATTTTAGTGCCATATTTTCTCGGTTGGAACTGAACATCATGTCGATGTTTACGCCATCTACTTCTGCTGAAAATAGGTGCAATTATACAATTGAGTTGAGCTTTTAAAATAAATTTCGATTGCCTGATTTTATGGCAATATTTTCGAAACACATGGCTTCATAACAATTGTTTGCGCAAACAAACATCAAGGTTTAACTGCGAAAGAAGACAGCACAAGAAGAACTTCTGGGTTAAACAGCTCCAGGAAAATTGTAAAGTTCTGGATAGCCACTAAATTTTTTTTGTGATGGATGTTATGTCAATCAAATATCCTGGACTTTCCAACTCAGGAACTACCGCATTTTTTTTATCCTGCGGAGATAAGTTTTCAACTGTTTTCGTAAACTTATATTAACTTTTCGTCACTTGCTAGTTGGGTGCAAAATAAGTCTTTCTGGTGATAGCGGATCAAAAAGTTTTCGAAATAAGTCAAAAGGGGCTAAATATTGTCCCTTAATCTTTTGGTTAACTTCACTACCTCATCGGTTTGCTCCTTTCACATATGGACCCAAAACGCTGAGTCCAGAGTTTCATACGAGGGCGGTTTGATAATGATGAGGAAAAATCAAGAAGGAGAGGGCAGGGAATGAATTTGCTATTTTTTTCGAACTGGACCATCCTTAAATAGATTACCTATACAGGTTAAGGGGTTAGGACAGTCTAGAGCCCTCAAAAAAGGCCTAACTTTGACAATTTATTCTGGGAGTAAGGAAAAAGGAATCGAATTTCTCTCTTTCAGGCTTTATTAAACATGTATTTGACTGTATACCATAAATTTTTAATTGACATATTGATACAAAATAGCGGCTACTGGGCTAATCTTCGGAATCACCTTTTTCAAGAGGGCCTCTACTGGCGACGGTGATTTTAGGAACTCGTGCTATCTGAAGCAAAATAAAAAACCAGATCTTAATCTAAATAGGGTTTGCTTGTTTTGTTTACTAGATAATGTTACTGTGAAGCTACAGTTAAAATTTCAAGTAGATACGTGCGATAGTCTTCGAGTACCATCGTCGCCCGATTTGAAAAATGCTGTTTCGAGAAAAACGCGTTTAAAGTTTTACGTGCTGAAAATTTTGTTATATGTACCTTCAGCTGACTGACCCACAAATACAGCATATTGAAGAACTAGCACTTCTTAACGGCTTTTTTGGGAACCATTACGGGGGCCCATTGGTACATTAGTGCAAACGGTAAGAGTCGTAAAAAGGGAAGAAAGGGAAGCGCGCCATGGCAGGTATAAAATGCGCTCGTCGGCTTCGACACTACAGCGGACTGGATAGGAAATTTTTTTTCTACTATTCTACCAATTGAATAATGTTTTTAGGATCCTAAAGTGTACTTTAAGCCAAAAAAACCAAAAATCGATTTTTTGGAAATCCTAGACTGGCCTAACCCCTTAAGCCAGATACCTCTTTTAGCTTTTGTGAAACAGCAGTTTAAACAAAAACCATACCACCACGCCAGAAATGATCGAAGAACTTCAGGATATCGTCATACTAGATCGTTGAGTAAAAGTGCTTGAGATAGCTAAGGTAGTAACCACCTCATCTGAACGCGTTTGAAATATTTTGAAACATTGTTTTGACATGAGAAAGCTATCCGCAAGATGGCTGACGCGTTTGCTCACAGTCGAACAAAAACGTAATCGTGTGACAACTTCACAGCACAGTTTGCTACAGCTTCAACATAATCCGAATGAATTTCTTCGTCGATCCGTAACTGTGTAACTGTTGATAAAACATTGATCCACCACTACACTCCAGAAGCCAAAGAACAGTCAAAACAATGAATGGAAACCGGTTCAAGCGCACCGAAGAATGCAAAAACCATTACATCAGCTGGAAAGGTTATGGCTACAGTTTTTTGGGATTCCAATATTCATCGGCTACTTGGAGAAAGGAAAAACAATAACAGGAGCATATTATTCTGAGTTGTTGGTTCGATTGGAAGCTGAAATCAAGGAAAAGCGGTCTCATTTGGCGGAGAAAACAGTATTGTTTCATCACCACAACACCCCGGCTCACAAGTCCGGAACTGTTTGAATTACGGTACGAATTGCTCCGTCACCCACCGCATTCTCCAAATTTGACACCCAGCGACTTTTTATTATTTCCAGACTCGAGCTGGAAAGAGATTTACCACGAATACTGACGTCATAGGTGAAAGCGTTGGACAAATCATATTATTTGGAAGGGATCGAAAAATTAGATAAACGCTGGACTAAGTGTATCGAGCTAAAAGGAGAACACGTTGAAAAATAAAATTCATTTTTCCGGATAAAATTATGTTTTCGCAATTTTTCCACGTCATTATCAAACCGCCCCAGTATATCATACTTTAAGCTCTCTACTGTTGGAAGACCGTTAACGATTTTAAGAATGAAAGTTTTGGCGACAGGGTTCTTGTACTGCTGTTTAACACTATTTAACACTAATCCACTATTGCGTCTAACTTCAACATGTCTTTAAAGCGTGTCTAGTATGTGCATGTCTACACAGTTTGAAAAATTGGAGTAATTTTACTTTATTATTTTAATAATACAGTATTGTGATCGATTTTTAAAGAACAAAATTTTCTACCCTAAGAAATTTTTTAACGTCTCATGATACGATAAAAGCAATAAAAATGTTCAGTCAGTCTGTCCGCCGTACGGCGTACGGTGTACACCATCTACCGGTGTGTGCTTGGAAGCTGAAACTTGGAATTTATATAGAGGTTCAATAGTAGACCCATTCGCACAAAAATTCCCTATATGGGTGAAGGAGTGGGGGCAAAAATAATGAGTCTGAAACGCAAAAAAGCCGAGATCTTGGGAACTAATTACTCTAGAAAAATAGAATTTGGTTTGAGTTTGAGTCTATAGGTTGACAAATAAAGATTGCTCAAAGTAAATATTTTTAAGGAGGCAGTGGTGAATGGAAGTGGAGTGGATCAGAAGTTTTTTAAAAAAAATTACGTTTCATATCTCAAGAACAGTATAAAATTGATGCTTAGAATTTTGAGCAAAAGTAGTAAATTTTGGCGTATGAGTGTAGAGAGTGAGGGTGGGGGAGGGTTAAAAAAAAAATTCCGATGTTTATATCTTGAGAACCTATAACGATGTAAGGCTGAAACTTGATATTTAGCTACAACTATAGTAGTGGCATCTTGGAAAAATATATGTTTTTAGGCGTAGTATGGTACGGGGTTGAGGAGTGTTTTTCCTAACTATATAACGGCTTATGCTAGACAGTTTAAACTCTGTGTTTGTATATATGTAATTCAACTAGAAAAGTAATTCTGATGAAAAAAAATGTCGAATATCTATTGGCGCTTGGATAGAAGGCAAAAAAACGATCAGTGAAAGTAGAATGCATATATCATATTTTACCGATTTTCGTCATATCTACTAGGTCTTCCCAAATATTGAACTCATTTGAATTTTACGGATTCTTCATATGAATACCCAGAAAGCGTTTTCAAGATTTTTTGAAATTTGAGCCCTAAGGGCGTGTAAAGTGATTATGTATGTGTATATTTTTTCATGAATTCTGCCATATCTCCTAGTACTGATCTGATATCGAATATCTTTTCACTTCCTTGATCTTCCTTAATAATCAGTTATATTCAAGTGTTTTTCCTTTTTCGACCCCTAGACCGTCATATTGGTAGTCACGAAATCATACAAATAACTTTTAAGACATATTTGCAATCAAGCAATTTCCAAAACAACTTCAAGATATATGTAAGTACACATATTCCGACCCAAAGTAACCTAATAATCGTACGAGACGGTTACAGCCAATAAGTTATGTAAACTAAATCTATTTAAAACCAGAATGTCGTTCTCGTGGTTATATAGTTACATGAGAGTCGTATCCCGTGGCCTTGAACTGTTTATTATTTGTATGTATTGCAATTAGAGGACTCGAGGTATCGTAGTCGGTTATATGGCTCGGTACTAATTTTATCCAGTTGGCATCCAGCTGACAAGTCCCTGCATTGACATCTATAATACTTATACCTTTCACAGCCTACTGGCTCGATAACCAAGCATTTTTCAATAGTTGCTCTACAGATAAATAGCGTAAGTCAGCATGACGTTATTTTCGTTACTAGAAAGTTACGGAATGTGACAAAAATAAGTTAAAAGAATTATTTTCTAATCATTGAACGACTAATGGTTATTTCTGGGTTCTGTCAACGACCGTAAAGTTGAAATTGTTTTATAATTTAAATCAGTTGAGACTTTCTATACCTACCATATGCATAATAGGTTGGAACGACGTCATGTCGACTTACAGTTTAAAAACTTATATTACTGAACAAAAGTTTAATTTTCATGACTGCATGACGTCTTGAAAGATATGTTATATTAATTGATTATAGGTACCCGTTTCAATGATAAAATTATAGAATAGGGGAGAGATTAGAGGAAAAGGTTTTCGTTTCAGCTTATATCAAGAAGATTTGATCGCATAAAATAGATACAGATAGACGGTTCCGTATATACAATATGTCACATTTCGAGATAGATCTGGCCGAGGTTCCAAAAACGACCTAAAAGGTTGACTTTGCCCAAAAGAGCGAATATCAGCACAATAGTCGGTGTCCTGACCGGACATTGTCTTATAGGCCGGTATGCCGACTCTGCCTCTTTTCAAACGACTTCCGTAGAAGCTACCTGGATGAGGAGGAGGATACCTCAGTCCTACATCTTCTCTGTACCTGTACAGTGTCATCTATAATCATTTGAATTTTTAACAGTCTAAATTCATCATCAAGTTTTTGAATAATAATTTATGGTCTTGGCAAAAATGCTTTATCACACACAAGCGAAAACTGATGTTAGAGATTTTCTATATTTTTAAATTACTTTATAAACTAAACTTCGATAAGTTTAAGTGTGTGGTCAGCTAAAATTTTTGACATTCGGGACATAAAACTATAACTAAAAACGATTTAAAATTTTTGATTTTACTCACCCAGTAGTATTCTATCCAGCATTATGCCATGCTCAGCAAATGGGCGTTATGCTCCATCGATGTTGTGTGCGGCTCTGTGGATCTTAAGGGGTTCCCTTTTCGCGAGTGAGAAAATGATGTTTAAATTTAAGTATGTATGTGGTCAACTAAGTTTAGTTTGAATCAAAGACTATCTATAACAAGATATAAATATAAAACTGAAACTTGGTATTGAGATAATCCTACAGTCGTAGCTTGTTGGAAAAATATAATTTTTTATAGCGATAGTATGGTACTGGGGGAGGGGGTGTTTTTCCTATCTATAGCACGGCTTAAGCAATAAAGCTGGAACTTAAAATTTATAAGTAGAACAACTAGAAAAGTACTTTAGATAAACAAAATTTCAAGTATCAATTGGCGTTTACAAGGGGGTGAAACCAATGATCAGTGAGAATGGAATGCATACATATATTTTCACGGTTTTCGTTATATCTGTTAGGTCTTCCCAAATATTGAATTCAATTTTATTTCACTTCTTCTTCGTATAAGTTTATAGAAAGTGTTTACAACATTTTTTGATATTCAGTGCCTTAAGGGGTGGAAGGAGGTTGTATTGTTTTTCACAAATTCTGCCAAGTCTCCCAGGTCTGATCAGATATCGAATATCTTTTCACTTTCACAGACTTGAGTAATAATCGCCTAAAACTTATTTTTACCATAAGTTTTTTCCTTTTTCAGCCCCTGAGAGAGTACAAAAGGGTTGAACACGATTTCACGAATTACGTCATATCTTTTAGAAGTGATTAGAAATTAAATTGGTTTTTATTTTCCCGTGTTGTCTTCACATTTATCTATTAACTCCTTCCAGGATTCTTGGCATATGCGTTTTACATTTACATTTCACAACTGACGCTTTTATGTTTTTGGGAATAATCGCACTAGACACGAATTATGACTTGAGAAAAATATATTTAATTTTGGATAAATTTCTGTAGACTTCGCCATTTTTGATTTTAATCCTTCGAGTGTGAAAATGTTCATACTGAGGTAAGATCCTTATTGCCGCTTTATCAATTAATGCTTTTTGTACCTCTACTATTTTCTACATATTTTACCCAACACAAGTTCAAATAATTTTTACCCAAGTGAAGTTTATACACATATTTCTAGGTCACTATGTAAAGAGCCCGCAGAAGTGAAAATAATTGGATGACTACACGCCCAAAAGATATAACAAAATTCGTGAATACATTGATAAAAAAAACCCCGTACACGATTTTTATGTACTCCAATGGTACCTCTACTGATATTTTTTCCGCTCTAATTAGCTCTGTATTACCGTTTCATATACGCACTATGTTTCAACTTTCTAGCACAAGCGGTTCTCAATATATAGAAAAACTACCACCCAGTTCCAAACCTTGCAACGTCTGTCAATTTTCTTATTACTGATGAATAATAAAGAATACATTTTTTAAAATGAGTAAATTCGAGTTTTTTAAACGCATATTACCTATTTCTTGAATAATTTACATGTCATTTTCATTAATATAATGCTAAAAAAAATCTTAAAGAAGGTCCTCCATAGATAAAATTTTAAGAAATTTGCATTTTTGGTAATAATTAATGAAGTCAAACTGAAGCAATTTTTCACGATTTTCATGGCAAGAATTATATAAGAAGACCACATTTCATTGAAAAGTATCATTGATAGTATAATTAATCGGTATTTCTAGAAGATAAATCAATGAAAAAATTATTGATTTTGAATAGTTCTGCGTTTCAAATAATTTGAAAGCCTATAACACTAATTTTTTCTCTAAAATAAAAATTAGTTCGCTGATAGACAGCGAACGATGCAGACGTATTGTCCACGCCAAATTACACGAACGAAAAAAGATTTCAATCGATTAAAATCCTCTCACGAAAGAAAAATCAAACAGGGATGAAAAATTGTCGTACCGGACTCATGGGGCCTTAAGTGTCCAATCTTCTTACGTATTGTCTTTGGCTTGAATGCTATCATAATTGGATAACACTAGATCTACAACTTGACCATGGTGGCTTAAAACATTATTGATTTGCTTAAGAGAACAGAGTGACAAAAAAGATGCTACTTTAGAAGAGAGAGTATTAGCAGTAATATTGAGAATTGACTCAAAGTAAGGTGACTAACGAACAGAAGGTAAATTAAAATCACCATATACATATGTACCCGTAACCAACTCACAATCCAGAAACAAAGTGAAACCTAGTTCTCCCTGAAGCGCCCAAGTTTCTGAAATGTACCCGGTAACGCCTTACCACGTGTAACATTTATTATAATCTTGACGATAACAAGCCTGTGATCTGCTGTGATTTTCTCAGCCGCAAAAATGGCCATTACCCCGTTAATCCTAATTTCATCAAGGCCAATTTTGTTTCAAAAAAACAAAAGTAATTTGTCCCATGTCCAAAAGGTCTGCCCAAAATTTCGAGCTAAGCCCAACGCACCTTTAACCGACGACATAAGAACTTTACCCAGCATCATTCAAGGTACACATATCCAACGTCACATACGAGCCGCCCATTTAACAGGGTCCTTGCTGCCACCCATAAAAACTTTCATAACTCCCAATTTACGCAAAACGAAGAATGATGTCATGTAAATTTTCCGGGCATAGACTTTACGCACGAAGTATTTTAGACCTTAGTGTGCTCTCATTCATAATGGCGACTGATGTTAAATTTAACGAGACGAGGCACGAACGGAAGGTAACCACAGCCCAAGACAATATTTAAATGGATCCGATGTTAGGCCATCCGTAATTCTCTTGGAGCTGAAGCCAGGAGCACTACTGAATGGTGAATAATGGATTCGAGGTGACAGCTAGCTCCAAGTCTTAGAACTTAAGCGCATTAAACTGCCAGAAGACGTCAGCCACGGACTCTTTCATATGGTAATCAACAGTTCGACTAGCTACTGAAAATGAAGGTACGGCTTTTAGAACGTAGATGGAGCTAATTATTGTCCTGGAAATAGAAGACGGCATATAAGGCGTTCCGGGATAAATGCGAACAGCATTCCTTTCGGTACTGATAAAATAGGTCGGTGCGTAGCGCAGCGCGTAGGTTTTAAAGCTCCACACATCCTGGAATCGAAATGAAATCCTTGAAAAATTAATAGACGTATTGACATCTGTCCAAACAATCTTTTTTTTCCCCATTCTCTGGATGTTAGAAAAGTGGGTCAAAAATAACAGCAAAGTTGTTTGTGTTTATTTCTTGGAATTCCTGATCAAGGTATATCTTTGTTTGAAAATCATACAAACATTCAGTAAATTGCTTAGGGAGTGGTTGTATACGCTCACGATGTGAAACAAGTGGATTGAAATTAAATTGAGGATTTATTAGATTTTGTTGCAAATACCTAGAATAAAGTAGAGGCACGAATCTTGAAAATTTCACTAAGTACCACTTTCACGCTTTTTTGGAGAAATGTAAAGTAACATGTCTTGACTATTAAAAAAAATTTAGCTTTCGAAATAGCCTTGGAAAATATTTTTTTTTTTAAATAATAGATTTACAGGCCTATTCAGGATCAGAGTCTCATATCAAAAAAGTCTCAATTAATTCAAAATTCATACAAAATTGAGACTCTCGACCTACTTTGTGACTTGTGACTCGGTCCTGAATAGGCCTGATAGAACCATCTCGATAATCCGACATACACTATAATCCGTCGATTTTATTGACAAGCCTGAGGTGGGTTTTTTTCAACTGGATCAGATCAAATTGAAAAAAAAAACGATGTGGATCATCCCAAAAGCCAATTTAGTAGGATTAACAATCCTGTTTGTAAATGCCTCGGATTAACTGTCAGCTGCCCTGGCGGCAAAGTTTCGTATACTATACGACGAAACTGTACTGTGCAAAGGTCCTATAAACAAAGACTTTTTCAATAATTTTGTACATTCTGTCTCTATCTTACACATGGACTTGCATTTCCGTACGAAATGTATTGAGTTACAACGACTTTTCGATTAGCATATTCTGCCTGTTGCAAATACCAACTACAAATTGAATTTAGTGCTAAATCGCATGGCGCCATCTGTGAAAATGCTAAAATAGTTGACATTTAAACAAGCTTTAAAAGCACAAAATTGATCCATAGATGAATCCATTTTGGTTTTGGATCATCTCTTTGTTGTTGTTTTCAATATAAAACGAATGATCTTGATCTTGATCCAGTCGAAAAAAAACACACCTAAAGACATCATTAGCCTCCCTGATTTGAAGTTTTGAAATCAAAGGGAATCATGTCCTTCTAATTTTTAATAGAAAGATAATATTCAAGGCAGTCTAGAAATTTATGAACTCCTTGCACTAATTCATAGCTACGTCGTAACACTCACGGTGAATCCAAGATTGAAAAACCGTGTTGAATTTCTTGAATATGAAAGTGTATAGGGGTGACGAATTTTTCTATAAAGTTTCAAATATACATCGGTTTCGGTGGAGTATAAAGTATAAACTTTCTGTGGAAATGTAGTGCATGTCTTTCACGAATTTCGTCATATTTCTTAGGTCTTAGGTGCTGTACATGCAACCTAAGCGGTAAAAATACCTTTTATTTACGCCAAGAGAAAGAATGTTTGATAAGAGGGTATTGGTGCTGACCCATTGTATATAGTTAAATAAAAATGTGAGCGATAGGCACATACTTTTCGAGTGTCCTCAGCTAGCCAGATGTAGGCTCAAAACTACCAAGAGCAGCTACTTCTTCCCTAGTTTTGGGGACATTGCGCATAGATGAACTAGTCACATTCATTTGTACTTATGGCAGGTTCGACTAGTTATTCCGCTGCAGTAATACTACGATGACTTATTATATGGAACTTCATTAAGTTGTCACAGTTGTAGTATCACATCGGACGAACAACAGAATCAGTGAGTCGATTCATATCAAGGTTCTTAAGCATTGAATCAATTTTACTTTTACGGGTTCTTTGTAGAAACACTTGGAAACAATTTCAAGGTTTCTTTTAATTCAACCCCTAAGAGGGGGTAAATTAGTTGTATATATTCGCATGAATTCCGCCATATCTCATGGGTCTGATTAGATAGTATATCGAAATAATTTTTATTTTTACTGCCATTCTGTACAATCGGCTAAAAATCAATTTCAGGATTTTTTTTAACACCTCAGAGAATTTAAAAGTGGCTGTACACGTTTTTATTTCCGTTATTTTTCTTAGCACAGATGAGAAATCGATTACGTTTTTACTTCCTTCGGTTTTCTTCATAATCATCTAAAAATTTAGTTGGAAGAAGTTTCCCATTTTGCATGAAGGGATTAAGTCAATTAATATTATTATTAAAAAGAAAATTTCTGAATTATTGTATGTTCAACCAACAAGTGGATGTAAGAGAGCTGAATACGTTTCCACAATTTTCTCCACACCTCTTAGGTTCGCTGAGATATAAATCGCAGGGTGTGAGTACGAATTTTTCAAAAAATTCGAATATCGATCAGGGTACAAAGGGAGTAAATGCGGTGCATTTCTTTCACGCATTTTGGCTTTTAATTATCTTTTAAATGTTTGCCTACAAACCTGTTCAACTCCCAGATATTCCCACGATTAAAAGCATATATATTAGATCTGAGTAGATAACGAATTAATATTTACTTCCTCTATAGGATTATATCTATTATCGCCTAAAAACTATATTATCGCCTAAAAACTATATTATCGCCTAAAAACTATATTATCGCCAAAAAACTGATCTTAGGATTTTTGGTAATACAGTCCCCAAGCGGGTGGAAGAGAATTGCCATTAGGTCTGATGAGATATAAAATCGTTTCTCATTCTTATAAGCATTTCATGTTATAGCCTTAAACTAAATTCACAATTTTTCGAAATTCAACTTCTAAGAGGGGGGGTTTGCAAAACATCTATTGCCTGATGAAATATAAATTAGTTTTATGGCTAAAATTTTATTGCGCGTTTTTCGTGATTGACCCTCCAAGCGGATGTAGTGGGTTTGTATTTGTTTTCACGAATTTCGTCATATCTTTTAGGCCTATTGATGCAGCAAATTAATTTTTCAAAAATTAAGTCTATATGGGCTCCTAGTGTAATAGTCATTTTAGTTAACCGCCTAAAAGCCCGTTTCAAGATTTTTTGATATTCAAGCAGAAGGGGTGATATTCAACCTGAAGCGGTATAAACGATTTATATACCATAATTTTTCGCGAATATATAACGAAATTCGAGGCATCTACCCAATGGTGGCTATTTCCGATATGTTTACTTCTACCGACAAAATTAACTTTCCAGAAAACCTCATTGTCTAAAAGCAACTGAATTTATATTTCGAATTTAAGTGAGACCCGAAGTAGGTCATACTCATAATTGAATTGTTAAAGAGGGCGCAGTTAGACCCGAACTTTGACCCAAAAAATAGTAAAGTTTCGCCTACATTGTTAGTAGATTTTGAACCTGTTTTTCAACTGGTTTTTATAATTTTAATAAATAAATCAACAGTAACATTTGAATTTTTTAGTAATTATAATTTAGTCCTACAAAAATTAAATCGCTCTTTACTGTAAACGTAAATTTGAATTGATTTTATTCGAGGTAGAGCTATTGTACGATAGTAGATCATTATATTATCAATTCACAGTCATAATTAATTAAAATATTGCCGGGCTAAAATTTATCTATGCTAATTACTTGGCTAATGTTGTAAATACGGCTGATTTATTAGTAGTATCTCCATAACGTAAATGTTGTGAAATGTGTGCTACTATCGCGCTATCTCATTATGTAAATTCATTTAATTATATAATTACATTGGTATTAATTACCTACATCGTTCTAGGCGCATAGTGTAAATTACCGGGATCCAGCTGATATTTCCTGTTAAACAAAATATTTTTTAGGCTACAAGCGTTAATTCAGTGACCAATTTCGTTGGAAACGCATCAACTAGAATGTAATTTAATAAATTGCACACAAATTATGCAAACGCAAAAATAAATAGAACTCTCGTCTAGTATGTCAACGACGGTAATCACATGTGAGGCGCAAAATAAAATAAAAGTAACACCACCAACTATCGGTATTTAATTGTCGAGTTCATCCAACCGGTTATGCGGTGAATTGAATTTCGGTAGATGTGTGGATGTGTATACTGCAGCTGTCGGAAGTATTGTGTCGTGTAGCGCTGTCAGACTCAAGTAATCTGGGAGCTGGTATGCCAAGCCGTACGATCACAGCAACATCATAGAATCTCTACCGGCGGAGATAGTTAAATCGTCAACTGACTACATTATCCCGAGACCGACCTACAAGGAGAATTTCGCTGTGGGTTCTCTAACCAGAGCAGAATGGAAGGAAGGTTCAGTTTGAATTCGACACAGTCATATACACTGACGGCGCAAAGATGAACTGCGAAGTCGGAGCGGTAGTTTTCTCAGACACACACTTTTTTCCCAAAGTCTTACCATTTACGCCTGGGTTTTCCATGCGAAGATACTAAGTATCCGGGAAGCCTGTTGGTCTTTGCAGCAAGACGGTACGCCAAATCGTAATGTTGTAATACTCACTGACAGCCAAGCCGCAATTAAGGCCTTAGATACATCTATCACTTCCTCTAAACCGGTCGAATAGTGCAGTAGGGAGCTAAAACCTACTTGGGAAGTCAGGTTAAAGTTACTCTGCTTTGGGTCCCAGGTCACAGCCAGATAGAGGGTAACGAGTGGGCAGACGAATTAGCTCTGCAAGGCTCTGCTCTTCAGGGCTCTCTCTCTTTTCAAAATCTCAATCCTTTCAGGTCCCAGTAGGGCCAAATATCCACCTACTTTCTCGTAAACGCGAACTTCAGATGGAGAAGACTGACCAACTGCTTCATACCTAGGAAGATATGGCCATCTTATTGCCGGAGAAGAACAGATGAACTCCTGAGCGCTGAGCAGGAGCCGCGTGGATGTCTCCAGAGTCACGGTAGTCAGCACGGGTCACTGGCCGATTGGCGACCACGCGGCAAAACTGGGTATTCTCATTAACGCCAATTGCCGCAGTTGTGAAACTGTCATCCACGTTCTTTGTAGGCTTGCGCATTGTAGTTCACCTTAGTGACCGCGAACGAACTAATTCCTTAGTCTGCGCGAACTAGTTCGTTGTTGTAGTTCATCGTTCACCAAAAAAAAGGAACTATTTTGTTTGAAGTTGGGATTGAATGTGAGGACCTAAAAAAGACCGGAAGGAACTACTTCCTTTCAAGTTCGGATTGAATGTAAGGTCCGTCCCCAGCCCTACTAGTTCCTTTCAAGTTCATATCACCTACAAAAACCAACTACTTTCAAACAAACGAACTAGGAGCGGAACTCACTTCGAACTAGTTACTTCATTTCATATACAAGCCTACTGCTGTGGCTATTTTCGGAACGCTCATTGATGATTCTATAAGTAATTTTTAACGCGTTCGTGTGTTTGTATTTCTTCATATTACATGGTGTGCAAATATGACTGAAGATGCGGTAGGATAGTGTAGTGCACATCGCGGCACTACTTTTAAGTCTAAGAAAGCGGGGACTTTGTACTTGTTGAAATCAAAACATTAATGATCGCGGTTACTTGATCATTGAATTTGAAATGAAAAATAAAATAATAAAATTTGGTAGGTAGTCTGAGTAAAGCCTGAAATACATGTGCAGAATATATGCATGCAGCAATGCAGGCATCCCTGCATGTGAAACAGATGTGCAGAATTTTTTGGCAGATCTTTTGGTTGTATTTGTCCCAAATATACTTTTTCCTAGTTCCATGAAACGCTCCTTCATTAATACTCCTCTCCACAGGTACAAAATTACTACTAAACATTACCTGTCGAACCACTTTTTCATGTTTCTGTGTTGGTAAATTTCAACCTCAAGTTGTGATAATACTGCCGCTGCACCGCAAAAGTAGAAGTAGAGACATCTTGCAGCGCTCCGCTGCATGCAGTGTGACCGTGTATTTCGTCGCACTTAAACTCATGCGTTCTAAATCAGTTTTGCCGCGCTGCATGCAGATATATGCACATGTATTTCTGGCTTAATACTTTCGAAATGAAAGGTTGTACTTTAAATAATTGTAACGCAAATAATATGCTTTTGTATTTTAAATAATTGTAACGCAAATAATATGGTTTAAACAATTGTATCACAAATAATTTATAATTTAGAAATTTTAATTCATCAGTTAACAAATAATTATATCAACAAGTTTTAAATTATTAAGCAATCTAACAATAGGAATGCTTGATGTATGTAAGTCTTATGCCGCGTTTTCTTATTACCTTAAGTACTTTGGTTGATGCGAACTAGTTCGTATGCGTAAGCGGAAACGACAGATTTGCGTTGATTTGCAACTCGAGTCGAGAATCGCTTACATTCGTATCAGTGATGGTGTTTGGAGGCACATCAAAGGGTTGTGCGTAGATCCCGAATGTAACGTTTCCACTATTGCCTAGATATTCGCGTTCATCGCACATGTCCAATGCACAAGGAGGTGATGGTGGAAACGCGTCATAAAAAAATACGATCTAAATTACAATATCCTCGAAATAATTTTACGGTCACTGAACCTTCTCCAATCTTCAAACAGGATTCCAAAAGTAGCAATTAATTCAGATATTAGGTCCATAAACAGTAGAAGATTATTTGAAAGAGCCAGTCTTCCAAAGAATTCCGGCACTACCATCATTAATCAGTAAATATAAAATCGGGCTTCTCCTTAATAAAATCCAATTCTTACATCGTAAAAGATTTTACTCTAGCAATCTCAAGTTCGGTAATCAATGTAAAGTAATGTCGAAAGTTCATCATCTTTAAGGAGATTCACGTTACAATCAATACATTTCTGAACGAAAGTTTCGTCCGAAAAGAAGGTTAGTTTTATTTTCTTTCAGTTCCGAACCATTCGGAAGGATCTCAGAATTTTATTGACTAGCAAATTATGGGTATATATGCCTAATAAGGCCGTGAAGTACGAATATGACAACAAATATTCACCACGTAAATTTTTTTTTTTGTTCTTTCCGAAATTGCCTTTGAAATTCTTGTCTGTCCATTTACCAGTCGTACCACTCCACACATAAATACAAAAGACAGTTGACTACCATTTCCTTACCAATAAATTCAGAATCTTCCGTTGACTCTCTAGAGAGCAAAGCTACCAGAAAAAGGGCCTTCATTCGCAGCGAATTTTCAGCCGAATAAAGTTCCTTGGGGGTTCGGGATTAGGATCAGCGTCAGGATCTTATTTCACAAGAAGCCCATTAACAGAAAAGAAGGAAAAAAGGAAAAAAGGAAAACAATACGCACGGCAGCTACGCAACATAAGCTGTACTACGTTTGGGAGTGGGCATATGAAGACGGATCCAACCCAATTCACAATTCTGACAATAAACTTCAGGAAACGGAACAGAGGAGTATATTTTTGGATTCAGTCAGTCATCCTATCCTTAACATTTCATAAGGATAACGTAAAGGCAAAAGGCTGTTATGACTGTGTGTAGGTTATTACGGTAGTCGTTTTAACGATTCCGTTCTTTACGGCCATATTTTTATTGGGGATCATATTTTATTGGAGTCCGCGTATATCGCCTCACGTTGCCGGTGCTTAATAAACGCATTATCGACGAATGATGCTCGTATTACCTGTAGAGTTTTTCCATTTTAGTACATGATCAAAATTTTGAAAATTATTCTCTGTAATGCGGTTGCGAATCAAAACATTTCGATACGACAATAATGGCGACAAACAAACTAATAAAAGCCATCGATGAAATTCCGGATGATTATGAAATACGGGAGCAGTTGAGCTATAGATAAATATGAAATGAATAATAATGATGGTTATTTTCATTATTGATTTTTCTTTTTAGCCTTTTGACATCGCAGTCGTAACGAGGAGAGTTTTTATCATTTCAAAAAGGACGGATGAAAATAAACAATTTATTCGTAATCGTGGGTTTTTTTCTTCGTCTTTTATTTGTTTCAAGGCTGTTGTTACCGGAACCCTGAAAAGAAAGCAAATATTGTTAGTGTTAATTGTGTAGCAAATGTGATAATGATTAACTACCATTTTGTTTTCCAGATGATCCCGACGGGACGCTTATCGCTTTGCGTCTGGACTCTCAGCTGAAACCCGAAAGCCGGCTACAGACTTTTTCTGCTTTTCTTCTTTGTCGCATTTCTCGAGTTTCTCATCAATATTTCAAAAAAACACATGAACCTTGCGAGAACACGAGAAAGAATTGTACACACAATTCGCAAGTTTCGCGTTTTCGTCGTTTCTCTACATTTCGTGAAGTTCACTTATTTTCAATTTCTGAACTCATTCAAGTCCAAACTTTTGACATTAACCACGAACAACCAAAAACTCACGAGAAAGTTATGAAAAATCGTCTCGCATATTTTTCGTAACTTTCTCGTCAAGCAAAACCCTTTGATGTCGTAAAAAAACCGCATCCGGCAGAGAAAACGCACGAACCGCGAATCACGAACAACGAAACGCGAGAAACTGACGAGAAACCTTTACACATTAGTGGTGCGCAAAAAGTAATTATTCGTTATTAAGTATTCGTTACTTGAAACGAGTACTGAGTACCGAATACTACTTTACAAAAGTATTCGTTACTAACCCCACTAAAAAAAAATTCCCGCTTCTGAGCGGATGACCTTTTTTTTTTGTTTAGCTTCTCACATTGTGTTTACTACTGAAAGCCCAAAACTTCCTTTTTTTTTTTTTTGCTCACACGAAGTACTCAATAAAGTAACGAATACTAAATTGAAAGTATTCAGTAATTATTCGTTACTCCAAAGTAATCGCTTTGCACATCACTACTACACATTATTTACGAGAAAGACGCGGATGACGCGAAATAGGCGAAACGCGATAAGTCTGTAGCCGACTAAAGAGCTAAATCTTACGCAAGCATTCAGTAGCGGATCCAGACTTTGCTGTTAGAGGGAGGAGGGGAAGCGGAATATTCTTTGATTTGGGTATCTGGGTAATCAAGTTTTGTGAGAATTTAGCTACATAGATTACACTTAGCAATGAAAGGATCATATGATGTTGGGATCATATTGTTTTCATCTTATTATGGGTCATTCGATTACGAATTGCCAAAGTTGTGACCTTGCCATCTCCGATTCTTCTTCGAATAAAAACAAATTCAATATTTGGGAAGACCTAGTAGATATGACGAAAATCGTGAATACACATGCATTTAATTTTCGCTGAAAACTTTTCTTGCCCCCCCCCCCCCCCTCTGCCCTTTCAAAAACACCAATGGATATTCGCATTTTTTTTATCAGAATTACTTCCCGAGTTGTTTTGCATATACACACCGAGTTTCAAGTTTCTAGCATAAGTCGTTCTATAGTTAGGAAAAACACCCCGTACAATCCTACCCTATAAAAAATTATATTTTTCAAACATATAGCTCTATCTAAATACCAAGTCTCAGCTTTCATTATAGGTTCTCGAGATATAATAACTAGATCCTTTTCATTTTCATCCTCCCCCACTCTTAACCTCTATACCCACACCATCAAAATGTTTATTTTTCCTAGTGTGGTGAAACGTCGCATCACAAATAAATCTCCTACTTAACTAAGTGTTTTCACTATATGAATGCAACTTTGCATTTTATATTTTTTGAATCAAAGTTGGCATGAAGTGAAAAAGAATAAAATTTTTGAAAATATTTTGCAGTCTTTAAAATTTGACTAGTCATGAAAACTTGATATAAAAAGTAATAACTAATTTTTAAATATTTTTAATTTAAATATTTAACTCGTTTTTAGTTATAATAATTTTCAAGAGTTCATACAATTTATTGATACATTTAATATAAATCAAGAATCAAACATTTTAATGTATAAATAAAAAAGATTGTTGATAATAGAAAGATATTCATAATACGTGAAACGTTGTAACTTATAAAAAATAGTTTAAAACTAATTTTAATAATATAAAATAATTAACAATGTAAATGTTATGTTATGTATATATTGATTGCATCAAATACAAGCAATAAGTTCTCGTTTATGTGATTGTTTAATGAATCAAATATTAGTAAAGGATTCCATCAAGAATCCCGTCACTAGGGCTCTATTAGCCCTAACTTTGTTAAAAAATTTAAGCATCCCCATCTTATACTGTTCTTGAGATAGGAGACGTGAGTTTTTAGATAAATTCTTATCCCCTCCATTTTCATGCTCCACGGCACCATTAAAAAATTTTGCTTTTGGAAGCTACGTACCTTCAAACGATTTCGCGTACAGCGGTCGACATACGGCGTACGGTGGATAGACGGACTGAAATATTTTATTGCTTTTTTCGTGTCTACTAGTCATGAAACGTGAAAAAATGATGAGGATAGCAAATTTTTTTTAAAAAAAATCGATAAGAATACTGTATTATTAAAAATTAATAATAAAATCATTAAAATAGTATTTAATTAATCAATTTTTTAGTTTACTTTTTTTCAATCAACACAAAATGTTTATTTTATTATAATATCTATAAATACATATAATCTTACTATAAATTTACTTATTTCATAATTTCGTACTAATATTTTATTTATTTTTAGTCTGGGTGGCTTAGTGGCTAGAGCAGGAACGTGCACGGGAGGGGTTTTGGAGGGGCTATTTTCATATAGTGTTTTAGTAGGTAATACATTTTCTGTAGTTTGCGAGGGAAGTGAGAACCTTTTTTACTTAACCTCCTCTTCATACAATCCTGCGCACGGGCTTGGGTTAGAGCACTTGCCTTCGGTGCACCTGGTACTAGGTTCGAATCTGCTTGGTGACAAGTAATTTTCGAAAATGGGATTGGGTGCCGGACTACCAGTTCATTCAGCTGTAAATGAGTACCTGAGTTAAAATCGGGGTAATAATCACGGACGAGCGTGTAGCTGACCACTTCACCTCCTAGTGTTCCGTTGGTCTCGTAATGAAGTAACTCTAGCATTACATACTTTATACTATATTTATTATTGTATTATTTCGATATCTTTGAATGCCACTACAGTATGTAGAATGGGCGAACCTCTGTGAGTGTTATCTTTTGAAGGGATGAGGCTGTACGGGGGAGGAGAGGGTAGCGTTTTGAATTCTAAAGATATAATTTTCAGAATCTACTCCTTTGATCTTTAGAGCTCTCTAGAAATTTTTTTTTGTATTCACTCCCATATCTATTTTATTGCAAATAGCCCCACTCTCACATCAACTTATAAGTTCCAATTTTATTATCAACCAACCTACTCACCCACCCACACTCATTAACCCAAAAGTTGTTGTTCAGATTATAGGAAAAAACTGGTTTAAGAGCTGTGGGATGTTAAAGACGTTTTCATATGGATATACTACGGTGGGCAAACGGGGGTTTTTTTTTTGGGCATCAACTACACCCAAAACGTGGAGATGCAAAATATCAGGGTAGCAAAATTTATTTCAGATTTCTGATCTTCGTAGGTATCTTCAGTCCGTCCGTCCGTGAACGCACAAATTTTCCAAGAACTTTCGTATAACTACTGAGGTGAGCATCACATTCAGTGGGACATGACTCCGGGCAACAGGCACTCAAATCATTTTTGCCCATGCATTCGGAGAACAGATTGTCTGTATAACTGAAATTAGGCATCTGATTAATTCCAGAAGTTTATCAGACTCGAAGGTCGAAGCCTAGTGGGAGCTCGGACTGGATATTGCTTCAGGAGGAAGCATCTCCATGGGATTAGTATGTCTGAAAATACGCAGAATTCAAGATGATTAAGACATAACACCAGAGCCCATCCTCTGTAAATGTAAGAGATTTGTTCTCAAAAGACTTCGTCATTTTGGTCAGGGCTTCATGGCACCATCAGAATTCCTGACCATTCCTCTTCACAAAGTACTAAGCTTTATTCAGAGATCGAAAAGGAATTGTAGATAATCCGGGCGGGCGTCACTATAATCCCAACTGCGGCTTAAGTGACAGGTGTGACCAAACCAACCCCCAACACGAAAGTTTAATCTTATCTAGCTTAACAATTCGCCTTTTGTTAAATGTCGCAAGGATTCAAATGATTATCCTTCAAATCTCTTTAACTACCATTTCAAAATACAAAAGCATTCAATTGAAATGCATGACGAAGTTGAGTTAAGTTCTCATTGTTTCCACGTAGATACCCATAGTGTCCTTAAATGCCAATCGCATCATTTGAAAATGTCGTCCGCTTTCGGTCCCATATGCATAACACCATCCCCAAGTCAAATCAGCTCATCGGATTATACCCAGTGTGAGAGTTCCGACGTGGGAAATATCCGTATGACATCATATGTGATCTGAATGTAGAATCCTACCTTCCGGTGACCTGGAAAAAAAAACAATACCCAGCAATGATAATGGCAAACGTTCTCTGGCCCTGGAACGCAATTATTCTATTTAAAGATAAGAGCAAACAAGCATTTGTACCTGTACCCCCGCGATGCAAGACGCCAAGATGGAACGTTTCTTATCTTCCTATCAAATAATTAAAAGCAAGTGCTTAGTCAGAATCTCAGGATTCTTGTTTGCATTTTGTTTGGCGAATTTTCAAACTTTGTTTGTCCGTCGCCGCTCGCACTGAACTAGTTGTATGCATCGGGCATTATCGTCCGTTTAGTTCCACTTTGGGAGGTAAAATCAACAAGCATTTCGGAGCGTCAAGGATACGCGTTGGTGGAAGCAAACCGACCGTTGAACTCGTTGCACCTTTGCGGATAAGAAACTGTCGACATTTAAGTTTTTAGTTCAGGTGACATCGCATTTTACTTTTAATGGCTGGTAAAGGTGGCAAATAATCGCGTACGGAGGAGTTCTGTGTCCTGTACGTACGCTCGCTCGGTAGCGTTTTACACCGTCGAAGAAATTATTTCGAAGCGACATGGAGCTGGATTCAAAGGTGCCCTAAGAATAGTTACGCTGTACTATCGGGACAAAGTTCGTGCAAATTTATTGTTTACTCCTCTGATGTTTACCTTGTTTGCTACGTTAGCCACACAAAAGGTAAGGCTAACATTTCAAGTGATAAATAAAATAGTGAACTGTGTACTTAAGCAAAAGTATTTTATTGTGGTAACAGTTTCAGCTGCATTATTTAGCAACTTACAGGGGAAGCTTCACCATTGTTTTTCAATCGATCAACATCAAGTCACATAAAAAAGTAGTACAGCTTTGTACTTAGTTGTTGCGAGAAATTTGTGATTAATTGGATAAGGTCTAAGCGATATATATTTGGATTCACGGGACAATTCTATCCCTTCTACGTAGGACTTTAAGTTTCTTTTTAGATTAGTAGATTATAACAAGTTCTGTGCAGTCCGAGTAAGTAACAGAGGTTCCCTCTGCAGAATATATGCGATTGAGAAATTTCAGGAATTCCGATCGGTGTATCAACGGCTAATATCACGCCATTCTTTAAATTCGCTGATCATATTTATTCATCATGAATAAAAATGTAGTTTAGTTATGCTAGCCATCACAGGATGGCGGAATGGCGTTGACAACAGTACAATGTTGCATGTTCCAATGTATTTCATTTTACGACATTGTTACGGCTGGATTTGTTGTCCTGAAAAGAAAAGAAGAGAAATGATTTTTTTCAATAAAATTTTAAAATAAAACTTACCAACGCAGATCGCACTTCGTAGCCTTGTAAGACTACTGCTCGCACTCCGTGTCAACCTAAAAGAAAAGATACGAAGCAAATTAATACTTAGTCAATAGTTAGTCAATAGTTGTACAGTGGAAGAGGAGCATTGAGGAGGAAGATGGTTAAGGTAGGAAAATGAATTGTTAGGATTTAATTGTATTAGGTTTAGTTAAGTAGGATAAGGAACGTGAATTATTAGGATTAGGAATTATTAAGAATAGGTTAGGATTAAGTAGGAATTTACAATTAAAAATTAACAATTTACAATTGGAATTATAATTCGAAAGACAAATTATAACATGAATCACAGCATAAACAAAAAAACGTAAACGTTAACAAAAATCTGCCAACAGTCTGGGCGCAACTGTATTATTTTTCCGGTAGAAGTTCAGAACGCGTTCAGTTCGGGGATGCGGTGTATGTTACTATGTGACTGAAAACTTAACAAAAAGTTCGGGAAGCTGTTAGAAAAGGGTGTAACATACGAATTAAATAATTGGGTCATATTCCGGGATGCGGTCTAGAGGTTGAAAAAAAACAAAACTTAAAAATAGGTCATTATTAAACAAAGCTGGGGAAGTGAAAAGATATTCGATGATCAGAACTGAGAAACATGGTGGAATTCATGAAAAAGTATACAACCAGTTTACACCCTCTTAGGGGTCGAATTTCAAAAAATCTTGAAAACACATTCTAGGTATTCACATGAAGAATCCGTAGAATAAAAATGAATTCAATATTTCGAAAGACCTAGTAGATATGACGAAAATCGTGAAAATATATGCATTTTATATTAACCGAAATTTTTTTTTGCCCCTTCTTCTGAACGCCAATGAATATTTGAATTTTTTTTTATCAGAATTACTTTTTTAGTTGATTTACATATACGTACCGAGTTTCAACTTCCTAGCATAAGCCGTTCTGAAGTTAGGGAAAACACCCTCCACCACCGTACCATACTACCCTTAAAAAAAATGTATTTTTCCACCATGCCACTACTATAGCTTTATCTAAATACCAAGTTTCAGCTTCCTATCATGATAGATTCTTAAGATATAAGCATCGGAACTTTTTCTTTCTCACCCTTCCGCACCCTCACCCTCGACACCCACACCCCCAAACTTTTTTTCTCTACTAGGGTTCTATTAGGCCTACTTCTGGTAAAAATTTGAAACATCCATCTTACACTGTTATTGAGATATGAATCGTGTTATTTTTAAAAATTCTAATCCCTCCCACTTCCGTGCTCCTCCACCCCCTTCAAATATTTTACTTTGAGCAATCTTTATTTATCAATATTTATACTCAAACCGAATTTTGTTTTTCTGGTGCCATTAGTTTGTAAGATATCATAATCTAAAGATTTTCGCCCCCCACCCCCGTACGCTACTACCCCACCCAAAAATTTTGTTTCAATCTACTCTCCTAGTATAACTACGGATATTTGTTAAGTTTTAATTGCTTGCTATTAATGGTTTAGGAGATATGGATTTTAGAATTAGTCAATCTCGGCATTTTTGCGTTTCGGACGCATTATTTACCCCTCCACTCCCACACCCTTCACCCATATCTGGTTTTTTTTTGAAAATGGGTCCATTATCAAAGCTCTATAGAAATTCTAAGTTTCAGCCTCCTAACACAAGCGGTTCCTGAGATCTAGAAACCTAAATTTTTCGTCTAAAACACTTACCCCGCCTTCCCCCTTACACCTCCTCCCCTGAAAATAATGTCAATTTAAGGAGTCCACTAAGTCTATTCTTAGAAAAAATTTTAATTTAATAGCTCCACTGGTTTGAGAGCTACGAGCCTTCAAAGATTTTGGGGCGGTCGACGTACGGCGTACAGACGGAGTGAAAATTTTTATTGCTTTTTTCGTGTCTACTAGTCATGAAACGTGGAAAAAAAAATTTTGAGGGCAGCAAATTTTTTTTTTTTAAAAATCGATAATAATACTGTATTATAAATAATACAGTAAAATTAAACATCATATCACACACGTAAACAAAAACATCACATCACAGACGTCAACAGAAATGTCAAGTGACATTGCATTGCAAATATGGCGAACGTACACTCCGTGAATTGAAAATCAATAACACAGATCAGCGAGGGTTTAAGTCCAGGCTAAAGCGTCGTTTGGTAAATAAAAAGTGACTCAGGTATAAGAAAGCGATGCACCTGAGAGAGAAAGTTCATAGACTTGGGTTATTGACCCGAAGGAAGCCGCCGTTGACCCAGGAAAACGGATATGAACGGATTCAAAAGCTGAGGCTTTACGGGAACTACGGTACCTGAAAATGGTCTCTTTTGATCGAGTGCTGGTGCTAGAGTGTGGAACAAATAAATATTTTTGAAGAACGAAAGAAAAGGATTATCGCGTACAAAAAACGAATTTGGAAAGCGAAAAAGTTATCGCGAGTGGTTAGAAGGAAGTGGCCACGAGAGAAGGTATCAGTCTGAGGTGTGGATTCGGAATATCACAAGTCGGTGACTTCCGAGAATACTGAAGGACGAAGGAGTGTGTGATCTCATCGTCGACAGAAACGTCTCATGAAGTGTTGCGGAAAAAATAAGCAAGATCGTCGTGGGAAAGTTCGCGGCTCCAGCATAGGAAAGGAAGGATAGACCAATATCCTGTTTTTTCCTCAAATATAATGTGTTCATTCTCACTGAATTTTTCAATTGTCGATTGCTATGTCCTTTGCCCTTCAAAATACGTCTGGGACTTCATCAGCTTATTCATTTATATTATCAATAAATTAATAAAAATCATAAACAAACATAAACACGTCACACTTTTTTAGTGCATATGTAGTGCGTATTAGTTTTTTTTGCTCTGAATCTAATTTTACGCATTTTAAAATAAAATTACATATATCCTGCGACTGATTTTCACACTTATATGTATGTGAATTTCAGCAATATTAGTGATGTGTTTCAGCGTAAGGGACCGTTAACATAACATACTACGTCACATGAAAAGGGGTACTATCTATGGAAAAAAGTTACAAGAAAAGACATAAAAACTGCAATGCTGTTGTTATTTTGTATGTAAATTTTCTAACCTGCTCCGATCTAGATAAGTGCGCAAAAAAAATCACCTATTATTTATGAATTTTTTTTTTCAATTATTTTAAATAAAACATGAATATTAGCTCTGCTTCGTGTGTTTATTTTTGAAACATACTAAACCTTGTGACGTCCCAGGGGATGGGGGGAGGATGACATTTTGCGACAAAGTGTGACAACGGGGGAGGGGGGCTCCAAAATAGTCAAAATTTGCGTGACGTAGTATGTGGCCCCTAAGTAGTAAAAGTCATAACAGTGTTCAACAAATTTTTATAATAGTAATTTTACTGCTTTCAGAGTAGGCACTGAATTGCTTACTCTGAGAGTAGTAAACATTTGTTACTGTGCTTAGACTTGAATTACTACTATACAATTGATAACAACTACACAGCAACAGAACAATTCATTGACTTTTACTTCTTTCAGATAGTAGGCAAATATGCTTCACCTTTTCAAGAAAATTTACATTGGGATGTACGTAATATTTAGACATGAATGTAATTTTCAATTTTCGGTCAGTAAATTTCAATTGGCAATTAAAAAATTTCAACTTCGAAAGCTGCAAATTCCCTGGATATTCTGTTGAATTTACACTCTAAGAAAAGTATATAATTAGCACTCTTTAAGGTACACTTATCTCTAGTTTTTATATATTATTCCTTGCTATCTTACTCTTAATAAAAACCTTTGACTATAGGTACACTCTAACAAAAATCGGTGTAAATTTACTCTTATTATAAATGGCAACTGAATACCAACTATTATAAGAGTAAATTTACACCGAAACGTAGCAACATACTAAATAAGCACCTGGTCGTAAAGTTTAGGTACACACATCTGTTTATTTTTACGCAAAAATGTTTGTAATATCGAAACGATGGTCGTAATTTTACATCGTTTAGGCTCAATTTTAAACAGAAGTTTGCAAATATTATAAATACAAAACTGTACACAAACCGATGTAATTGATAGATACGTTATTTAGATGCAACTTTATACTCAATTTTACTCCAATAATGGTGTAATTTTAAATGAAACGATCTAAATTTACAAAACCTAGTTACATCTACAATGATATTATTATTGCTGTGCTTACATTATTTAGATGTAATTGATTTTTGATTTTACTTATGCGGATACGTATTTGAGCTGCCTACTAAAATTGGAGTCGAACGAAACCTTCGACTCAAATTTTAGTAGATAAAGCCAGTTCGATATCGCATGAATAAAGTGTATGCTACAAACAAATGATTTGAATAAAGATCCCTATCCCTGAAATTTAAAAATATTTAAAACTTTTTACAATAGAAAAATGTAATTACTAGAAAACCAACCAGACACAGTGTTAATTTACTATTTGACAGTATTTAACACAACGGTATAACGTTTGCCACTATGAAATCCAAACAAAATTTTAAGAATTTTTCCATATGTATGTACTTATATTTAAAAAAAAAAAAAAATCAATTCAAGAGCTTTAATTCAGTTAATATTTTTTCGCAATGGATACAGATATTATTGAGTACCTGTTGTAGGCCTGCAAGTTTTAAAATTAAATTGTTAATTTTTGAAAAATTATTTATATTAAATTTTGAGCATAATACTGAAAAAAAAATCTTGCGAAAAACTCGAGGGTTTGGGATACTTCGTTTGGATAAATCATATTGAAAGTGTATAAATACGATACTGCTAACGAAATCACATCCAATAAATTTTCATTTTCATATTTTTCTACTAGTATATGCTCTATGTAAACATAGCATGTTTTATCTGCACTATCATTAAGAGATGTGCCTGTAATAAAAGTGTAAATCAAATGTTAAACTATTAACATAACATTTTCAAACAATTATTGCACTTAAACCTTTTAATGTATTGTGTCGATACCGAAACCATTATTGTTATAAGTTTTTATCAATTTAATACTTTTAGCGTTTTCACCAACAATTGTATAGCACCGATCAGTAACGACGCAACGACAAACTTTTGCATACTGAATTCCGCTGATTTGTTGCGTAATTAAAAAAGAACACAAATGGTTACATTCTTACAACTTTTTGTGTGAAAAATGCAACATTAAGAACACATTTCCATCTTTGTTCGGAATATTTGCGCAATTTGGTGTAAATTTACATCTTCTGTCATATACGCTACACACATCAGAGTATATTTCCAAATTCTTTCGGACTTATACACAAATATATGTAAAATTTATTAATTACAACTTGTTGGTTGAAAATTCAGTCTGTGGTGTACATTTACACCATAATGGTTGTAAAACTATCATTATTAAGGAGGTATATTTACGTCTCGGAAGTCTAATTTTTTAGAGTGTAGGAATATAAAACACGTAGGTTTGTCACGCGTAGCCACTGTGCCACCGAAGCAGTTTCATTCTCATTTCAGTAGGAAACAACGTTGTATAATTTTGTTTTCATGTAAGTTGTGCTAGACTGGTTCAGTTGAAAAGTACATGAATAATTTACTAATACTAGGAAATCCGTGTAAAAGTGATTAAAATGTGTACTTTTACTTGAAAAATTTTTTTTTTTCCAAATAGTGTAGGACGTTTCGACAAACGTAGTAGACATTTGGATGTACCACACTGGCTTCGGCGGTGATCATAATCTCGTTAGCAATTTATTGAACGATTTAAACTGAACAGTAACTTCCTCACTACTAGCTAATTAATAGCATTCGGCATTATGGCTTTTTACTGAAAGCTAATTCTGTATATAGGCATAGAATAGAACCACAAACGAGTATGTACGCCTATTTTATCAAGGCAAATGTAATTATATCGATCGGTTGCTATCATCATTACCATTAGAGCGCTCATTTAGCCCAATATATCGAATGTCGTGCTAGTGAACTTGTAGTCGCATTGAAGTGGGCTTAATGTTATAAATACCCCTCATAGGCATATTGTGGGCACCTAGTTGTAGGTCCCCATCAGCTACCACTCCAATGCAACAATTAAACCTAATTACTTGTGTATTATCAGGTTCTTGATTCCAACTAATTAGATAAACAAGGATACATTAGGGTTCTACATGCGCTAATCGAAATAAACGCCCACAAAATTAACTCATTCGTTTGCGCTCGGGGCCAAACATCACACAGGTGTCAACATTTTTCATTCTTAAGCTTTTGATACAACCTTGACAGATGTCAGTCTCTTAACATGGATATAATTTCGCGGAACCAAGCTTGTTAGCTCCTTGCTAACCGTGCAGCTAGGAAAGCGTTCTTAATTAGCTTTTTCGAATTTCGAGAAATTCCTTCGAAGAGCGAACATGGAACTCAACTACTGGAAATTATTCTTCAACAGTAATTACAATAAATAACAATCAGGTTAATTATTAGCATTTTCATTGAATTAAAACATTTTCGTGTTTTGTTGCGAATCCTTAGCGGGAAATTTACGAGGTGCGAAAAGTTCATGGCGAGTTTTCTCCTTAAGTTATGACTTTTACTGGGCAATTGTTTCTTCTTATTTTATCCTTACAAGAAAATTAACAGGTTGGTGATAAATCAGAGCGACTGACATATAGCATATAATGTTAATTAGTGTAAGATGTAATGGCCGAAACCATCTGTAGTTCTAATTAAATACGATTGCATACAGGGGAATAAACCCAGTGAATGAACTTCTATCGTTTTTTTTACCTCTTCTGTAAATACGAGTATGTATTAAGAAAAATGTCTACTCCCCAGACTGTTTATGTTTTCGGAGTTGCCACGCTGTACATGTTTTCTTCATTATTTCAATGATACAGTAAAGGCGAAGGAGGTGATTCTCTATCTTCTTCCGCTGGATATTTATGGGAAGAGAGTGCACTGAGAAAGTCAGGTGTCGAGGACCGATCTTAGCCCTCGACATTAAATATATAAAATCCGGTCCATAGTCGGGAAATCGGCTGCACTTACTTTCCTGCTTTTAACTGTATCCTTCCGCCAAACGCTTACATGATAATATGATCTATTGGCCATATACCCAAAATGTTAATTGTCACAAAATGTCAATTGTTGCACCATCTTATTGGAACCAAATACATATATCATATCAATCATCAATTTACATCTGTATCGCTCACCAGTTACAGTAACAGCGTTACCCATGACGTCCTCGAAGATATGAGACCCGATGACACCTCCTGAGGCGAGAAACATGATCAGTGAAAATGGAATACATATACTTTCACGATTTTCGTCATATCTATTTGGTCTTCTCAAACATTTAATTCAATTTTATCTAAGGCTTCTTCACATAAATACCTAGAAAGTGTTTTCAAGAATTTTTGCAATTCTTTTTCGTGAATTCTGCAATATCCCCTGATCAGACAGATTGGGAATAAATCGCCGGTCACAATTTTTTTTTTGTTTTTCCCTTTTTCATCACCTAAAAGGGTTGAACACGTTTTCACGAATTCCGTCATATCCAATGGCGCAACAGCCCAAATCGGGCCTAGGCCTTGAAGTAATGCTAGAGTTACTTCATTGCGAGACCAACGGAACACTAGGAGGTGAAGTGCTCAGCTACACGCTCGTATATACTTTGTATGTACATATTTATAAATTAAATATAGTTTTAAGTTAGCATTAAGTTTCAGTTTCAGTATGAACGCGCTTGTGGTTCAAGACAGTTTGAATGAAACACATTTTTAACAACAAAAAAATGTTTAAAAGAAAAGTAATATATTTTTTAAAATAAATCATAACAGATTTAAAACCTATGGACAATTGTGTACCTATATGGACAGTCCAAAAGTACAAGTAAATTGCTGTCCACAGGTACAATTTACGACACTGTGAACAAAACCCTTCATAGCATTTTATCTATTTAACAAAAAGGTCTTCCGATACAGTTAAAATGTAATTAATGTAATATATAAAATAAAGTAGCATTAAATGGTTGGGTTCGATGGAAATCTACACTTGTGAACCGTTTCCTCCCAAGTTTTGCATGGACATTCTCGAGACTACATACCACCCCGGGAACATAATAATATATTCCCGAAATTGGTGGTTCGCGAGTTATTTCAACATTTGAGTGTTTTTCATATGATTTAGCGCCAGTTTGTTTGTTTTCGGTGTATTAATTTTGCGTTTCTATTGCTAAAGGATGGTGGATAGAGGATGGAGGATGGTGGATAGAGAATGGAGGATGGTGGATAGAGGATAGAGGATGGTGGATGGGGGATGGTCGATAGGGGATAGAGGATGGAAGATGGAGGATCGTGGATCGTGGAAAGAGGATGATAGATGGAAGATAGAGGATTGTGGATGGGGGATGGTCGATGGTAGGGGGAGGACGGGTGGCGGGAGGATAGTGGATGGTAAATAGAGAATGAAGGATGGAAGATGGTGGATGAAGGATGGTGGATAGAGGATGGAAGATGGAGAATGTGGGATGCTGGATGGTGGATAGAGGATGGTGGATGGTGGATGGGGACTATGGATGGTGGATAGAGGATAGTGGATGGTGGATGGTGAATGGTGGATGGTGCATGGTGCATGGAGGATGGGGGATGGTGGATGGCAAATAGAGGATGGAAGATGGAGGATGAAGGATGGGGATAGTGGATGGATGATTATGGATAGAGGATGGAGTAACAGGAGTAGTGGATCAACGGGAGAAACAGGACCAATGGATAAACAGGAATAACAGGGGCGATGGAACAACGTGAGCGTAGCCGCGGTACGCGGGTAGTTTTTAATAAACTATACACAGCATAAAGGTTAGTAACGCAATCAAGTTTTGGAACTTAAAATACATTGAGTAAAGAACTCAGAAATTCACTTTTATTGAGCATTTTTCTTATCAGCCTAGAAAAATGGAACCGTTGAAGAATGCGAAATGACACTTAGGTCGTTTCTCAATTCCTTGCTTCGTCTACGTCTACGTCTATGTTGACGGCACAGCATAGAATTAGATACTATTATAACAGTTTAGAAAAAGCTCGGCTATTTGACACTTAAAAAATCAAAAATTTATTAAATTCCATAGAAAAACTTGAATTTTTTTACGTTTGCTTAGATTGACTGATAGTCAAGACACGGACCGAAAATGAATTTAGACACAGCTTTGCTACGTCTGACGTCATAACTGTTATAACTAGACGTAGACGTAGACGAAGCAAGGGAATTGGAAAACGACCTTAGTAAGGGTACCACATATGAAAAATATCCCTAAATACATTTTCTTAGTTTCTATAAGTACTTGAATTTGGGCAATACTTAAGCTTTCTACAGGTGAAACCGTCCATAGGTATGTATGTACATGGGTTGCCGCTACACTAATTCCGACCCAAAGTAACCTTATAATCGTACAAGGCGGTTATAGCCAACAAGTTGTGTAAACTAAATCTATTTAAAAACAGAATGTCGTTCTCGTGGTTATATAGGTAGTTACATACATGGGAGTCGTTTCCCGTATCCTTGAATTGTTTATAATTTGTAGATATTACAATTAGAGGACTAAAGGTATCGTAGTCGGTTAAATCGCTCGGTACTAATTTTATCCGGTTGGCATCCAGCTGACAAGTCCCTGCATTAGAAATCTACTAATATCTTTCACAGCCTACTGGCTCGATACGCAAGCATTTTTCAATAGTTGCACTACAGATAAATAGCGTAAGTCAGCATGACGTTATTTGCATAACTTGAAAGTTACGAAATGTAACAAAAATAGCTAAGCATTTATTTTCTAATCATTGAACGACTAATGGTTATTTCTGGGTTCTGTCAACGACCGTAAAGTTGAAATTGTTTTATAATTTAAATCAGTTGAGACTTTCTATACAAATATGCATAATAGGTTGTAACGACGTCATGTCGACTTACAGTGTAAAAACTTATATTACTGAACAAAAGTTTTAATTTTTAAGACTGCATGACGTCTTGAAAGATACATATGTTATATTAATTGAGTATACCCGTTTCAATGATAAAACTATAGAATAGGGGAGAGATTAGAGGAAAAGGTTTATATCAAGAAGAGTTGATCCTTTACAATAGATACAGATAGACGGTGTTGTATACATATACATATGTCACACTCCGAGAAAGATCTGGCCGAGATTGGATCCAAAACGATGTAAAAGGCTGGCTTTGCTCAAAAGGGCGAATATCAGCACAATAGTTGGTGTCCTGACCGGACATTGTCTTATAGGCCGGTATGCGTTAAAAATCCAATGCAATATAAGGGTCGTTATTACGAACTTCAGTTAAAATTTAACCAGAACTTTGACTGTAAGTTTCGTATGAACATCTGTCAGTTAAAGTTCCAGTTAGAACGTTACTGACGATCGTAGGAACGGGCCTAAAAAGGTTAGCCTTACTAACGTACTTTAACTGGGTCCTGGTTTATGACCTTCTCACGAATTAAGATTTAAGCGAACAAAATTAACGCTTGCTCCGATTACTCTTCTGGTAGGAATAATCCTTTACAGGGTGATCCTTCATTGAAATTCGGAGCTACAGCCCCAAAATCCTCTTTATGTTCCGCAAAGAATGGTGTATATCAAGTTCGAGTGACTGCAAATTGTTTGAATTCACTTCTATTACTAGTAACTATACCTGCGTCCTTATAACATAGAGCTGACTAATTCTTACTAAACGATAAGTTCTTCTACCTCACCTCTAAAATTTGGTCGATTATTTGGACTATACTTGGGTTATCTGTACTTACGTGAGAATATTCTGTAAACACGAATATGGAGAAGACAGATAAATGAACCGAATTTAATATCAGAAATATCCACAATTTCTGATCAAGCACGCAGCGGACGTTGGAATCAAAAATACACCTATCCACTCTGACTTATAGAACACACTCCAAATGAAGCGAATCCTCCATAGGTAAAAGTATGTGAATTGTTGAGTTCGCTTATTGCTTGATAGTTCTGTAGTATACTAATATTTGATATTAATTGTTGAATTTAAAATAAATTGTTGAACTGAGTTTTAGCGATCAGAACTACAAATCTATTCGACATCTCATCCGAAAAAATTATTTAAATCTTCCCCTCACAGTCTATCTCCTTTCTCCTATTTTGAACGCAATTCTGGGGAATCTTTGTCCCTGATACATCATTTGGATTGTTCGCATGCCAAAAAATCTTTTATCTTGGAGTAGTAATAATAATCAATGGCGCAACAGCTCAAATCGGGCCTAGACCTTGAAGTAATGCTAGACTTACTTCATTACGAGACCAACGGAACACTAGGAAATGAAGTTGAAGTGGTCAACCACACGCTCGTCTATGATTATTGCCCCGATTTTAACTCAAGATCTTGGAGTAGTGCAGTACTTTATTTTAAAATCAACCTTTTTTTAAAATGAGTTTCTAAAAAATTCATTTTTTCCGAGTGGATAACTTGAAAGCAGGTAAAACCCGCGTCAAGGGAAGTTTTAATTTCTCTACCTAACTGTTGGGCTACACCGTTGAACTGAAAATAATTTGATACTCTTCTAAGGGTACGAATGACGCAAATTCATTCAAATTTACCTTTTTTCACACCGTGTGAATTTCATCCCCTTTCAACTTTTTTGTAATTAACCGTAGAATCTTTTTAACAATTTCTTTATTTCTGTTCTCATTAAACCTTACCCCGAATTCCGGAAGAACAAATTTTACACATCGTCTACTATGTGAACTGGAATATTAAATTAGGTACTGTTCCAATTCCATATAAAAATATCGTTGAAAGATTAGATACTGCGAAATTCGAATTTATTTTGTAAGAAACAACACCACCTACTCTGTCCTATAAATAAAATTTTTAAAAGATATTTAATAAACACTCTTTTGTCCTAAGGTCAGGTATATGAACAAATATTGATGCTATCTATTCGGAGCGGATAATAATGAATGTTTGTTATACATTTACCCACCGCCTACTTATTTGTTTAAGGATTAAGCAAAAAATTGCTATGAAGAGAAATAAACTTAATAAAAACTGCTGTGGGTGTTGAATATTTATACTCAATAGTACATACAACTTACACTTGATATTGACGTACTTTGATGCGTAAAGCTAGTATTACAATGTATGACATGCTGTCAAATATTTGACTATTTTCCCTGGCAAATGTTCTCAGATAGTGCAATCGTCAAATTTTTGCTTGCCACATTATTTTATTTGATCTACCCAAAGTCTATTTTGATGCAAAAAAATGTATAGAGCTTTTCGACAAATTTTATACTCCTTTTGTTGAAGGGATTTCGTCAAGAAATTACTAAGGTAACATGTTTGCTCTGCCTACCCGAACAAATCAATAGTCAATGGCGTCGAAGTCTTCACAGAAAAGTATAACTGTCTTAATCATACAATATCTTAAAAAATCTCTATTCACCTCTCGAATGCTCCACCACTTTTTGCATGTTCTACACACGTCCCAGACATACAACCGAATATGCTTTACGTCTTTAGATTTAACACATGCAGTATGTAAGCACCGCAGATCTTTTACGCGGCATCAGTTTCGTTAAAAGTGACAAGGCGGTCAGTTCTACGTGAAAGTATGTTGGCATAGTGATATTTCGTGATGAAATCGAACACCGTTGCCAATAGTGCGACAATTGACTGCGAACCAACGATGCATTAGTCATCATCATCAATGGCGCGACAGCCCCAAATCATCCTAATGGAGCATTGTTGTTTTTATTTATTTTAATCGAATTGTGTTTTACTTGCAATTCTGCCGAGCCCCTAGCACTGACGGTATTTTAAGCCCATTTTTTGAATTATTTGTAAGTTTGTTATTGTACCTTACCAGAAGACTACCAGAATTCATGGAGTTAAATTTTTGATGGAAATTAAGTACAGTGCAAGCAATCCTAATGGCACATAAATAAATATGGAAGTTCGGAGCACTTTACGTTCGGTTGGTTGCCTATTTCGGTTTACCAGATCGCTTTTTATTTTAGAGTACAGTGTCCTGAATTTCTGAGAATCAGGAATCAAATTAGACCTCTTAAGTGCCTGTCCATTTTGCGACTAGTGGTAGATTTTAATGTGCCTAGAACTAGAATTTTCTTTCGATTGCCCTTAAAAGGACAAGTTCATTCTCCAGAGATGACCCATCATTTAAGAGCTCGCATATTTGAATAACAATTTTTTTTAAATAGTAGTTGCTCTCCCATTTCAATTTGTAGTAAGTGGTTATTAGAAAATTTTATAGAAGAAACTAAAGCCTACTTTTTACTCAGTCCTGGAAAATAAATATTAATAATTCAACGTGTAGAGGTTTTTTCAACTCCCAACATATTGCGCTAATAAGATCTATCGATGTAGGTTGTGGGTTAACTAATAAGAAGTTTTTGCGTGTTCCGTTATCATTTTCTAAAAAGCACTTAATACATTTTGAACTGGAACTACCGAAAGCTTAACGGGTGTAGACAATGTTACTAGTGTGGCTATATTTTTAAGATATAAGTTCCAAGTCAGACAGTTGTCCATGGTTATTCCTAAGTATTTGACATCGGAAGAGAATTCAATTGTAGTTCCTCTAACAATCGGGGGCTCTAAGTTTACCTTCCGTCTTCTAGTGAATCTCACTTGGATTCCCGAATCCCTGTTGGACGCACTACTACTATCTCTAGGGCCTCTTGTATGCGGTCCCATTTACTTCTTAATCCTGATCATCTACAACAATGCAGTATTGGGGAGACTACGCCTCCCTGATGGTATGCCTTCACTGCTCGTACAGTGAGACTATCTGAAGCGAAATTCTGCGAGAGTCAAGCATCGCTACTATCCATCTCGTTATCGTTTCTTCTACTTCTATTTTACGAGTAAGTAAGTAATTCAATGGATTTATAGGAATTGTTGTCAAAAGCACCTTCAACGTCAAGAAATAAGCAGAACGCTATTTTCTTGCCTGTCAACGTCTTCTCAATTATTTTCACTAAAATGTGAAGAGCCCTAACAGTCGATTTACCAGGTTAATAAGCGAATTGATATTTGTGGAGCCGGCTGAAATCAGCTGAGCTCCTTATGTATTTGTCTAATACCTTTTCCATAGATTTAAGTAAGAAAGGAGTTAGACTGATTGGGCGATATGACTTTGCGTGGGTCCATCTATTCCCCACTTTTGGAATAAAAGTCAAATTTACGTTTCTCCAAGCCTTGTGGTACGCAAACGTGTTCAAACTGCTCCAAATAATTTGAACAGTATGGGAAGAAGCACATCGAATCCTTGTTTCAGCAATATAGCAAAGATGCTATCAGCTCCTGGAGATTGAAAAGAGAGGTATGACATTATCGCCCATTTTGTTGTATTAGGAGTGAAGATTTTATTTGGGTGGCGGGGGAGTGGGGGCTTCAAACGAAAAAATTTGGTTCTATAAATCAGGAACCAGTATTAAGCTAGTATTACACTGTATGCCAGGCGGTCAAATATTTGACCATTTTTCTTGTCAAATGCTGTTTGACAAAATGTTTCATTTGACCATATTTGACCTTTTGCGATTTCTGGAAAAACAATTGTGTCAAATGGGTCAAATAGGAAATGTCACTCGTGAAATTTTTTTGTGGCAATCAGTTAAACAAATAGCAATAATTATATAATTAATTATTTTAAGTACTGCAGTTCGGTTTTTTGTTTGTGTGGTGTCTGCCAACACGTCGACTTAGATTTGAACAATCTAGTCAAAATTCCGTTCCGACCTGATAGCGTTTGACCGTTTGACTTGAAGAGAAAATTTTACGATTTGGTCAAATGTGTCAGATAGTGTAATATCGCAATCGGGCAGCGTGCCAAATGGATATATGACACGAAATTCGATCAAATTTTTATGGTCAAATATTTGACAGCCTGGCATACAGTGTAATACTAGCTTAAGTATACATTTTCATTTATACTGACGGAATCAAATATATATAAATCGAACTAATTGCAAAAAGCGAGAGCAAAATATTTAGCAGATAAATATCTGGAAAAAAAAGGACGTAAATCATAAGGGTGTTCGTTCGCCTTCAGTATCCCAACGACTTAATTAAGCAAACGAACCATGATCATGTATCATCGAGAAAAAAATCCTGCTGTTTTATTCCGGTCACACATATGTATCTCGTGCAATAATTTAATACCTGACTAGAAGCTAATGAAGCGTTAGCTTATTTTCTGTCTTTCAAGTAGATGGAGCTGACGTTCGACCTTAAACGATATGGTCTTTGAATCGTTCAGGAATCATACGAAAGGGCAAATTTTCATTATTTGTCCCTGTCATTTGAGGCGGAGGTTATAAAATCGTTTGCAGTTCAAGTTCACTCAATTGGATCGAGTTAATCGAATTGATTGAAGGATTTAAGTTGTTTGTATCTTAAAGACACGTCTAAAGAGGGTACATACTGTGGAGAACTTTTGGTTACATAGTTCTAGTAGCTCATTCGTCAGAAGGACCCGATATTTTAAAAAATTTAAAAGTCACTAAGGTTGCAAAGCAGGGAGAGGCCATAGGAACACAAAGGAGGCAGTGAAACGGTCCAGACATTCCAGGTTAATAATAGAAACTTGATACTAAGATAGTGCTATAGTTTAGTGCCATGTTGGAAAAACATTATTTTTCAAAGGAATAGTTTGGTCCGGGAAGGGTGGAGTTTTCCCATATTATAGAACGGCTTATGCTAGAAAGTTAAAACTTGGTGGCTATATATGAAAGGGATCGTTCGCTTCTTCTCGTCACTAAAAAAATTACGCCGTACAGTCTAACCACACACCTTACCTTTAAGAGCACGTTTGGGGATTCTTCTATAGTTCATTCGCTCTACGTATATAAGGCCAGCTCACTGTAGAGATGGGCAAAGCAGTTCCTTTTAGTGGGTGAGTGAATTCTCCCTCACTAGTTCGAGTTCCTTTTGAAGATCACTTAACAGGCAAAGGAACTAGTTCTTTTCAAGCTCCGATTCAGTATGAAAACCTAAAAAGAAGGTCCTCACTTAAGAAGGAAGTAGTTCTTTTCAAGTTCCGATTCAATGTGAGCAGCTCAAAAAAACAGGTCCTCACTCACGACAGAACTAGTTCTTTTCAAGGTGTATCAAGTGGCGAAACGAACTACAGTTCACCAACAGGAGTGAGTTAGTTCACTCACTCACTTCAATGAATAGTGTTAAGAATTTAGACAAAAATCAATTGTTAGACTAGTTTAATACACAAAGGGAGGTGTTTTTAGTGGGGGTGGGTCCCACAATTCTAAGATGTTTCGCGCGGGTATCTTAGTGTCTTTTCAGATTTTCACCTTCCTGCGCCCAAAACCTCAGTCGGGGAATTACTTGATAGTGGTTAAATTTCTGATCACACAATGAGACTAAATTGTTTAATTATATCTTTGTAATGTTCGTGCAAAGGCAAGTATGTACAATGATGTGTTCTTATGATCAAACTTTCTTTCCGAGTGTCACCAAAACTATAATATATAAAAAAAATTAGCGCTTTTAATTGCAATTATTTACTAATAGCATTTTCCCAGTACAAAATCCCAATAGCGAACGCAATTTTTCATTTTCACATCGTTATTCCTTCTTCTGTTAAACGAAAGCCCAATATAATATAGGAATTGTTGAACAAAAAGCAATTAAAAAAAAACTTAATCGTCTAGTGTATAATAAATGGCCTGTTATTTCTTGCACAAATACGGTGACAACTTTGAAAACAAAATGTTCTGCCCCGAATTGGCATTTTGGGAGCCCGTGATAAAATTTTAAGTGGCATTTTCACATGGACTAAATTTAAAGGCATATTAAGTTTTTTTCGGGGTAGATTTCGGTTTGCCACTGAGTGCATTATAAAATTGGATTACGGCCTGTACAGCAATAATCCACTTTAGTGGGATTTCTATAGGTTTCGCGGTGTCTTTATTAACATATCAATGGAACCTGTCCCTTATGAGTACACGTTTGCGATATAAAGATGATACTGATGACTTCATAAAAATATTACTGAGCACTAAAATTTGATAGATGAACAGGTTGATACATTTAACCCTTTCAGTATGATTTGAAACGTGTATACATATGCATATGCGGTATTTAAAAACGAGGGAGGGACAGGAAAAAAGATGAACGGAACAGACAGTCTGAGAAACGGACTGCCAGGCAGACAGACAGATCGATTGATGGACAAACATACAGACAGCGAGACAGACAAATGGAAGCTCCTCTCCATAATTTTCTATCAATTCCTAATTTTCTATCAATTCCTAATTTTCTAATGAATTTATTTTCGGCTTTCTTCTCCATGGGCGGTAGTATAGTACAGAATATTCGCTCATCGCATTATCTACACTTTAAAAGGATTAATTCTATCAGTTAAATTGACTGTAAATTCAATTTTTTGCCAGTTTACTCCTTGCAGTTCTCTGAATTCTTGGTAGCAATTTAAGGGTAAAATCCTTTGTTCTTATCTACTATCCACACAAGCCTGACAATGTTTTTTTGTATAAAATTAACCGGCTTGAATAATTTCTCACTTCTTTTTTCGGGAAAAAAGAATTCGTTTATTTAAAAAAAACCAATGTGAAGAACATATCACTGAAAGTATTGTTCATTGGTTTCCTCCAAAATTGCTGCCAGCATACGAATACTACATCGAAAGAACTAATTACCTTTAGACAAGGTATCAGTTAAAAGGCCAGAAAAATGCCTTAATTTCAGGATTTTTTTTCTTGGATATCAAATAAATATATGGGAATAAAACTACTAATGGGTTATATAGAGGTACAAGTGAGGAATAATTGTGAATTAAAAAAAAAAAAATATTGGAAAATGGAGGCTCCAGCTCCTATGACGTAAGGCCGCGATCGGCGTGAGTTGATGCTGGCGGTACCTTCTAAAGCCCTGCCAAGTGATCTAAAACCAAAAATTCAAAAAATTTATGAAACTAGATCAAATTTGCGGAGCCCCAACGTTTTCCGATTTTGAGACTAAAATGGCAGCTATTTGAAAAAAAAAATCACATTTTCCACTCTTGTTTGTGGCTTAAAAACTCAAATAAAAAAATGAAAAAAACTCAACGTTGGGGACCCCAAATTTAGTTTACTTTCTTTTAAGCTGTTATTCATTAAAATCGGTTCGTTCGTTGAAATTGTAGAACGTACAGCTCTCCGAAAAAAGTGGTTTCGAGAAAAACGCGTTTAAAGTTTGACGTTATAAAAAAATCGTATTGAATATCGGCCGATCGTTCCACAAATCGGTCTGTAACTTATGAAATACATTCGATATCAAAATATCGTTTTGTCCACATACTTTCAATGTGTTAAGGATGCAAATTAAAGAGAAAATGGAAAACATTTTTTTTCATCGAGAACTGATACCTTGCTTTAAGGGGTTATACGAAGTCACAATCAAAAATATTTGTTTTTTCCCATTTTCATAATGTATGTACATATGTATATAAGTGTATTCACAGAAAGTTTCATGTCAATCCGACAAATATTCTCGAAGTTACACTCACATTTTTAAAGACATCAAGGAGCGTTTGAAAGAGTTTTTGATACTTTGACAGCGTTTTTCTCAAAACTATATGTTTATTAGGTCGGTGACCACGATTTCTCGGAAACGTCAAAACCGATAAGTCTGAAATTTTAACACAAGCTTTATAAAGGTATTTTTTAGTGATTGATCAAAGGTTTTTTCTCTATGATAAATATTTTTTATTTTATAAATAATTTAAGGCCGAAGCTTTCCCTCGAAAACCGAAATTTTTGTTTTAAAAGCCGCCATTTTGTTAGAAACTAATATTTTGCGTATTCCTTCGATTAATTTATAGACAATACATTATACTAAGGAAATCTTTTGGGTTTTTTTTATTTTAGATTATCCTATCCGGAGATATCGTGGTCACCGCAAAACACTTTTTTTATAGGAGTTCCCGGCATTCAGCTATAGCAGTTTTAAAAATAATTATTTTTAGAAATAAAAAATACCCGAATAAAGTTATAAGTGTCCGTATAATATATGCACAACTTATTACGTAAACACATTAAACCATCTTTCCAGAAAAAATTCATGAATAATTGGGTTTTTTCGGCCTCCTCACTGCGTAAAACCCCTTAAGAATGAAAGTGCTGATCAACCAGTCGTCATCCATCGAAACAAGTGGTGAGCACGGTGAATATGGTGGATGTGGTAGGACTTCCCATTTCAGCGTTACCAACTAGGTTTTGTAATATGTGGCCGAGAGTTGTAATGCTGCAAAATTACTTTGTCGTGTCTCACCTCGTATTGCATCAATTGTAGTTGATAGAACCATGAATTATCGACTTTACAGTCGATGTTGAGGCATGGCCAGACCTACCCCGCCGATTATCTTCACGAGTGAACTGTTTTAAAAGAACATTTCATTGATGTGAGTGATATAAGTAACTGACTCCTTTTGGTGAAGTACAGTTACATCGACGACGTGACAAAAAATATTATAGACCCTACTTGTTTTGGTCACCATTTTCTAGAACTACTAACCTTTTTTTTATTTGCCCATCATCATCTCCTCTCAAGTTGCACTATGAATGAACTAAAAGAACGAAGTAGTTCGCGAGCGGAAGAAGGAACGAGAAGTTCCGGAACTACTTCACTGATCTCGTTCCTTAAAGTGAGTGACTCGAAGTGAAGTACTTCAGTGAGAGGAACTGCTTTGCCCATCTCCAACAGGATTCTAGTTATCGTAGTGTGTCCACTTTTAATCATTGGTTACGATACGATGGGAAAATGTTTCCTTTTCTGCCGTTTCACACATGACGTCGACGTCTCTCTGCTTCAATTCGCACGTCACCAAATTTGCTTGCTTTTGAATCAATCCTAATGGTTTCAAACATTTGGCAACTATTGTGTGAAGAACTTATAATGTATTTTTGTTTTTTAGTTCATTGTTAATACTTCCAATTCTTCGTCTTCCAACTATTTATTCCGGGGCGTCCCTTATCTTTCATTTCAAAAACATCGGAACCAATCTCTACATGTTATTTTCGATAAAGCATGGTTGCCGTAAAGGCTGGTTTACATGACGATTGCAAACAATTTTTAATGAGATTATGAGGGAGCTAGCTTATCGAATTTTCAATGGAGTAGAAAGCCACAACTGCAAAAAATGACATTCACACCAAAATCGTCAGTAATTGTTGCTGGATATAACATCTGTTCGTTTCACTCCTGATCAGTTTCTCATTAGAGATTTTCTTTTTCCCTCACAATCTCAGTAAAAATTGTGTGCAGTCACAAGGTAGACCGTATAACAGGGTTTTTCGAAAAAAGTAATGCAGTAACATGTCACGCAAAAACTATTTTTTTGGGACGATTTTTTGGCGGAATAACATACATACAATGTCACATCAAGCTTAATGGTGGAGCTTTCCTATGAAGTTGGCTGTAGTATTGCCTGATGCAAAAAGCTAAGACACCACCATCTGTTGGGAAACAGCGAAAACCTAAGTCCCCGATAATTGAACGGAATTCAGTTTTCCTGTATCGAGAACTTCGATCAATACTTACCAACTGAAATCTATAAAATCGTATGCACGTTGGCGTTGGTGTTAGACTCCTCTTTTTCTAACACGTTGTACGTTTGATCAGGTCGATTAGGTAAAGATGTGCGGTAGGAAGAGTTCAAATGAATCAGTTAAAAAAACTCATCAAAATTGGAAGTGGTTGATATTATGAATCCATACATCTGATGACTGGAAAAATGTATTTGGAATTACTTTACCAAACTCTCGATATGGCATTCAAGGGATTTATTCACTATGGAACCTTAAAATACTCTTGCCTCGTACATCTCAGTTCATCGCTGTAAAGGATCACGTAATTTAAATAACAAAAAGTCATCAAAACTTTTACCTGATACCGAAAAACTTTTCAAGTGTAACCAAATACGAAGCAATTTTTTTACGTGCACGTTTATCCCGAATTTGCCGACATTCTTCCATTTTATTTCGAGATTTAATTTTCTCGACAGTATCAGATGACACGTCGATTTTCACCGAGTCGAGTCTCAAACTCGGAATTCGTGTTCCTTTCGGCATTTTTGCTCCAATTCTAGGAGTTTTCTTCACCCTACGAGCGTTAGAAGTTCGAATCGCTTAGGGTAGAAAGAAGGTAGAACATAATTTACCCTTGTTATGGGCCATAAACTTTTCATAACTTCTCAAGTGTCTGTGATTGCTAACAAAAGCTTTTGGGTTCACTGTCCACATGTACAAGGGTGGCTAGTAACTGACTCTTGCTAGATAGCAAGGGGGATGAGAAATTCACTTTCGCAGGCTTGAAATTGTGGTGAGTTTTGCACCCAATCACCACAATGTCCATTTGGGCAGAAGAGTCCGCGACTTAATCGATTTCTCATGACCAAATTGTGTCAAAGGCTGACAATTAAAAGCCAAAAATAATTAAAGAAAAACTCGCGTATATTCCCTACGTCAACAACTTCCATAACGCGCAATGTGCTACCCCAAAAATAAAAGAGGCCCAAGTCATTAACGGCCGATTCGGCTTGATTTCCTTTTGACCTCGAAAATTTTCAGCTCAACTGGAGAAAAGGTTGCGTGTTGTTATATTTAACCTACCGAAATTTTCTATTTTGGAGGGTTGAAACGGTTAAGGGTAATTAAAGTTCAACCGATAAGGGCACGCAGCTAAAAATGTGGCCAAAGAAACTATTTCGAGAAAATAAACAAAAAATTCCGATCATTAAAAGGTCTGCACTGTTAGTCCGAGTAATTGCCGTAATTTATTGTGCCTGTCCGGGACTTTAATCACGTTTTATATTTCCTGTACTAGGGATAAAGTCTATGAATCTATTATGAAGGTATCAGTCACAAGGAAATCAATTTAGGCGGTTAACCTTTAAGTACTCATGTCTCAAATTATTAGTGTTAAGTACCGCGTTGTATACCGTACACTAGTACTGTCTTACTTTATTATTTTAATAACAAAGTATTGATATAAATTAAAATAAAAATTCAGTCCGTCTGTACGCCGCGCCGGCCGCCATATACGAAATCGTTTAAAGAGTCGTGGTTTCCAGACTGTTTGAACTATTGAGCTGAATTTTCTTATTGTCAGTAGACTGAGTGGACCCATTTTAGTGGCAGGGATGATGATGGAATAGGGACGTAAGGGGCGGTGAATAATGGAAGTGGGGAGCGACACATTTTTTTCTGACAATTGTATTAAGTTAGTCCAGTTCCGCATGTGGACTAGAACTAGACTAAATTAAACCGAGCACAGTTGAAATGGCATTATGGCAATACCAAGCTTCCATGTTCACAGATAGTGCACTTCAATTTGTAGCAGGTATTTGCACCCAATAGTCAGAGAAATCAATAATTTTTTGTTACAGTAATTTCAGTCTATGTGTAATATACATATATCATGTAAAAAATCATTGAAACAGCCTTGGTATTTCTGTGCATTTTCCATAGAGTTTCATCGCTACATGCAATGAAGGGAAACTATGCGTATCCGAGACATTTACCTGCATGTCAACTTCACATATGACGTTTAAAGCAAGTGGATTAACTTAGTATGTCCAGGCGGTATAAACGGCAATCGTACTAACTTAATACCGAGAACGGTTTAAACAGTATTAACGATTGCGGTATATACGAGGCCACTGATAACTTTTTTCCACCCCATTCCAAACACTAATGGATATTTGAAAATTTTGTTTATCTAATTACTTTTTTAGTTGATTTACATATACATACCGAGTTTCAACTTTCTAGCATAAGCCGTTTTATAGTTAGGAAAAAAGCCACTTATCTCTTAAAAAAAAATTATGCTACTACTCTATCTGGTCTATCTAAATATGAAAATTTCAGCTTTTTATCGTTTTAGGTTCTCGAGATACAAAAATCAGAACTTTTCCATTTTCCACCTCCCCACCCTCATCAAAAAATTTCATTCATATAAGGCCAACTTCTGGTAAAAAATTTAAGCATCTATCTTGCAGTGTTCTTGGGATATGAGAGCTGAATTTTTATAGAACTTCTTATCCCCTCCACTCCTGGGCCCCCTTCTAGCATTTTACATTCAGCAGGCTTTATTTGTCAACCTTTATATGCAAACCGAATTTTATTTGTGTAGTGCATTGTGTAGTCGTGAGAAATGTAGTCTAAAGTTTTTCACCCCCACCTCCGTATGTTCCAGCGCGTACCAACCCCCTCCGACACCCATCTATTCTGCTAGTATATCAAGAGATGTTTCTTAAGTTTCAACTTCGTGACATTAACCGCTTTCGATAGATAAATAGACAGATAGATAGATAGATAGATTTTAGAATATCTCAATCTCGGTTTTTTTGCGTTTTGGATACATTATTTTTCCCCCAGTCCTTCGCCCATATCGGCAAATTTTTTTTATAATTGAAGCTCTACATAAATTTCTAGCATAAGCGGAGAGATCTAGAAACCAAAATTTTTCATCTAAAAAGCTTCCCTTACCTTACCCACCCATCTCCCTTCACACCCCTACCCATCAAATAGTGTCCACTTAAAGAGGTATACCCAGTCTACCCACGACAAAAATAAAACTAAATAGCTCAAAGGGTTTGGGTGCTACGAACCTTCAAGCAATTTTGCTTTCACCGGTCTACATGTACGGTGTCCGGCGGACAGACGGACTGAACATATTTTTTTTTTGGTTTTACTCTATTATTTTAATAATACAGTATTGTGATCGATTTAAAAAAAAAAAAATTTCCTACTCGTTTCATAGCTAGTAGACACGAAAAAAGCAATACAAATGTTCTGTCCGTCTGTCCGTCATTTGAAAGCTCGTAGCTTCTCAACGTCTTGAGATATGAAATTGATTTTTTTTACGAATAGACATGTCATGCATGCATGAATATTTGAATTTTTCTCGAAAATCTCTCGTGTATGGGGCTGCATGATGGCATAATGGCATGAAAAATTCAAATATTCATGCATGCATGACATGCAAGAATGATCGTGTATTTTGGCCTTTATGTGACCAAATCCTAAGTAGTAGGGGTGTGACGGAGGAGGAGGGGGAAGCGTTTTAGACGGAAAGTTTTGGTTTCTAGATCTCATCAACCGCTTATGCTAGGAAGCTGAAACTTGTAATTTATATAGAGCTCAGATATTTCGCATAAAAATGGTTAATATGAATCAAGGGGTGTGGCAGGGGGTGGCAGGAAATAATGCCTCCAAAACGCAAAAAAGCCGAGATAGACATATTCTAAAATCCATATCTCCTAAACCGTTAATGGCACACTATTCAAACTTAAGAAATATTTGTAGTTATACTAGGAGAAAAGATTGAAAACAAATTTTTGAATGGGGGCAGTGGCGTAAGGGGGGTGGAGGATAGATTACGATATCTCACGAACCAATTGCATTTATCTAAAAAATATAAAAAATCGGTTTGATTATAAAAGTTGACAAATAAAGATTGCTCAAAGTAAAATTTTTTTAAGAAGGGGGTGGAGCATGAAAGTGGAGGGGATAAGATTGTAAGAAAAAACACGGTTCACATCTGCAGAACAGTGTAAGATTGATGCTCAGAATTTTTACCAGACCTAGCGCTAATTCCAAACTTGTCAGATTTTTTTTATTAGCGGTCTTTGGGTGCGATTTTATAATATGAGCTCTGGAATACTTTGTACCCAGTTAAACCGCATCACTCCACATAAGAAAAACCTCCACAGGACACGATGCGTTTGGCAGAGGACTTTCTTATACTTTTACTTTAATTATATGAGAATTACTGGTCCTTACCTTAAGGGCGGGGTAAGGTTCTTAAACATTTTTTTTGCTATTTATTTTTTATTTTTTTAAATGAATGTATAACATTGCAAGAATGTTGTGTCAAAATTTCAAGTCGATCGGAGCAAAATTAATGGAGTTATGAGCAGTTTAGAGGTGTATGCACTCGTATGTGATGCCCAGTGTACAAAACTTTAAAGCGTTTTTCTGAAACTTGTTATTTTTGAAGTTGGTGTACGTTGTAACTCTAAACGTATTAAACCGATTCTTTTGAGATTTTTTTTTACTATTTCTAAACATAAATCACCATGTAGTGACGTCGAGTTTTTTTTTAAATTTACAATTATTTTTTATTTTACAATAAAAAACTTAACAATTTTTTCAGCAAAAATCCCGTTTTTGACTTTTAAGTGCTACCAAAAATGGAAAAATCGGTTAAAAAAAAAACTCGACGTCATTACCTTGAGAAACATCTCACCTAATAAACGCAATTAGATTTTTTTGTTTCGCATTATCTAGTCACGAGTTGTAGCGTACATCGCAAAACAACTTTTTTTCGATACACCTGCGGAGATTTGCTGCTAACGCCTTATTTATAAATATTATGAAATGAAAATTTTTGAAATTGTAGTTCAGATGATTTATTAAAATATAAAAATAAAATGAAACAATCCAGCATTGCCGGTATCATCTAAAAAAACTCTTGAAAATATGCCTTATTTTCACCGAATTAACCTTACCCCGCCCTTAATACCAACTCATAGACCTGGGCGTATCTGAAGTGTGAGTTTGGTTTGTGAGTCATGCAGATAGAAAAGGAGTTTAGGATAGTGTGTACGCTTAATCGTTGTGAAGATTATAAGTCTGGGTTTAATCCAGGTGTGAATTGTTGCCAAGTTCTTAAATTAAAAAGGGTGGAATAAGGCTCCTCTTCAGTGGCCTTAGTGGATCAATGCTACTTTATCGCTGCTTCTTTGTTAATTACTACGAATACTATGTCCTGAAATTTCATTCTGGCCGTTGACTAAAATATAAATATCCCTTATCATCCGACTGGTACGTAAACGTGGAATTAACTCTGCCATCTGTGTTTCAAAGTACCAACTCATGAAGCTAACCCTTCTTTCATTTATAGCTGGGTTCATCCCCCTTATCATCTTAATATATAAGAAAAACTGAAAACTATGTTGGTTCCCCATTGTGAGAATTCTTAACGCTCCTTTGATATCGACTAGTCTGAGTTGTCTGACTCATGTGTGTAGGCAGTTACGTTAATCACAAGATTATGCCATAAACCCATTTAAATGTCCATTTCGATGTCGATTCATGCCGAGCTCCTTAACGAATGTTTCTATCGCCTCACTGCTCGATTTAAGAGTCCGTCTTTTAGCTTTTTGAAACAATCCGTTCGCTGTTAAGATATCGAATTTGAATTTAATAAATACGCCTTATGCGAATTGATTTGACCAGCATGACTGCACAATACTCGTAAATCTGATGTCCGAAAAATACAAGAAAATCCTTTTTCCGGACTCTAGCTGCAACCAAATTTCAAGACTAACCCCTTCACCATCAAAGGTTTTTTTTTCCAGGAAAATATTGATATTGTATGGAGCAGCACAGACTATCGGTCATCAATAATCGAGAATTCGTAGACTAAACTTTTTCGGAATTTTATCGTATTTTTGCATTCTTTCGGAACGCTACATTCACGTCATAAAACCAGGAATAAATGCTAACAGTTTGTCGTAAATACAATTTTACTCGGAATTTACTTAGTTCCCGCTATCATGTCTGGGGAGGCTCCTTATGGTTTTTATGTTGAGACGTCTGTGGGTTATTCCACGGATTACTTCTAAGCCATTGGATGCGATTTATATCTTTTCTAAGATGACTTTCTCTGGTATTCGGTCCTGTTGTGAGGGTGGTTCGTGGTGGCAGTGGTGGTACTCCTTTAGGTAGAGTAGTACAGGAACTGTACAGACAAGAACGAAACAATTCTAAGGGATTTTAATTGGGTTCCTTGAATGGGGTGCTGCTAACCTGTTGGTAGATGTCTTCGTGCCTTTTATGGAGGTGCTTCAGAACTTTGATATATTTTCGGAAGTTTAGTGAACTGGTCGGATTAGTATAAGAGTCTTGAAGATTTGGTGATGAATTTTGAAGATTTATTTCCTTCAATATGTGGCAAGAAATAACTGCTTCCTTGGTAAGTGAATCTTTTAACTACTGTGAACAAAAATTATTTGAACAAAATTTTTTATATATCCCAGGACTACAAATCTATGACAATTTCCAGAATATTCGGTAGTGTATGTGGAATGTTCGGGAAATGTTAAGAAGTACTTAGATGTTTGCAGATTTTTTACGCCTTTCGCCTTTCACAACCGCATATTTTCTCGTCTTTCCAGTTAGGTATTGGGAGGTTGGTCTTTTCATCCACTGGAAACTGATCGAGTTGTGCCGGCTCCTGCAATTAATGTACCTAAAATTTGTTTTCCAATTGGCTAATACCCTGTATAGACTATGCGTTTTAAACGAGTTTAAGTGGACAAAATAAACGTGTTAAAAAAGTAGTGTTCAGACTAGGCAACTTGTTTTATTTTGGTGCATGATAGCTGGAAGTGTTTCATTAACAAATTTATGGTTTCTAAATTATTTGAAACAAATGAGTGTGTATAGCAGTTATGAAAAGGGAATTTCTTAGCTAATGTAGTCGTTGCATAGGCGCAAAATTGAGTTTCTACAGCATTTAAAGTTTACTTCGATTACCGCGATTGTTGTGCATGTCATGTTTTCTGTTAAACGCGTTGTAGCTTTGCGTCCAGGAAGAAGTTTTCAACGCGTTAATCTCGTAGTCTGAACACAGTATATGTAATCGAAGAGAAATGAAAATAGAAAAATGTTTGTATGTCAGTATGTCGAGAACTATTTAACCGTCTTAGAAAATATTTTCTCACAGCAACTATACCTAAATGTGGCTCCCCTTTCCGAAATGGATGCACACCTGCATACCCATAAGCAAGCAAAACAATAACGCAGTGGTTTTGAAATGACTTGGGCAAATTTTATTTGGAAAATACTACGTATTGAATCTCGTATTTTTATTATGGAATATCCATTGAAAGAGTTAGAGTAGACAATGTATGCTAATTCGTAGCCAGAGATTGGCGCGGGGGAAAAAAACTAACACAAGACAAATATTTTTGATTTTAGACCGGATTTTTTCAGTACAGTACCAAAGGCAAATTATTGCGTGGTATGATTATATCTTACACCAATGAAAGTAACATTTAAGGGCTTCGTTAATCAGAATAAAACTTATTATTATCCATTAGAATTTGATAAGAAATATTTTCTTGAAACTTTCTACTTTATTCAAAAAACATTCATAAAACATGTTGCATTTATGTCCAATAAACAATTTTTGAATTTAACAGCTCCTTTTATAACACCGCGTTGCTACTTTTCATAGCACTTTATCGTGATAAAAAACCCAAAATAATAGGAGCATAATAAAAATATATACACTCTACTTGCTCGTATTTGTAATTTTTCTTTTATCGGTTTTTATTTTTCCGATTTTCACGAAAATACAGTCAATAACGTGAAAAATAAGTACACCGGATGACAAAGATTTATGCTGACATTATTTGCGTTAATTTAAATGACGAAATTGGGTACTGATTTTCGTTACCGCCATACTCATGTATATCATTACGTCGAACACATTTTTCTTGGAATCTTTGAACGCCTTTGCGTTAGTTAGGGACTATAAATTATACGGAGCTATAAAACCGACCATGAAATAGACCTATTAAGGTGGCCTTATTTAGATTACACCTACAGTTTTATGGGCTAATACATCCATACCATGTGATATGCGATAATATTTTATAATTGGTTTCGGAGTTTTAATTATATACTCGTAGTCGTAATGAGAAAATGAACTAGTCGACAAAGTCGGTTATACCATGTGAAAATTGTGCCAAAATAGTTAGTTGCACTATAAATAGAAAGCACTTAAGTTTTAATCATAATGTTGCCTATATTTGGAAAAGTTTCTGTCGCTGTTATTAGTAAGGGAGGAATAATATTGATATGTAAATTATACCGCTAAGTAAAAGCACAAAGCGTGGATATATTTTAGGATTTCCTAGAGCTGCCACATATGTAGATGAGGAAAATGAAAATTAAAGCCGCCCCAAACTTTGCTTCGAATCAACTAACTACTTAGCATAGATTCTCTGTGACATAACTATTCGGTTAAACGATTTGAAAAAGTTATTAAGACTATTAAATTCTGAAAAAACAAAATTCGGCTTGTTTTTGACCATCTCGATTTAACCACAATCTTATTAATTCTTTTATTTAATTTAAACTTTCAAGCTGATGGTTTTTGTAACTAGTGCTTAAGAATAATTATGTGTATTTATATAACTTTTATTAAAATGTAATAATAATAATTTAAACTTTCCGTATGTTTCCTTTTTAGGTTTTTGAATTTTTGAAAAGCAAATCCTTGTTTTAACCTTTTTTGGTTTTGTTTTTCGGGCTTATGAGTTTCACAAAAAATAGAGTATGTATTTGATTTTTTTAAGTGTCAGTTTTAATTTTCTGGATTTCGGATCTCTCCGGATATTAGAATTTGAGGGTTTAGTTTTTTCCAGATTTAGACCGAACGGATTAAACCAGACAATTGGGAAAAAATTTTAGAAAATAGTACCATAATTTGGCAAGGGGTAACATGACATTTTTTTGAAAAGAAAAAATTTTTGATTTTTTCACCGCTAACTTAATAGATGACCATAAATCCAAACAAAATTAAAAGCAGATTAAAAATGGAGAATGGTTGCCAAAAATGTCGCAAAAAAACACAATTGGAAGAGAATTTGATAAAAATTGTCTTAAAATTTGGCAAGAGGATGGCATTTTTTTGAAAAGATAAAATTTTCGATTTTTTCACCGCGAATGAACGAAGTCAAAAATGGAGAATGGTTGCTAAAAACGTCTAAAAACAGTCAAAATTTGCGTCTTTTCTTTTGCCTCTTCTGGCCGTCAATTGTTAAATCTGTTTGTGGATTTGTAAAGGAGGCAGCCGCACCTTTAAGTGACAAAGTTTTCAATTTTCAATTTTTTACCTCAAACGAAACCAGAGCTTAACAAACATATGCTCAAAAATTCAAATAATATTAAAATCAAATCAAAAACGGAGGAATGGTGATCAAAAACTTCGAAGAATCCAAAATTCATGTTTCTCTTTGTCTTTCAAAGCCGCAAAGAAGACAAGGGTCCACTTTGTCAAAATCGGACAGTTGGGGGAGAGAATTGGCAAAAATTGCTCTAAAATTTGGCAAGGGACATAGGCCGCTATTCACAGTCGTCATAAAGTTGGCTTTGAGTTAAAGCTGACTTAAGTGTCGTATAATTTATATGACACTAAAGTCAGCTCTAATTTAAAGCCTACTTTATGACGACTGTGAATAGTAAATCAAATTTTCCGATTATTGATTTTTTTACCACAAACGAAAGGAGAGCTCAACAGATGCCTCAAACATCCCAATAAAATTAAAATCTGGGTACTAAAAACACCTACAAATTCTAATATTATCGAATACTTTTATACCAATGTTCTTGAAAATATGCATTATAATATAGGATTATAGTCTGTCCTTGTCAGTGACTGTTAGCATAATTTAAAGGTCATATTTTTGTTTAATTTAAATTCAAATGTACCTTGCGTTGCACTGTTCTTTGCATAGGTAGTTCAGCAAACAGAAAAACAATTTGTTTTTCAGGATGACTCTATTCATAGCAAAACAGCAATTTTAAGATTAAGGGGCAACACCACTGTAACATCCTAAAAAAGGCTCTTTTTCGACAATTTTTTTTTAATGGAAAGAAAAAAAATAGACTAATTATATTTTGAGAAGTTAATAACCATATATTTAAGTATACAATAAAAAAAAATTATTGAAAAATTTTACAAAATGGAGGCACTACAGCCATTTTCCCGAGGCATGTTAAATTTTAGGGGCTTTGCGGCACGCAGTTTAACTTACGTAAATTTGAACCTTGCACAAAGAAAAAAAATCCACAGAATCTTAATGAGTATAGCTAGAGAAACACCTACGGGAATTTAGAAATATTGAGTTTTGAGTGATTGGCGAGTATTTGAATAATTTTCTTCAATTTTCGACCAAAAACAGGACAGGTATTTGCTAATAACTATTTCTTAAATCAACGTATCGAAAATCCCGTACGTGTTTCTCTTTGGAATATTATTTTGAAGATATGGTAAAAAATTGGAATGAAAAGAATAAAAATTGTTCGAGTTATGCTGCGTGCCGATTTCGAAAATCGTGTTTCGAGAAAAACGCATTCAAAGTTTTGAAATGTGTTACAGACATGAACAAATAAATAATTCTACTTTTAAAATTTTTCACCATTAATCTGCAACTCCGGGACCATAAAGCTGTCCTTCTTAGTTGGAATATTCCTGTTCAATCTTTTTCCTCGACAATTTAATGGTGGAGCGCGCCTATTTTGCCGCATCTGCCAATGCACTCTCAGCGTGCTGGATTCGCTTAACATCAGATTTGACACACAAATTGTAGCATTAGACGCCAATATCCACATCCAGAACCTTCGTAATTCGTAGGATGTTAGTCAGTCCATCATTAAAATTGCATACAGCGATATCCGTTGCAATATATAGGATTTTTTCCTTTTTGTACATGAACTGACGCTATTCTAACGAAATTCTGTGTGAAAATACATCCAATGGAACTTTCTAGCGATATCTGTTAGCGTTATCCAGAAGTAAGAAACCAACAGGTAAATTAGGCAGTATCTTCTCAGATGGATACCTGATGCGACACAGGTAGGCGTTTCGAAATTCCAGGATAAAATTCGTTTTCATGTTTTAAAATTTTTTCCCCATATTCTCCAATGCTCTAACAATTTTTTAAGCAAAGATAAAAAAATTTGATTTTTCCAAAATATTACAGTGGTGTAACCCCATAACAAGAAATTTTTTCTATTAAAAGTGTAAAGGTGAAATCTAATTAGTTGTTCTGCTGGATAATATCTGCTGCGTGGAAGTCATTCTTACGTGGGCACCTACAGTATAAAGTCCTTTCAATTTTATCGCACAATTAATTTTCAGAAAAAAAAAATTGTGGTTTCATATTGTGTTGGGAAAAAAAAGAACTGAAATTCTTAAAGACTAATTTTAAAGTTGCGGTGAGGATATTCTCTGCGAAGACGCTACTTGATATGTTGAAATTTTCGTGGTACTAAACCTGTCGTATAGCTAATTAGATTTTCGTAAAATTTATTATTGGAAGAAATTATTTTCCAGTATATTTTCGTTCCCTGCTGCTTTTAACAATGCTTTTAATAATGTGACCTTTTCAGAATTAATCGATTGTGGTAGTACCATTCCTGCCTAGTTAGAAATTAGTGTATAGTGGCTACTCGATTTCTTGATTTATAGTGAGTTCCATAAATTAAGTTAGGACACTTTAAAGAATTTTTGTATGGCGACTACATGAAGGAGTTGAGTCATTCCATCAAAAATCGCAAAAAAGGCCAATTTTGTGACCTTACCATCGCCGACTCTTTTGAATAATTTTTTGCTTGAAGAACTAGTGAAAAAAAAAATATAATTTCAATTTTTTTTTTCTATCTCATTTTTTTTGTTAGTTATAGTATGTTGAAGATTTCGCAAAAATGGTGACCAAGTCCCCTTTGAAAATTCATATCTCTGTTGGTTTTTATCATAGAATAATAAAATAGGGCTTATTTTAAAGGGGAAGGTCGCAAAATAAGAAAAATACAAATCAAATATATCCTTAAATATTTTTTCAAGGATAACGATTTTGTCCTTTATCCTTGAATATCTTAAAATACCGTTTTTTCTATTTTTTAATTTTTTTATATCTTGTGTATTATACTGTTCTTCAAAACATATCAAAAAATCAACTTGGGATCGCAATGGGATCGGGGTAAAAAAAATAGAAGAACATCAGTGCTTCTCAATTTACTTAAAAGAAAAAGGGTCATTCCATCAAGAATCGCCAAAAGTGTAACCTTACCATCGCCGATTCTCTTGAAAATTTATCTACTCGAAGAATTATTGACAAAAAAATTTTATTTAAATTTTTTGCTTCTATCTCATTTTTTTAGTAGTTATTGTATGTTGTGACAGCTACCCGAAGGAGTCGACGGATTGCGCCAACTAATGAGCTCAATCTTGCTTTTGATATAAAACTAGCTCCTGTAAAATTTTGAATCCCTGCTTTAACTCGTACTGGAGCTGTTGTGGATTCATTAACTTGCATACATTTTTGAAGGACTTCTCTAGGCTGCTACACGAAGGTCTTATTCGATTTGTATCATATTCTGAACTTTCGCTTCAAACATTGTAAACTTAAAGTATGCAAAATTGCAAGTTCCTAGCTTGAAGCATTCGAGCAATATTTAGGAAAACGTGTTTCAATGACTCTTGTATGGAAGGCACCCAAAGGAGTGGAAGGATATCGCCCATTAACGAACTTAGCTTTACTTTTTCTATTTTACAAGTTGTGACAAAATTTCAACTTCCTAGGTCAACGCGTTCTTGAGTTATCGTGCAAACGGACGGACGGACAGACAGACAGACAGACGGACGGACAGACGGACGGACAGCAAACGGATTTGGGGGTTTTGGTCCAAAATAAACATAAAATACTATATAACTTTTCTTCGCCCAAGGCTCGGTTCTATGCGTTACAAACTTTTCGGGCTGGATTAAACTTATAATACTCTATATGATTTCATCTAGAGTATAAAAAATTTGCCGGACGCAAAATCGTTTGGAGGCTCGTAGCTCCCAAACGCTTTGAGATATTAAATTGAAATTTTTTTTTACGAATAGACAGAGAAGGCCCCTTGAAGTGACAAAACTTTTCGGGGTGGGGGTGTGAAGGGGATGGAGGGGGGAGCGTTTTAGACGGAAAATCTCGGTTTCTAGATCTCAGTAACCGCTTATGATAGGAAGCTGAAACTTAGAATTTCTATAGAGCTTTGATAGTAGACCTATTTGCATAAGAATTGTCAATATTGATCAAGGCGTGTAGGAGTGGGGGGAAATATAATGCGTCCGAAACCCAAAACAGCCGAGATAGACACATTCTAAAATCCATATCTCCTAAGCCGTTAATGGCACACCATTCAAACTTAAGAAATATTTGTAGTTATACTCATCATCATCAATGGCGCGACAGCCATTTATACTAGGTAAACAGATTGAAATTTTGGTTGGAGCTCGTTGCGAATGAGGGTGGGGGGATGAAAAACTTTAGATTACGATATCTCATGAACCAATTGCTCTAGACAAATAAAATTCGGTTCGGGTACAGAGGTCGATAAATAAAAACTGATCAAAGTAAAAGTGGAGGGGATAAGAATTTTTCAATAAAAGCACATTTCATATCTCAAGAACAGTACGGGGGATGATGCTTAAAATGTTTACCAGAAGTAGCGCTAATTGAACCCTAATAGGGAAAATAATTTTTGATGAGGGTGTATAGGGTAGGGGAGGGTGAAAAGGAAAAATTTGGTATTGGTATTTAGGTAGAGCTAAAGTACTGGCATGTTGGCAAAATATAATTTTTTTATGGGTAGTATAGTACGGGGGAGGGCGGTGTTTTTCCTAACTATAGAACGGCTTATGCCAGAAAGTTGAAACTTGGTGTGTATATGTAAATCAACTAGAATTCGATTTCTCGAATGCGATTTCTTCTTTTCAGGTTGTATGTCTTCCTTGTTGTGTTTTTTCCATGTATGTTTTAATTTGTTCCATGCTTTATGTTAATTCGTTATTGTTGTTTACATATTATAATTCAATGTTACCGTGCTGTTGTTTTATATGTTATTTGTTGTTGTTTCTCTTCGTTTTAATTCAGTGTTACCGTGCTGTTTCTTTATCTTTAAGCTCACTTTCAGTGTTGTTTTGTGTGTGGAAATTTGTGTTCAAATTTGCATCCTCACAAACTATTATACTATAGGTAATAATTATATTTCATTTATGGCTCTCATTGCAAACATTCTATTCATTTCAGCAGTTTTGAAAGTATCTTTCGATCGGTGGAGAACATCTTCGTGACATTTGACCTCACTCTTATAGCATCGTTAAATCGGGTTAGACTACTTATTCATGGCAATTTGTCAGTCACTCCATAACAATGTCCATTTTACCAGATAATACCACAAAAGCCACAAACATGTCATCGACAAGGGGTTTGAACAATCATCGATGTATGAAAGTTTCCGGGAGCCTGGTTCTTAATATTTCAACAGGACAACTTATCGATAGGACGATGAATAGGGTCTATTAGATTTAACCATAATGGAAAGCTTCATGGAAGACAAGTTTCGTGTAGGCTGTCTGAATTTACGTATCACGTACGTGATGCTGAAAATCTCTCCTTAAAGGATATTCCAACTACTTCAATTTTCTTCCAGATCGTCGACGTTGCAAGGGCCAATAAACCGCCCACGTTTAGCCATAAGTATAGCCCATCCGATAGGTTATACGACCGAGTTCGTAAAGCGTTTTACATGCATATCACAGCCGGAGTTAGTGTATAACACTAAGGACGTTACGATAACGAGTGCTGATGGTGCACAAGGTGAATATATAGACGAAATTGGTGTGTGCGAGGCAAGCTTATGACCAAATTGGAATTTTCTTAAAGTTGGTCATGAATAAGTCATCACTTTTGGTACGAAAGAACAAGAGCAATATCACAGGCTTATGTTGGAAGTTTCAAGTGTTTTTTAGATTCTCCATATGTACGTGTATACGGGTATCGAAACCATGGTAATTTTTTCTTTTGTTATGATTTTTTACGATTTTAGTAGAAAATAAGGGTTATGAGTTCATATTTTGTATTCGTTGGAGGTCGGAATTTTAAATTAAGACTGGACCCAAATCTTGTTTTTCAATTGAAAAGCGAACTTCTGGAATAACCTTAAAGGTCAAATGAGAACGTACTATATACATAAGCCGAAGAAAAATTGCTTTTCATTTCGTGCAACAGTTGCGTATGTTGTCCCCTTGTATCTAGATATTTCTCATGATCAAAGGTGTTACAGTATCTACCTCGCTGGCTATTAGAAGCTAGTCAGGACTCTCTAAATGGAAATATATGGAACCCTATTCAACATAAGTATGTCAACATGTACCTACCGGTTTCAGCTATAAATTAGCTCATTCTTGTGGAAGACACATCCTTCATTATTTCACATTCCTTGGAGACCCCGTACCTACTTAAGATAGGCTCCCAATGTATCAAGAACAAACTGTTTTACCGATTTCGGATTAAATACAAGAATTTATATTTTGGTGTGAAAGTTATAGGGGAGAGAATATATGAAGATATCCTATATCCTGTTGAGATTTTGGCAATAAGTAGACTTAACTCTATGACCCTCCCAATGTAGCGCTGCAGTAGCTTTACTCCCATGCGATTTACATAATCCAATCAATGCGTTTCAGTAAATGCTGTTGCATGCAGCCACACTAGGTTTGTTCTGTGTGTAAATTTTGTATCGTGCAGCCAATAGTCTTATGGATAATATTAAATTTCGTAAACCAACAGAATATTTTTGGAAAGACCACTCTCGCGCATCGCATACCTCTCTTAACTCGCGCTACCATTTTTTTATTTACCGGCTCCGTACTCTGCAATTCTTACAGAAAAGTCTTATAACTACGTTCCTACTTTCTGTTTTCAGCAACATTCTGGAGATATGTAAATCAGGTAAGTTTTTAATCCCTCTTATATCCCATACCTAAAATCTGTTGAAAGTATTAGTCCATTAGTCCTACCTCCTAAATAAAGAAGAAAACTTAAGATATGAGACGTAGTTTTTTTTTAAAAATTTTATATCTAGGATATTGCACTCTCCTCAATTATCAATTGTTGCTAATCAATTTATTTCTAATGCAGGCCCGTGCAATCGGAGGGGGGGAATCAACCTCCCCCCTCTCATTGGCCTCTTTTCATTGGGAAGTGAGGACTTTTTTCACACATTCAGTATGGTGGGAACTTGCTAAAACCCCCTCCTTCATACAATCCTGCGCACGGGCCTGCTTTAATGTCATCAAGTTTCACGTTCTTGGCATTAACCTTTGAGGATTTTTAAATTTCAGAATGTCTTGATTCTCAATGTTCTGCCATGCATTCCCGGTGCAAATAACTCTACCAATCCGAGCTCTATATAACTCCCAAGTTTCAACTTTGTAGCATACGCAGTTCATGAGTTCAGAGAAATATTAGCTAAAAGGCCAAGGCCCAATTTGAACTAACTCGTCATAGATGGGGATTAGTCCTAAGACCTAAACAGGAACGTCGAATGGAGGAAGACATGGTTAAACAGAAAACTACTAGCATATAAACGATTCGATGAAAAAGAAAAAGAATCTTTATTAAGGGGCTATGCCACTCTAGAGTTTTCGAGAAATCGATTTTTTTATTATTTTAAATGGTCGCATATGACCTCAAAAATGCTGTCCCAAAAGACTATGACCAATAAAAGTCTCTAAGAACTCGGGTTTAGAATTTTAGTACTAGACATATTGCAAAATTACTCATGATTTTCTTCATACTGAAAACTTCAAATGCGTTTATCTCAAAACTACATTTTTCCAGCTGGCCGGAAACATAACTCGGACAATTTTCAACCGATTCACGTGAAATTATTAATATATCTTTAAAACTATATTGTCCATCAGAGTAGTATAGATTATTTTTTATATTGCAAAGTTCATTTGTTATTAACAATTATCTGACGATTTTTTAGGCAAATTTCACACTTTTCACTTTAAAAGTGCGCCATTTGCCTAAAAATAAAAAAAAATAGAGAAAAAAAATCCTATGTACTCTTGTGGCTGTTGTTATATGTATAGTACATATGTAATCGAAATAAAATTATAAGCTTATTAGAATTCTAAAAGTACAGGCACTAGGTGTCCCGCCATGGACCCTGGAAAAACAGAGACGTCATCGCAAAAACGGTGCACAGCCTTCATTTTGAATTTAATCGCTTAAAAAAAATTACTGTACATACATAGTCAGTATCATGTATTATAAATATTCATTTTTGCAATATCTGTTAGTTTTGTGTTTTTTCTCAACAAAAGAAATATTCCGAACAAGGCCTATTTTTACAGCCTCTAGAGTGGCATAGCCCCTTAAGATAGGTTCAAGTTTCTTGTTTACAAAACTCACCGAAAATTTAAACAATTTATCTAGTAACTTTTGGAATAATAAAGTTATATATAATTTTATTTCGTACTTTGATATTGTTAGTATATATTACATTTTTGTGCATATGGCTTGACTATCGACATAAATTTAACGTTTTAACTTCGTAGCATAAACGGCTCTTCAGTTATGAACTAAACCTGAGAATGAAAGGCTTGTAGAAACAATAAAACAATTTGTTGGTGTTGTCTGATGTACGTCACGAGATTCACTCTTCCTCAATAGACCATCAAAGTATTTTAAAAACAAGTCAGTTTCGCTGAATTTTATTTTATTAACATGTAAATCAGAGTACTTCTTGGAAAAAAAATCAATCGTCTAACATTCAAAGGAAGTCCTTGAGTTGATAGACACATGCCAAAAATCTTTAGGGATTAATTTCAAAAATACAGGTACGACAACAAGTCGTAGGTGCTTACACGAAATAAAGACGTTTATTTTTGTTTTCTGGAAGCAGATTATTTCCGTTAAGTTAGATATTTAGTACTTTTTTGGTTGAGCTCTTTTCGATGAAAAGTCAAAATATGTCCTAAAGGCAAGTGTAATTTTTCATCTCGAATACTTTCTTTGTGGCTCTAAGTACATGTTTCTGGATTTAAGTAGCAGGTAAGAGCAAGATGAATAATACCTACCTGACAGGCTCTTATTTGATTATGAAAATTGATGTTTTTCTTACAAGAGTCATCTGATTCTGAAGTATTGTGGAGTTTAGTTAATGTTTTAGTATCTTGAACTTTAAGTAGGTACCTACATACTTGCTATCGTTACCAAAATCTGACTTCTTCAAGGACTGTATGATGGTGGTATTCGTAGGAAATTCTGAAGAGATCGGAACAAATGGTAATCTCAAGGTGCATTGAAGCAAATATGTAACCTCTAAAGGTTTTTTTTTTTTTTTTAAATAGTGAGTTCAGTTTATTCTTTAATTTTAGAGATAGTAGACCTTAAAAGGATTAAACGATTAAGTGAACAAATTTTTTAGTAGATCTGTTACATGAACAACTTACGCTTGAAAGCTGAAATTTGGTCTTTAAAGAAATTATTGACGGTTGATGGATAATGGCAGTTGGTGGACAAACTACCGTTCTACAATGTGGACAATACCAGTTAAGTGTTATGAGTTCGATGGTTTGAATCAACATCTCTAGCTTTTTGAATCAATTGAACGGCTTTTGCTGTGAAATTAAATTTTTTTTTTTCTAGAAGTACTCAGAGACTATTAAGTATATGCAGTAAGTATTATACATACATATGTAGTTTAGATTGAATTTAAAAAAAAAAAGTATCCGTCGCGAAAGTACGATACTCGTTCGTATTATCTGTTGATCTTGTTTTCAGGTACGCGCTTATAAACTGCAATAAAACGTCTTTTCTTTAAGATCTATCAAAATCTTGAATCCTGGTACTGGTTTTCACTGACGACCTTGCCAGTCTCCTTAGTGGCAAATTTGAAGAAACACAGAGCCAGGATCCAAGTGTCCTAAAACAGGTAGTAGCCTGCGGTTTTATCAATTTAATAGGCAAAGAAAAGAAGGTTAATTTTGAGTACATTAAATCCTTTGAGAAATTTGGTGGAGGTGGCTCCGAACCCTTGTCGAGTAGCAAAGCGCGTATCAGGGACGCTGCCAACTATAGATGGAAGGCTCTTACGAGCTGTAGAGCATTCTGACAAAAGTTCGACAGACGGAAGACTAGGGAGATATTGGCATGGAGTAAGGGAAGTTTACGGATACTCGTCGGAATACTCGGGGCACTGCTTGCTAGTGAAGTATACGTATAAGGATTGCTAACTCTGACGTGTGCTTGTTCTGCTTTTACCTGTATGCTGGCTTTCCCAGGCCACAGCATGATAGAGGGTAACGAGTGGACAGACAAATCTATTCGGAGTCTCTCACAGAATCCGTTCAGATGCCATTAAGAACTATTAAGCGCCAAATACCCACCCACTTTTTCACAAACGCAAACTCTTGATGGAGAGGACTGAGCAACTGGGTCACATCTAGGAAAATATGGCCATCCTACTGCTGGAGAAGAAAAGATGAACTCAGGAGCCGTGGGAACAGCTCCAGAGTGAAGGCAGTCAGCACGGGTCACTGGCCGATCGGCAACCTGGCGGCCAGACTGGGTATTCCCTTTGACGTCAATTGCAGCAGCTGTAAGGATCTGAATAAGAAGGAAATTACTATCCACCTTCTTTGCTAGTGTCCAGTCCAGGCTAGAGCCAGACTGGCGTACTAGGCAAGCCTTTCTTTAATAACCTTGACAAGATCTCGAAGAACAAGATTGGAGAACTGATCACCTTCCTGAACAGCTCCGGATGGATATGATAACGCATTGGAGCACCAAATCATGTATCCAATTCATCAACCCTCAACGACCAGGTTAATCGAGTTTTAGTATCAAAACGGCGCTTCCTGTGCTAATCAGGCCCTGTTTTTGGCAGACGGGCTACCACGTAAACCAACCAACCTACCAACCTTTCTTTTTTGACCATCCAAAGTAGCATGAACCCTTAATTCGCTTCAAGGCAAGGTACATTCTAAAAACATTTTTGACTAAAACTTTCTTTTTTTTCAGTTTGCGGCCAGCCTTAAACATCTTACTCCTCCGTAATCTTTTCAATAAAACCGCTGGAAAACTCAATAAAAAATCCCAAAAGTAAAACAGAATAAAACCAGAAATTTTTTATACTGACTGAGGCATTTATTTATATATATCTCATAATTTGAATGTGTATAATAATATAGTTATTTTTTGTTTTGTTTTATTTTTTTTATATATAATATATATTTTTTTTGTATTTTTGTAGACTTTTTATTAATAATAATATCATCTGTTGTTTTTTTTTTCTTCATACTTTTACTTTCTTTTTGTTATTCATCATCCATTTGAATTTTGGTTTACTTCATATTTTTTTTTAATGAATATACATAAATATATAATATAACACATGTACATTTTTGAAAATAAATATTATTAAATATTTCATATATCATAACCATACTTCAATTTTACAATCTGTAGCTTGCATTCTGAGTGTGTGTGTTTTTTTAATGTTTTCCTCTTTTCTTTCCATAGTTTTCTTTATTTTCACTATTTCCTCTCAAATCTGGACTTGTGGCATTCCGTTTTGGACATGTTTCGTATGTTTTAGTGTTTGTCTGTTTTGTTTTAATTAATCACACTTTTTGTTTTTAATGTTGTGTTTTTGTTTTTATTTAATGTTTTTGCATTTTAATATTAGTGTATACGTTATAATGTTTGAATTTTTCTAGAAACATCGATTTTTACGGGATAATTTATTTATTTTATAATAAATAAAAATACATTAAAACATTTCTTTTTGTTTTTATGGAAAACATTGAAATAGATAATATACAGAATAAAAAAATTAAATTAGATGTGCTTTACACAAAGGTAGTAGGTAGTCAATTCGTTTGTTATTTTTTTTACTACATGTACCGATGACACTCATGTATTTATTGTTAATCATTTTATTTTTGCTACAAAAATAATAGCTACCATTAAAATTAATTCACATAGATTTAAATAAAATAATGTTTAACGTGCACAGTTTGATTTTTTTTTATTATGTAGATATTACATTTTGAAATTAATATAAGTCTTTCCTAGAAAGTACGATAGTATGAGGTTGTTGTTTTTTTTTTATGGAGTTTCCATAATTATACCAAAGGTATTCATAACTTTATGAAACGAAGAGAAGTAGAATCATATATATTCGATGTATGATTTTTTACATAAGATACAGAAATTTAGTTTTTAGATACTTGAAAAAAAAAAAATTTCAAATAAACTAAAAAAAAATTTATAAGAAAATCTTTCCAGGTTATGCAAAATGTTAACGTAAGACTAGTGTTTATGTCATCAGTTTCAATTAGTCAATTAGTTACAAACATTAGGTGAAATTAAAAATTTCTCGGGTGTATTTTTCTTTAGGGGGGGGGGGGATGGGCATTGGGTTGGGACTTTTCACTCTCCTCTCCTAAATAATGAAAAATATTTTAATAATAATTTATTATCGTTATATTTTTTAAATAGTTATTTTTATTATCAATAATATTACACATCAAATATTCTGAACATGAACCATGAAATATATTTACATAAAATTACGAACGAAAATTATCAAAAATTAATTACATCTATTATAAATTGCTCTCAATTGCAAGATCATAAGTGTAGTTGGATGTGCTAAGAATTCACGTTTCGTTCAGAACTAATCGCTAATTCTGTCCAGACAATAAATACTTGTAGTTTCACGCGCTTATAGTAATGCAATTGGAACTAGTCTTAATATTAAATATTATTTACATAAATATTTACTGAGAAATTATATTTCCAATTCTATTAGCTTGTAGCTACTTCTGTATTTCGAAATTAATTACATTTAATTCTAAGAATTTAAATTCAAAATAATTTCCAACGGAAAATTCGAATTTGAATTGAAATATCTTCTATCCACCAATCGAGCTGAAGTCTTTTTAAATGTTTAAAAAAAAAATTAACCGATTTCTTTCAGTTTTTTGTTAGAGTTATTTTTTATTGCTCTGATCGTGATAATATTTTGATTAATTTCGGCGAGAAAAGAACAAAGATATGCAGCTTGATACTGAACTGAAAGGGAAGCTAAAGGGAATCGCTGAGTTTTTTTAATATATATATATTAAGGCTAAGTCACATTTGAATGTTTGATGAATTTATTTCTTTTGTTGTTGTTTTTTATATCATATCTTACTGCAGATTTGTGATTATCCGGCAGTAATATTTTTTGTTATGACTTCTTGCAAGGCAACCGACGTAAAATTGCCCGCATATATGAGCCGTCTTTATTGAAAGTTGGTATAAGTCCACCGGCCGAAAAAAGCTATATTTTTAATTATTATTTTTCACATTAAAAAGTCCATTTTAATAAAGTCAATATCAATAAAAATATGGACTTAAATTTCCTTTTTTTTTATTTCCTATTATATGTTATTTTTGAAAGTGGTATAAGTCCAATTGAAGCTAAAAGAAATTGTTTGTTTTCTTTAACGTTAAGTTTTATTGTTAACACTTTTCTTATTTTCTTTTTTTTGTAACAAATTTTGATCAATAAAATATGTATTGATGTATGTATTTTCTTTAACAATTTTAATAATTATTTTTGCATAAAGTTTACCATATAGTGTTAAAACATCACCTAAATTATATGAACGTATACCAATATTTTTAAATTATTTTAAACATAAAACCTTAAACATTTCGATCTATGAAAAAATTAACTTATACCACTTTCAAATACAACGGCCCATATTTTATTGTATCATCTCATTGTGAGTTTTTTCATTTTCAGTTAGATAAATAAAAATTTCCTTTCGTTTTTCTTTTTAATTTTGTAGAAAATTACATTAACGAATAAAATTTGTAATACTTTGTGTAGCAAGTCATCAAAGAAACGTCGTTGGTTGCTAACTATAATGATTCTAATGTTTAATATTAATTTCATTTTTATCACTTTTATAAATTTAACTGACTTAAGGGCTGTAATTGATTTTTAGGCATAAGTTTTTGTATAATAATATGTTAAAAATTATGAGTTAAGTTTCTTGTAGTATGTTAAAAATATAAGTAAAGTTTTTTGTAATACCTATGTTCAAAATTATAAAAGAAGGAATAAAGTGGGTTTTGAGAATAAAACTTTTTGAATATTTAAACATTTGTTAAATGGAAAATTAAAATTTTTAATATTATTATTTCTCCGAGGAATTTTTTATGTTTTGTGACTTTTTTTCAGTATCATTATGACCGAAAAGTACGTCCAGTTCCAAATTTTTGAGCACATGACCTTTGTGAATGAAGTGCTAGTCGTAGAATCAATTGTATCTTTTGTTGTATAATATCAAAGTATTTTTTTAGTGGCCTGATATGCACTACGAATAATGTCCGTAAACTTGAACTGTGTAGGAATTCAATTTTTGAGCTCGTGGCAACGGAACATGTTAATAGTAGGCTTGTGCATTCCAGTTCACCATATTGACCGCGAACGAACTAGTTTCCTCGCGAACTAGTTCGTTATTTTAGTTTGCAGTTCAAATTGTTGATAAAGAAAAATGTATGGCCCTAAAAAAATACTCTATTATTAAAATAATAAAGTAAAAACAAGGTCCTCACTTCCGTCGCGAATGAACTCCTTTCTTTTTTTTAAGTACGCAATTCGCGAGACTGGATGTGATGACCTAGGTCCTCACTTCCCTCGCGAAAGGAGTAGTTCATTGCTTAAAGTTCGCAATTCCCGAAAAGGAACTAGTTCGGTTGCGACGAAAGGGAGAACTTTTTTTTTTTTTATGTAATCATATTCAGTCACGCGAATCGCAAACTTAAAACAAAAAACTAGTTCCCTCGCTAAAGTTTAGTTCCATCTTTTACTTCCCAGTTCACTTGGAAGTAAATGTGATCACGAACTACTTCATAAATCCTACAAACGAATTAGTGCCGGAATTCACTGCGAACTAGTGAATTCATTGCACTTATGGGAACGCTCTCCATATATTTGTTCAGGAACTACACAAGCCTAGTTAATAGACTACCTAAATACCGGCTAAGAATATATATGACATGTGAGACATATCTTAAAAATATGATACCTAATAAAATCGACATAATTAGCCTTGCATTTTACTTATTTCGTGTATATTTGAATCAGCACGGAGATGGAGAAAGCAGTTCCTTCTAGTGAAGTACTTAACTTCTAGTCACTCACTTTAAGGATTGAGTTCAGTAAAGTAGTTCCGGAACTCTTCGTTCTATCGTTCCTTCCTTTCGTCAGTAGATAAGAGTCAAAAAAAGGTCAGTTCAGTTCAATGAAATAGTTCCGGAACTCATCATTTCCACCAAAAAAAAGAGGACAGTATGCATCTAAAAGATGATGAAAACAAAAAGTACAAAACTTGACCTTGTCACGTGTTCAATGACACTGTAGTTCACCAAAAGAAGTGAGTTACTTCCCTCACTCACTTCAATGAAGTGTTTAGTGAACAGTTCACTCCTGAACGACCCATCTTTAATTGGAGCATGCACTAATCATGTTTTTGTTTGTGTTTTCCCTTTAAAGTTGTCAGGTACTGAGTAGATCTAGACACAAGTTTTTATGGGACTCATTACGAAGACTTGGTTCCGATCCACTGTTCATTCAGGCAGTAGACCTCTGAACCTTAATACAAGTCGTTAATAGGGATCTTCGGTTAGCTCACTCACTTCAATGAAGTGTTCTTTTAGAACAGTTCACTCGTGAAGGACCATCTCTAATTCAGCATATATGTAAATAGCCCTTCTGTACAAAGATTGACCGTTTGAATATAGAGGTGCTTGAACCTATTTTTAAAGCATTTTCAAAAGGCAGATTTTATGAGTTCCTCCTCTTCAATTTGGAGTGTTTGAATTTGTCGTTAAGAGCTAGCTGTTTACAGAAGATCGTTTGTAAAATTCAATTTTCAAACTTAGTTACAAGTTTAGAATCTGTAAAGCTGATTCACTGGTTCCGACCTTTCCTACAAGGCTAATTTCTGAAAATGATCCGAACAAATTATAATTTTGAATGTAATTAATAATAAAAAAAAATGGTTATAGCAATTCGCATATGGAAACCAAACCAAATCGTATAGTCACCCTTAAATCTTAAAAAAAAAAAACAATAATAAACATATTTTCTTACAGCTTCATCCAATGCTTAGTACTTAATTTCATTAATATTGTTATTTATACTATTTATTTTGTATTACATTCAATAAATACAATTATATTATTATACTAATGTGCAAGACGGTGCATCACAACACTTAAGGTGCGCAAAATGAAAAAAAAATTGTTTTTTTTTTTATTTTAATAGTTTAAAAAAAAAATGTATAATAGCACATGTTAGTATAAAGCTAAACTATCGAAAATAACTCAATTACATTTTATGCGTTTCAATTAATTTCGATCTAGTACACATGCTGTTCAATTCAATTCGATAGTAATAATAATTATAAACAATTTCAATATTGAAATCAGCTTAGCTTTTACACTAGCATTGTGCTGTTAAGGTACATGTGACTACTATCCTATAATTTCAAAATAATATATTGTGCTTATTTTTTTATTATTAATAAATGAATGTGTATATATAATATCTATATATGTATTATGTATATGTTATGTATATATATAAATACTAATCCATTTTTTTTTTTTTGGTTTTTGCTTCAGTTTATTTAAAATATTTTTATCAAAATTATTCATTGACTTCATTATTCCGGATAAAAATATTTTAATAAGTGAAAAAAGGCTTTCATTGACAATTTTACACTTTTTTGGATTCAGTATCGCTATAAATATTTTATTTATTAAATTAATATTTTTTTTATGTATATAATATTTTATATCACATATTGCGGTGCAGTACATTACATTCATTTATATATTATTAGAAAAGATAAAAAAAAAATTATAGGAGTTATTGCTGTTTCGAGAATTAATTATATTTTTTTAAATTTTTTTTCTTTCTTTAAATTAAGCTGAAATAATTTTTTTTTTTCATTGAAATAATTTTTTTTTTCATTAAAAAAAATGTATTTCAAACATTTTTCGATTAAATTGACGTAAAATTGCTTTGAATTACATTTGATATATTTTATATTTTGTTTTTCGTCAAAGAAATATAATTGATTTGGTCGCAATATTTTCAATTTTATGGACAAATTTATAAACAAAAGATACATTTATATAAAGTGTTAACTGGTAGAAGTGCATTATTATATTATTAAAATCAACAGTAATAAATTGTGCAGTAAGTGGAATGTGGTGAAAATATTATATTTTATATAATACCATTTAAATTTTTATTTATATAATTTAATATATTTTTTTAAGTTAATGTTTACAATAAAGATTTTTAGTTTATTTAGTGCGCTTAAAATATGTAACAAATTGTTTTCTTTTTTTTTTAAATTGGTGCATTTGTTAAGTATTTAAAAAAAAATTAATTTTTTTTTTAGAAATACCTATTAATATTAATTTAAAACAAAATTTGTGATTTTCAAAAATTTTAAATGGACTTTTAATTGAGATAAATACAGCATATAGAAAAATGTGAATACTTATAATGTATTGCATTGAGTGCATTGCTTCGTATAGTTTTGTACATATTTTCTTTAAAATAATAAAAAAAAAGAACAGTAAAAACATTTTTAATTTTATGAAATTATATTTTGTAGAAACAGAATTGAAGACAAAAAGAAGTGATAAGAGAATCTTTTCAATAGCTCGAGTGAAAGAGGAGATGTGAATAGTAACGTGTGGTTGGTATGACAGCATCGTATACATTTTATAAACTACTAATAATCGAATTAGTTTTGTAGAGATCTTGAAAATTTAATGGAAAATAAATTTTAAATCGTCCGAATTGACCCATTACAAAAAAAAAATCTTTTTTCAACGATTTTTTCACACGTATTAGTTGTTTGTATTTTTCTGGTTTTTTATCGACTTATTAGCTACTTATTTTTCAATTTTGTTCAATGATCACCGACAATTTCGGGGTCACCACTTTACCTTTTTGATGAAAATTAACTCCATCTGAAGTGTGTTTATACAAGCTTCAGCTGAAGTTCATTGCCTTGGACAAGTAAAATATTTTTTTGAATATTATTGAAGCAGCAATGGTCATTCAATACTTGCTGAGCTATCGAACGATAAGTAAAAGTATTCGCCTAAGTTCGACGTGACCTGCAATTACGTTATTCAACAAAGCAACTCTTATTTTTGCGAGGCCTTGTGCTCTCCTATAGATCAATTACTGAAGCGCCACTGAATTCAGACATTAGTAAGATTCTCTGCTGGGATACGAAAAATAAAGTTCAATGCATAGAAAACACACGATGGATTTCTTTTTTAGCTCTAAAGAAAATGCCAAGCCATTTTCCAAGAAAATTTTAATGGATAGTGAAACTTGTATTTAAAATTTATATCTGGGCGAGGGAATCTAAATTCGATCCGATTCAGTTCAGCTATGGCAGAGATTTGGATATAATTCGGATACTTCTGATAATTCTTGATATTTTCTAATAGGTATTTCAGACAACGAGACCTGGATGATAATTTTCTAGACTCAATCACCACTTAATAATTGTGAACTCCTTCATTATTTTGCAGGATCATTTTCGAGGACTTGACGAAGAAACTTTTTTTCGGAAAACGTTTTCGAAATTTCTCAAGCATTTTTGTGTGCAAGTATGATGTTACTTTATTAATAATAAATTTTCTAAAGTTGTCTTGGGTATCAACAACTCGACATAATTTTTCCGGGTATAGGCTATTAGTCGATCCATTGAACTTTGCATATGGTTTTTTTTTAATTTCTGATTTCTTCTGGTCTGTGACTGAGCCAAAATATAGCCTAATAACAAACAGAAACTGCATTCAAAATGATCAACATTAATGGAAATAATAAAAAATAAATGAAGTGTAGTAAAACAAATAAATGATAGCAATGAAAGTTATTAACTAATAATTAGCAAATATAAATTAAGTAAAAATCTAGCGTATAGTAAAAACATAACTAAAACTAGGAATATGCATAAAAATAAATTCTCTTAAAAAAAATTAAGAAAATTAGAAGAAAACGAATGTTACTAGAAGAATGAATTAAAATTAATTCGAATAACCTGGAGTAAGTGACGGCGAAGATCTTCAGCACCGAATGCCATTTCACACCTTGGACTTTAGGGTACCTAATCCCCGTAAAACATAACAATTTGATTATGTACTTCCTTTCACAGAGAATATGCTCTGGTGTTTCGTTTTCGTCATCACAAATTCTAAAAGTTTTAGTCTCAAAAAGATCAATCCTATTGAGATGCTTCCTCATTTGACAATGTCCAGTCAGAGCTTCCACTTGGGTTCGGGTCTGATATCTTCTTAATTTTAGATAATCAGATGTTCCTTTTCCGAATGCTTTGGAATAAAAAGCTTTGAGGGCCTGTTGCCCTGTACTTTGCGATTTTTGCCACATACGGATGTTCAGTTCAGGTGCGCGTAACAGAATGGATACAATTGCTTTAAAACCCGTGAACGTTTTCCTTAAAACACGTGAAAGGTCATTTCTATGAAAGCAAGGAGTAAAATCACTTTGTTTATCATTTACTTCTCTGATAAACATTAAATTTTGTAGATCAACGCATTTTAAGTTGGTGCAAGTTTGGCAGATTAGAAAATTATTTTTCAAATTTTTTTTGGTATCTGCTTCTCGGAGAAAATTTATGAAAAGAAAGTCATCACAAATTTCTAGCATAAATGACCTCACCAATGATCAGTAAATAATTGTCAAGATACTTTTTAAGGACTTCTGTATGGAAGACAGTAGGAAAAGTTGAAGAATTTAAACTATTCTGAAATGTAGCCATAAATTTCTTCAACACGTTTTAGAATAATTGTGCAAATGAAGGGACTGATTGTGCAAATGTGGATGAAATTGTTTTTTTTTTTAAACAATTGAAGATTAAAATATAGTACCAAAAAATTTTTCCAAATTGAGAAAAAACTAGAAACTTCTAATGTTTTAACTTGATTGCAGTGCATGTCATTCACTTTTGGGTTTTGGTTACTCTGTATTTGTAATTCGTAATAAAATTACGGAAACCTAAAAAACGAATGACAACCACGAAATATTAAACCTGATTACAAGTTAAGTAGAATTTAAACCTTTGTTAATAAAATAATTTCTATATTTCGGTAATTACATAATTACATAACCGAAAATCTGTTACATGTTATTAATAACAATTATAATGATAGTTAAAATTTGTTGTACGCTTGTAATATTATAACTGTGGTTTAAATTTTGAGAACTGCAGGGTAAATGAGACACAAATATGAATTAAGTCTAATTAAAATTTTCGAACTTATTTGGTTAACTGTAATGTTGTTAAGTGTCGTTTTACAGAGTGCATTATAATTGGTAAATTAATCGAAATTGTTTACCGTTGTAAATACTTGCAGATCCGATTTCATAATAATTGAAATAGGCCATCTTATCAGAAAAAAAAAAATTTCTTTGGCAAATCAAAATAATTATTTTAAATTATTTCAAGCAACTTGGAGTTACGTCTTTGGAAAATGATATTTACTAGCCTATTCAGCGCCAGAGCCACATGTCACAAAATAGGTGGAAAGTCACAATTAATTCAAAATTAATAAAAAATTGTGACTCTCCACCTACTTTGTGACTTATGACTCTGACGCTGAATAGGCCTGTATGTCTAAATAATGCTAACTCTTTTTGATATGAGTAGCTTAATTTTCTGTGAGAAGAAAGTTTAAGCTTGTTCGACCTACCTAAAGAACGCAGAAAATTTTCGCACAGGGAAGCCCTGAAATACTTAAGATGCTCTTACACGAGCAATTTTTCAAGCAATTGATTGCCCGACGACTATTGCCAAAACTAGTGGAGCAATTAATGGAGCAATACAGGGTAAAATAGTGCTAGTTGCGGCAATATTTCGGCAATTTGGCAATGTTTTCACATATTGCTGGTATTGCTCGCCATATATAAGTGGTATTTTCACTAGCTTGGAAAATTCTGAGCAGTTTTCAGTTCAGTTGTCAAGTTTCATGTTATAATGGCTTGGAATTTAAATACTTCCAAGTTTTATTTAAAGTTTTATTTTTGTTTGTCAAGTTTGCTTTCGAGTCGTTCATAGACTTAATTGTTCGTGTATGATCTCATTGCCAAATGGCTAAATATTGCTTCATATCGCTAGTCATTGCTGAGCAACGAATTAACCACCAATTGATCCATATGGTCAATTGCTGGTGTTGCTGTATGTTTTCGTCACGTAAATATTACCAGGAATTGATGCAACTTCAGCAATTTTAAGCGTTAGTAAAAGCAAATTAAGAGTCGTTAAATTTCACGTTACAAAGTTAGAACGTTTTTCACGCCAGAAAGTTAGAACGAAAGTTAAATGGAAAGTGCTCTGAGAATAACTCTTGTCGAAAAGGGATATTTTACACACACAGCCAGTCATTAATATCCAACCGCAGCAACTCTTTATTGCGAAAAATTTCACAGTTGAAGAGTAACTACAGCCATCCAGACAATACCTTAAAAGAGAACTCCAGGTATAGATGGACCCTCGAAGTAACTCCTTAATGTGGACTCTAAACATCTAGCTGATAGTCTCCACCAACTCTTCATTCAAATTTGGAAACAGAAAAGTATTCTGCCATAGAGAAGAGTGTGTCACAGTTGAAATCGCCGAAGAAAAGAGTCTGCAAAGCTGGCATGAATTGGAGTCGTACATATCAACTAACTACTGGCCTGGACCGAACTAATGGCTAAAGAGAGAAGTCCCGAAGTCTAGAATGCTATTTTGACCGAATTTCAGGCTTTCGTCAATTATTGTCTTCGACGCTTCGTAGGTATATTCTGGCCAGACGTTTTGTCCAGCAACGATCTTTGAAAAACGACTGAATAAACCACGATGGGCGCTGAGATTTAGATCCGAACGTAGCAAAGGACCGGTCAAATCTTGATAAAGGGATAAATAAATCTTCCGATAGGCTAAGACCATCCCTCAGGATCACGCTTTGCTCTTTTCTGCCCCATTACTAAGTGGAACTGAAATAAATATTTGTTCAGGTGGTGAAGAACTGAAACCTTTAGTAGTCAATGCTATTGGATCATAAATTAAATTTGTCTGAAATTGTATTGTTCAAATTTTAAACCAATGAAACTGTGTCCCAAGATAGTTGCATAAAAAAAATTTGGAATGTTTATTATTTGCTGTACTTTCAGGTAACTACCTATATAATTTAATCTAATTCAACAGTTTTCCTTAAAATCCCGGCAATCCTTGTGCATTTTTCAACTGTACAACATCTGTACAAAAGTCAACAAATTTCATTCCATTTCAATATTTCTTATTCTAATATGTTTATTTAGCTCTGAAATACTAGCATAAAATATTACAATAAATCTGTAAGACCATAGCACAATTGAACAAATTTAACATATTTTGGAAAAAAAATTAAATTCTTAATATTTCATTTAATATGTTATACCTATTCAAATTTTGCGGTAAAATTAAAAACCAAATTATATTCAAAATACCTTTCTGTATTGCTAATTTTATTGCATTTCAAAACTTTGAGGAATTTCTCGTAAAATTTTCAATCTGATCAATAAAGTGCTAGTGGCTCTGGATAATCGAAAGAAGAAATATTTTATATTTTGTTCGTTCGATTATCAACCAGCACAATGTTGCCAGATAGTAAACAAAAATATGTAAAAAATGTTCAGCCTCCATTATGTTCTATGGTCTTCACGATCTACTATGTAATTAACTATGATTATTGATTATTTAATTTATTTATTTTAAGTTTAATTAACGTAATACGGTAATAAATGTATTTTAAATATTTGAATTTTTTTCTAAAAATTGCTTTCTAAACATGAACTACACATATTTTAATTTATGGTTAAATTTAAATCGCAAGATTACATAATAATTATTTGCTCCTAGTGTAGTAGGTACGAATCAAAATTATGTAATACAATAATAAATTTTTTAGTTTTGCGATTTAATTGTTATGTTTTATTTAATAATTAATTTGAATTTTATTCACTATGTTATTAAAATACCTATAATTTTTTTTTTTTTTTTTGTTTTTCGTGCCCGAAAGTGGGAAACATTTAGATTTTCAAAACCCTATACTTAAATTGAATAAATATTGTTGCTAATTAATAAAATTTGTTGTGCATCTACAGATAATATTTAGGTATGTGTGTATAAATTTTAATAAGTCTGGAAATGAAATTTGTTGATTTTTATATATTTCGTAAAATTGATCGCAAACTCTTTCCCCTTGATTAATACAATTTGTACCCTCTCTTTTTCTGTTGTGATTATATTTAGTTGCTATTGCTTTCAATAAATTCATTTCAGTTCCACTGTATGGGAGGTAAACTTTAATACCTTCAGCTTCAAAATTTATGTTCTATAATTTTATCTAGGATAATAGAGGTGTTTTGACTTCAAACACAATTCAAAAATTTAAAATTATAAATTTCACTACGGTCCATTTTTTATGACGTTGACTGTGGAACGTGAGCATACAAAGGTACCTAAAGCTACACAACCCTATAAAAGTCCACCCTCAAAACGTCTTCTTTTGTATAGTATACCTCCACGAATATCTAGTTGCGATTCGCATCCAAGCTGTTTCAGTAATATACCGGAAGGTAAGTATTCAGTAGCAAACGGAAAGTTTGAAAGACTTGTCTTTACGCTGCTTCAGACCCTTTTTAAAGTTAATACGTTTTTACAACGAACCCAACAAAATTAAAAATCTCCAAGCTGATGGTTTTTGTTACTAGTGCTTAAGTATAACTGTGTATATTTATATGCCTTTTATTAAAATATAATAATAATAATAAAAAACTCCTTTTCATTTCCTTCCTGAGTGAAATTACCACTGAACAAGATCACCTAACAAGATCAAATATTTCTGATCATTTTCATTGGTCCGTCGAGCCGGATCAAATTTCAACCAAGCAATTTTTCCGTTCTTGAACTAATCAACAAAATTCCTCACTAGAAAGTTCTATTGAGGAATTTTGTTGACGAGGTTAAAAAGAGAAAAATGGCTTGGTTGAAATTTGATACTTATCAACTTGCAGCGATCACCTGATCGTTTTGAGAGGAGTTAATTATTTTGCAAACCATTACTTCCTATTTAATTAATTAAACAAACGGCAGAACTTAATTATTAACATTTAAGATAGGTGACGAACTTTCACCAACAACTTTAAAAAGGCGCTCAATTTAGTTAACAAAACTTTTAAATCAGGAATTTTTAGAATAAAGTAGAAAGTTGCTTTTCATGGAGAAATTTGCACATTTTTCTGCCTTTTTGTTTAACTTTTCGATGAAAGGATGAAGTTATTTTTAGTAATGAGAAAAGTTTGCTAAAATCTGGTTTTGTTGTATGTTAAAGTTTCTAACTACTTTCAATAAAGAGCGAGGAAGTTACGAATAGTATTTTCGCACTTAAAACAATTTTTTTTAGCTTTATGGAGTGGAATAGTTTGAAAAGTATCTAGGTATGATAGGTTCTTTTAAATAAATAATTGTTTGTTGTGTATAATAAGTATATTGTTGTTCTGTGCTATTGTTTGGTATGGGTACAGAACAAAATAGTATTTCATAGTATATCTGAATCGTGTGGTCAGTGTACCCATTCTTAAAATGATATAATTTCGTCGATTTAAAGAAAGATGTTTTGAAAGTTGTCTACCTTAATATTATAATTGCTTTTGAATCGGTATAACTTCTTATATAATTTTATCATTGAAGAAAACTTTAAGCTTTTAAGAATATATTTAATTTTTATTTTGCGTTGAGCTTTAATTGATTTATAGCAGTTTTTACAACATTTTAAAGACAAGATCTTGTTCACGGCCATTTAACTGAAAAATAAAATTATTGACCTAAATTCTTTTTAACATTATAAAATACTTTTTTCTACCTTTCATTCGAGTGTAAATTTATTACTTTATCTGAAGAACTCTCAAAGTAACTCAGGTTTGATCTAAGATATCTTCGCAATTTAGCTATTCTCTTTTTTTAAGTATACCATAAGTACGAAAGAAAACCAATAGCAGTAAAGGTGCTATTACACGAGCGATCAAAATTTCTCAATTTGCTGTAGTTCCAGACAATTTTGATGTCACGAAAAAATACAGCAACATTCAGCAACATCAGCAATTGACGATACGGATCAATTGATGGTCAATTCGTTGCTCAGCAGTGACTAGCGATATTGACCAATATCTTGCAATTCAGCAATAATGGCTTATACGAGCAATTCACTCTATGCACAACGCGAAAGCAAACTTGACAAACAAATCAAGAACTTAAAATCAAACATGAAAATATTTGAATTTCAGGGCATTATAACACGAAAGTTGACAAATAAATGCCTAATTCAAAATCAAACTTGACAATTAAATTAGCGAACGATTATAATCGCTCGGAATTTTCCAAGTCAATGGAAATATAGCAACTAAAGAGCGAACAATAGCAGCAATCTGTGAAAAAAATTGCCACATTGCCGAAATATTGCTGCAACTAGCATGATATTGCTCTGTACTGCTCCATTAATAGTTCCACTAATTTCGGCAATAATCGTCGGGCAATTAATTGCTTGAAAAATTGCTCGTGGATAAGATTACCAATGAACTTCAAATTTTGCTACTCAGATTGTTCGTCTTTCATATTTTGAGTACCTAACTCCATTCTAACACATCGTCGAAAGCATGTGTCCAAAGAATAGGGAGAACAGATGGACATCTTCTTCCAGGATACTCCATAAGTCATGAAAACCTCAGAGGAATTATCTATAGAACACATCCTAAGTACGAATAGAAATAATAGTTCATAATATTCTAACAAATTTATTATCAATTATGTGTTAAATTTTAGAGCATAAAGTAAATTGGTTTTAATGTAAATGTAAATTTGTTTAATTGAATCCGATATCGATTTAGAAACTATGTGATAGAAGTTCAACGAATTTTGAATATTAAAACAATTAACGGGTTTTAATGCGAATAACACTTTAATAAAAAAAAGAATTACTCAAGTGATGAAACAGTTTTCATCAAATTTAAATAACTTCTAAAATAGTTTAGCTAGAACTATGAACCCAATTTTGAATCAAAGGAGACAACCTGAGCTTTAAGAATACTATGAAAAAACTTTAAGTCTACAATCCCTTTTTTTACAAATCACCTCTAGAATGCTCTAGAAAGTTTTGGAAATATCAATCGACTATTCAACTATCGAAAATAATTGCCCAAAGCTGCCAGAAATTTCTATTGAGTTAAAGTTATTTAATTACTATTAACGATTTGTGAGATGTTGATGTCAATAGCAGATAAGGCAGATTTTTTAATTTTAACAGTTTAATTTGATGTTAAATTATACTTTCTTCAAAGGTCACATTCGTTAACTCAAATGAAACAAAAAAGGAGCATACTACATAATTAGGAAATGGAAAACATCTCATGGTCTTTAGGATACACGTGTGGTTTTCTCTGTTTGTATAAGCTATTAGGAAATTCAGGAAAAGCCTAGAAACCGACGTTATACACACCAAAGAACATGATTAAATCTACGGCTGTGCTAAAAATATCCTTCCCGCTCCAGGATAACGCTGTGAATTCATTGAGAATCGAACGCCTATCATTGTGGCTTCCACTTTAGTTTATTTATAACGAACATTTATTTAATTTATCGCTATCCGAAGAAGACCAAAAGGTAATTCTATTAATTGGAAACAGGATATCTGTGTTAGATTCTATTTTTAACGAGTCAGTAATCTTTTTATTTTTTAAAATGAACAATGTTTTCATTGGATGGAACAGCGTACAATAACCCTTTTTAATGGTATTGATAACCTTTTCGTTTTTAATTCTACGATGTAACCTTTTCTTGTTTATACGAACAATGGGGTCGAAAATTAAGAAAGGCTGGTTGTAGGTGTCACAGAATTCTCCAATAGAATTAAGAAATGTGTTGATCAAAGGTGACAAGTGTAGGCACTCATTCAATGCTGAAGTATCATCCAAAAAAGGCCTACAATCAAATGCAAACTGCTCGACCTTCACCAAGCATCTATTAAGTCGAGACTTTCTTTGATCTGTAGCGAAATAGAACAAAAATAACTCTACCTGTGACTGATATTGAGGACGGTACTCATAAAAAATAAAACAAATCCAGCTGAGATGACGTGTTCACAACTTAAGTAAATTGGGCTATCACTCAACTGTTGGCGCTGCGTTTTTTCTGTCACTCGTTCAATCACTGTGTACTGGTGAAATTAAATCGACCGAAAAGATACCGTCGAAGGAGAATGAAATAAAGTCTACTATTCGCTACTAGATGTCAGTGATGTAAAAGCGTGAGAAATTAAATCTGCAAGTCCGATAAGGAAGAAGGGACTGTGTTCTATTCACTGGAAGGACTAGTCATTTAAGAGGATCTTCATTAGCAGCCTCTTGGATATGGAAAAAAAGGAGTAACAAGGATGCTTTGCTATCCTGAAATCCATGTGAACATTGAATTGAAACTAGAGTTAGGTCGTTCAGGAGTGGACTATTTCAAAAGAACACTTCATTGAAGTGAGTGAGTGAAGTAACTCAATTCTTTTGAAGAACTGCAGTTAGAGTTAGGTTCTATCGGTTCACAATCAATGGTGTGCAAAGTGAATGATTGATATTGAAGCGCTCAGATAAAGCGACCTGGGTGAGTCTCTCGGGATGCCGGCACGGCATGCAAGAATCTGCTGGTCGAAACTCGATAGAAGGAACTCTAGCTTGCCTCTAGGCAGGGACATTTACAGACAACTTATAGGCAAACGTATTGAAGAAAGGAAGAAACGATCAGTTCCGGAAGTACTTACGAGTTCCGGAACTACTTTACGACCTTTTTTTAAGGTCCTCGATTAATCTACTGACGGAATGAGGGAACACACAGTTCTGGAACTACTTGAGTGAACTCGTTCCTTGAAGTCAGTGACTCGGAGTGAAGTAGTTCACTGAAAGGAACTGTCTTGCTCATCTCTAATTGAAACGTTCAAGCCTCCAACAGTATTGACATTTATTACACAATCCAAGAGCCAAATGGCCTCAAACAAACCACAAATTACAAACACTTAACTCCGGTTTCTAGCAGCACATGTAAACATTCTACAAATGAAAGGTTGACCGAATCATCCCAGACTATGGCAAGAGGTGGCATTGATCGAAATCGATATTATTACCACAGATATTATACGTATCGAACCAAAACTCCCCATATTTATACCCCTAGAAATCTGAAACAACAATCTTCCCAACTGAATGGATCATACTCGAAGATTCATGTGGTCAGCTTGAATAAAAATTCGAACAATAGCCACTTTATAGCCCACAAAAATAATAATAAGCACTTGAGGGATTCATTCATGCGATACATTCACTTTAACAACTTCGTGTAACAATGGTCTGCTCCTCTTCGCCATTCATAGCGAAAACAATCAAAGAAACGTTTTTTTCTCTCTCCTGACTTGTCAGTCCTTACAGTGTTAAGTAGGAAGGCTCTTGTATTTTTTTCTCCTATTATTCGACCGTCTAGTGTAATACACCTGAGGAGATAAATGAGAAACGAAAATAAAATTGTATTAAGGCGAACAAGGCGGTTTCCAATGAGTTCGTTGAAGCTAATTTGAAGCAGATTATTTTTCTCACGGAACAATGATTTTTGAATCCGAGTATTCTTTTTAATTTTCTTATTTAAACTGATTAAGGTATTATCCAAGGATGGAATTTGTCGCGTTCCGAAAGAGTGGCTGTACAGTTTGTTGAGTTTGTACTCAACTTCGGGACTCTAAATTTACCAAAATAAAAAAATCTAATTTCGAAATAAAACGAAATAGAAAATTGTGTAAGAATTGTGTAAGAATTGTGTAACTAATATTGTTAAACGTTTACTAATTCGATTGTTACGAATCACAAAATTAATAGGAGTTTTCTGAAAAATTTAGTTCAGGGGTTGGAAAATATATGCAGTTCATCCGAGCCATTTAACCCAATTTTGAATAAAATATGGTCCGTCGAATCGGATTGACTTGAATCTTATACTTCTCTAATATTTGTGAGCATTACAGAAAAACTAAATTGGAGCAAAAAATATTGCTGTATGCCAACAAAGCCAAATTCATAAAAAGTAATTAATTTAAAAAAAAAAACATTAATAAAAAATAATAAAGTAAAATAAATGCAAAAAGCTAAATAAATAAAAAAGAAAGAACAAACGCTTGGAAATAATATTTCTTTTCTCCACCGAATAATTTTCTCAATTTACGCCGGATGTGATAATTGAGCTAATATTATTCCTAATTTATAAATGATTACAATGTAACGTGTGTAGGGACTATAAGGAAAAACAAGTGCTTCCTGAGTATGTAAATATCACGCACGAACAATTGGCCCTACAGTAAGGAACCTTTTAGCTTATCTACTTGACGTCATTTTATTTATGAAATTCCGCGAAACATTGTTTTATCAGAAGTATCGGTTTGCAGTGTAAGCCCTGAACAATAGGTAGTGCCTATACAATCCAGGCCAGACTGAAAATCCACCATAAAATTAAATTATAGTTTCGAAATGTGTTGTATCAGAAGTTTTTCAATAGTTCGATTGATTATTATAACTCGCGAAGTGAGTTGAAAAAACTTGCGGTCAAAGTTCGTGAATATTTGCTGCTTCAAAACAAAAACACTTGTTTTTATTGTTTTTAGCTCCGTCAAGTGTGAAGTACTTAGGTATCTATCTTCTTTCTTGGTGGAACTGGAAACTCACGATAGACGACAGGATCAAGAAGGCATCAAATGCTTACTACGCTTGTCAGAAATCGGTAGAGAAAACCTGGAGTCTCAACCCAAAGATAGTCCACTGGCTGTACATCACGGTAGTAGACCTGTTCCTACTTACAGGTCACAGGTGTGGTGGCCTGGGTTGGAGGTCAGAACTAACAGGGTCGTCGTCATGAGCAGCATCCAAAGAATGGGATCATTGGAATCACTGGTATGGTGGCATACGTTGGATGTTGGGACTAGCAGGGTCACCATGAGCTGAATTCAAAAAATGGCACTCGTTTGAATTACTGGTGCCTTACATACCACCGCCTCACAGGAAGTAATGCTACATATAATCCCATTGGAATTAGCGGTGAAAATAGCAGCTACATGAAGCAGGCTATTGGATGGGAAGCAGTTTGTGTCCCACTAGGATCTTGTCAATTTCTCAGCATTCCACCATGCCAGAACGCACCGACTACATGACACCGTCCTGCAGCTTTGGACATTCCTATGCTGTGAATATTAGCACCAGATTGGAGTGGTGATCTGGGATCACCGCCCTAAACTCGTTTCCTATCTACACTGATGGCTCCAAGACTGGAAGCGGAAAAGGAATGGAAGTGTATTCTTGCGGCCTTGACATTATGGAATCGTTTACGCTACCTGATAGATCGAGCGTGTTTTAAGCCTAAGTTTGTGCGCTGACAAAAGCAGCTGAAATACTTGAGCGAAAACAGTGCGTAAATGGTACAATAACTATTTATTTTGACAGCCAAGCTGCTATCAAGGATGTTGATGCGCACATTACTCCAGATTTGTGGGAGAGTATAACAAAATATTACAGATGGTGGGTATGAATAACATCCTGAAGATTAGTTAGATTCCTGGTCACAGTGACTTTCTTGGAAATGAAAAGGCAGACGAAATCGTCAGAAGGCGGTCAGAGATGAGCATTTAGCTGGCCGACGAATTGGTTCTATGTCCCATTGAATGTGTAAAAGGAATGATTGATATTGAAGCGTTCAGACAGATGAAGAGGGCCTGGGTAATTCTCTCGGGATGCCGGCAAGGAACGATATGCTGGCTGAAACTCTATCTTCGTTTTGTCTTTGGGCAAGGACATTTGCAGACAACTTATAGTGGTCCTAACGGGACATTATCTCTTTGGGAGACATGGACAAAGGCATGGGCAAAGGAATACCCATGGCTGATCTGTGTCGCTGTGGTGATGAGAATGTTGAATCGACACTGGAGCATCTAGTGTGTGAATGTGAAAGCCTGGCACGCAGGTACCAGGTATCGGTACTTGGGGAAGTTCTCTTTGACCGATCTATCAGAACTTGGGATGATTCTTTTATGGAAAACTGCTCTCTTCATAAGGAAGAGCAATATTTGGCATCACTAGTCTAGAGCCCGGTTTTATACGATTGGACCACAATGGATCCACAGTGATCTCTCGTGATGGACTGTGACACAATGCTTCAGTCCATCCTTCTCAACTTAGCTCCATCGAATTAATAGTTCATATGCAAAGTTGTTTTTTTTTGGGTCATTGATTAAATTAGGTAAGTGATTGATTAAACTTGGTAGGTTGGAAAAAAATAAAACTTTTTTAAAATCATACAAATTTGGCATACCAAGTAATGGATCTAATACGAAACGCTTATGAAATCCAAACTGTCGAAATTCGGCTTAAAGTATTCGATTAAACAATAAAAAATTTGAATATGTTTATACAAGAAAATTTATAATCATACCTAAAAATGTTGTCGTCATAGCGTTTATTTGTTGCTTTTGTGGTGAAAGATGAACGTTTCTAATTAATGTTATTATACTTCTTCATTGTTGTCTTGATGCTGCTTTTGTTTATATATTTTCTTTTTATAATGAGGCAAGTCTTTGGCTCTCATGTTCAGAGTTTATGGTATTTTATTATAATTTCTTTTCTATTTATTTGTTTTAGTGGTTGTTTTTTTATTTCTTGAAATTTATAAATTAACCATTAACACTAGTTTCACGAATGTCATGTTTTTTTCCAGTTATAAACAGAATTATTTACATTTTAAATCATTCCTTTTTTTTAGACTTTAATCTTAAAATTAATATATCTATTACTTTATGCGTTCGTTTAAGTTTTTCTTTTTAACACGTCAATTTGATTTATTATATCGTATTATATTTAACTATTGTTTACACTATTTAAATTAGAAACATTATTTTCTCAAAGCAAATGAAAATTAACTAAACCTGGAAATTAAAAACAATTAAAAATAAAATGAAAACTATGTTCAGTAAAATTTATCTTTGCAGTATTCAGTTCTGATTAATAAAAAAAAGGCCATAAGTTCATTATTTTTATGTGTTTATTATTGTTTGGTGTTAGTTAAATATTTTTGTGTGCTTTTTTTCTTATAATTTTTAATTAGTTCGTTTAATTTGTTTTAAGTTCAACATGAATACAAAAATAGGCCAAAAATATATTATCTACTCTATTTTTTTCTACAAAAATGTTTTATGTATTTCTTTGTGTATTTTTGTTTGTTATTAATAATATTTAAATTTGTAATGGGGTTATTTTTAAAAGATTGGGAATAAATGTAAAATTTATTATTTTCATTTCTCTAAAATTATATTTGATTCTGAACTTTTCAAGCATATTTGGAATTTCAAAATTTTCTCTTATTTCGTAAGAATTAAAGAGTACCTACTATGGGCTCCAGTCTGTTTTAAATAAAATTTATTAAACTATAGAACTATGACACCTAAAACTGAACTTAACCTCACTCCCAATGCAACTGTACTGCCTAGCTGAAAAATTACTACCCAATCATCCAATATGTACTAAGCATATACGAGATAAACGAACTGATATACATATATCTAGTATTGAACCTGTTTCATGGTATACAAATTCGAAAATTTTACATGGTATACTATGCATTTTACTGCTAGCTGTGCCATTCTCCAATTGTGTGGCGAGTATCGCAGCTAAATCTCTTGGTTTGCTTATACCAGATACTATACCATCATACCATATGTGCAGTGTATCATGTGCAGATAGTTTCAATACTATGATTTCAACATCATGGTTTTTATACTAGCTGTGAATTAACGGTATAAAAGAAATATGTTTTACATATATGCACCTTCTTTTTGGAACCGTTAGATGGCAGCTCTCTTCGCCTAGGAGTAAGTTAACCCAAGCTGGAGTCACATTATGCAATGTAATCGAGCAATTGGAAACCGGATTCAGATCAAACTGATAAAGTTCCTTTTTGAAGGAACCAAACTCCTACTTATTTCACCTTAATTCGAAGTCAGGAAGTAGCTTTCGTCTATCAATTGAGATCGAAGCACATTAGGCTTGTGGAGAAAATGGCACTGCAAGGGTCATGGAGAAATAGCTCGCAGGTTATCTGGGAGCTCCATCTTCGATATTCCTATCTACAACGACAAAATCGTAACACCCTCCTATCTCGGTGACGAAATGTTAATAATAGGGTATGCAAAAAAATGTGGTATATAGTTAGGCTGCCAACGGTACCCTCCAGCTTAACATACTCACACTTTTATCATTATGATGGGTACGATGGGAAGTACGTTGGTGATCAATGTACCATGGCATGAGCGAATAGCCTGGGTACTTTAGGGGTAACGTTGATCGCCATGGTGGGTAAGCCAGTCCATTCTGCTTAGCGGATTCACTGATATATTCTAGGAAAACACTCTTCGGTATTTCAGGCTGAAGGAAGTATATCCAATCCTTAAGGCAGTCGAATGGATTATAGAGGGAAGATGGAGAGGAAGGATGATCTGCATTTGCAGCGACAGTCAGGCCGCTCTACAAATCTCTAAATAATTCAACCGTCTTTTCGAATATACGAGTATAACGATCTCTTGGCAGATTCAATGACTTAAAGCTCATATGGGTTCCCGGTTACCAGGCAATAAAATAGCGGATTAGCATAGTCTGGATCGAAGTCAGCCATGGTTGAACCAGAACCAGAACCAGAGCCAGAACCAGAACCAGAACCAGAACCAGAACCAGAACCAACAACAATGTAACTGAACATCGTAGGAACGCGTATGGAGTTTTTGACCGTAGTCTAAGAAAAGAATAATTCTCAAATGAAATTGAAGCTAAACTCAATCGCGAAAAACCCTCTATTATAACCGAAAAAGTTTTTAAAATTTTTTAGGCCAATTTCACTAAAACATTTTTTGAATTAAATAATTCTCTAGTTTAAATAAAAATTTCGTTCGATTATTAGATGTATTTACAATATTGAAAAATTGAACACCGCAAAGATATATTCACTTATAACTTATATGACAAAAAAAAAATTATTTTTAGTCTTCTTGATAAAAACATTTTTTTTTTAAAAAAAAAACTTCCACAACCGATGATGAGATGACATAATGATTGTTCACATTTGATTGTTTGTTTTAATTTCTTTTTTGTTCTTTCGTATTATTTAATTCGTCTATTTAACTTATTCACTTGTTGTTAATTTTTTGTTTGCCCAAACAGCTCTGCCATGTATTATACTATTTTTGTTATTGTTTTAATTTGTTCTTTTCAATTATCTCTGTCCATTATTGTTGTTCTTAATTTTAGATTATTTTCATTATTTGCCTGTTTTATTGTTCACCCTTTTCATTATGTATATTATTTTATTATAATTAATATTGTAACTATTTACTAAAAACTGAAATTTTCTTAAAGATATATTACAAAACAGAAAAAAAAAAATTAACAAAAAAAAAAATGATCTTAATCATTTAATTGTAAATAATAAAATCTATTTTGGGAAATTAAAATTTTCGATTTTATTTTATCAAATTTTTATGTATATTACACTTAGTAGTTTTTAGATAGTGTGTTGCTGTTCTGCTTTTCTTTTCTCCTTTACATTTTAAATAAATTTATTAGTTTTATTAATTTTTCTGTTTGTTATTAAAGTGATTCTTTCTGTCTGCCTTCTTTTCATAATATCTGCTAGTATAACTAAAATAAATCTTAATATTAAATTTAATATACTTTCATAATATTTAATTTTAATAATTAATTTAATTTTCTTTATATACTTATCTACAATGTTTATAGCTGCCATCATTTCCATGAGAGTAGTTTTCTTGTGTATTTCATTGTTGTTGTTGTTGTTTTTTTTTTGTATTTGTCCCTCATAATTTTATTGTTTTATGGATTTTTGTGGTAAATTTGTTCAGAATAGAAAGTTCATTTGTTTTTATAATTAACTGTATTTGGTTGTGTGTTTCAAATTAAATTCGGAGGTAAAATCTTTTTCTTGTTATGTTCTTTTTTTTCTTTTGTTTTTAGATTCATTCATTTACTGGAAAATGTTTTTTGTTCTATTAATGTACGTCTGCTTAATTTATCATTATTTTTACTTCTTTATTAAATATTTTGATTGTTGACTTTTTTGGCCTTTTTATTTAGTATTATTTTTGTTTTTGTTTATTCCCCAGTTCGGTTTTAGTTAATTTTTTTTTTATTTGGTTTATTAAAAAATAGAAAAACTATTTATAAGATAGAAAACTAAATCAATATCAACTAATATGTACTGGAAAGCTATATACGAGCTGCTTGAATACTAAATATACATATATAATTATATAAACATATTTATGATGTTTACCTTAGGAGGTTTTCACATGTACAATGGAGTTAATTTTCTTAATGAATTCGTAGGTAATGAGTTGCGGTGTGTTGTTCTTTTAAATTTGTCTGGTTTGTTGAGATTTTCAGACTGTTTTAAAATTTTGGTGTAATATACATATATATTTTTTTTTTTAATTTTTTGTTTTTATTTTAAACTCATTCCGTTTTTATGTCTAATTCTGTAAGTCTTTTATCCCTTCAGTTTGTTTTACAGTTAAAGTATATTTTCTATAGTTGCTTTTGTAATGTTTTTTTTGAGTGTTCACTTCTCGCTTTTCACTAAAGTTAATAATTTTTTTACAGATATATTTATAAATACGATTTGTATAATTTTTTTTTTTGTATACCAGTCATTTTTTCTTAGAGTTTTCGCTCTGGTTGCTTCTCATTGTGTTTAGTCTTTGTAGGCTGGAATTTTTAGCGACCTCGTGCCCAGCGTAAAAGTGCGTCCGCTAAAACATCCAAATGTGCTTTTGTCTGAAAAAGAATATAATTCATAAAATTGTTTTATATATTTCATTAGACTTTTAGATACTTAAATTAATGAAAATAATACAAGTCGTGCAAATGTTGCTTGTGGCGGGTGTCTAGACTATCCTAAAACCCCCAATCGCTATCTCGTATAAAACCCACACCCACTTCTTTAAAAAAAAAAAAATGCCATATCTCTATGAACTCTGAAAGCCTGTAGCTACAGACTGTAATATGAATTGCTTTAATTTAAGCCATTCTTTCGATGAATCGAACATATTTTGATCCGTCGAGCCAGATTTGAATATGAATGGGGTTAAAAACAGAAATCGTACTGAAGTTAGTGGCTATTCAGGTGAATACCCAGTAACACCTGTGCTCCTAAAGAAAGCAGGTAACAAGTATGACATAGTTGTACTCGCAGCATAACTGGGAGAACTCCAACATGTTATTGTTAGCTGAAAGCTACCACCTTTTCCTATTTGGTTGTAATAAATAAGTAGTAGGGGCCTTCCAAGTGGGGGGTTGGGCGAGGTGCTGACAACGAAACACCGAAAAAGATAGAACTGTCTAGAATTACGTGTCCAGGATGTGGTTGGGGTGGGGTGACTACTAGTGCATTTTATTCCAACTCTATGCAGATCATAGCAGCTTAGCGTCAGGATTTAAGATAGTACTCTCCACCCCTCTCCCCATCACCCTGACTCTTTCCGCCTAAGGGTTTCCAGTGACAGTCAGCCCCGTACTGAACAAACCAACAATAGTACAATAGGTACTACAATGATAGCAAGTTCTTAATTTAAGATATTTGAACGGATGCAGGAAGAAAAATCAGAAATAATTTCCAGAAATCAATTGAAGAAATATCATAAACTTTAGTCTAATTAAGATTTGTTAACACTCTGGCATTGTCCCGAAATCTCAGGGAAGAAATCGTGCTGGTGTCATCTCAGCGTACGGTAAAAACAATTTACCAACAATAGATTCCAGAAATTTCTAATTTTATCCACCAAAAAATAAAATTAAGAAAAGTATTTCAACACAATTCTTATAAATTTTCGGCCATTTTTCCAGTTTGAATCTAGCCCAATCATCTTGTTTCAGGCACCACAAAAAGATGCACTTAAATTCACGTCTTGAATATTATAAATAAGAACGCCTACGATTACGATCCACCTACGATATTCCTACGCGTACTACATAAGTCACCGCGTATAATTTTGAAATGACTTATTATTTTAATTTCTTCCTTAGATACAATGCTCTCCTAAATGTACTTTACTACGCGATGATCTCGTTTTACTTTTAAAAGTAATGCATTTAATTATAGAATATGATACGTCATTATTGTTTCACATGTTTCTATATTATTCTATATTTCGATGGTAGGAGCCCTTGTCACCCCGGAGGCTTATTCTGGAATATAAAGTATTAATAAATGCCAATAATCTTCTGCTTCAACAATTGCTCCAATAGCAATTGCTCGTGTTGAGGAAGATGATTACAATGATGTTGAACGACGAAGAAAACTCTCGATTCCCTTCATCATTTCCTCCTTTAGACTTTTCAGTTAGCTGTTATTATTTCGCCATTTACATGAACGGGAAAATTTTATTCGGTATACTGCCAGGAGCTGTACGATCCTAACTTCGAAACAAACTTATGCCATAGATTTATTTAATTCAGCTTTAATTCGGCTTTAACTTGGAAATAAGGATACATAATATGTATCAATATTTTAAACAGTTTAATAAAGTTGTTTTCGAGATAGCTTATGTAATAAGTGGGATTTTTAAGTGATTGGCAAATGATATATAAAATATCACTTGCTCAGAAACAGGATACCCTGAAAAATTGAAACTTTGTATATTCAATTTAAATGTTCATAGCTTAATATACCATACCTATTTAAGGGAAAAAATCAAATTTCTAGTGGTTTTTGAAACTATGCATCGAATCTTGAAAATATTTCGCGATAATAATTTTTCAGCATTAAGTAGTGATGGGCTAATACCGACGTATGGTTACATATCACCTAATATGAACATATTCGGTACGTGGTATTATAGTAATTCGAGATTATTACTAATATCTACAGTATTATGTCGAGTCAATGCTTGGACAAAGAATCTTGATGATATGTTCCTCGAATGTGATGTTGAGATTGAAAATATTCCTATCCAATCCAAAATAAATAAACAGATTTACTCCTCCATCGTTTCCCTTCTTATAAATATTGAATTCGTTGTTCAAGGGCCGGTTTCACAGTCAATGCTTAAACCAAAAAAATGTCTTTAAACTTAAATATACTATACATAGCACATACTTTGTTCGGTGCACGAAAAAGGTACCTTCGAAGTAGACTGAAATATACTATCGCTACTACATATCAGTGAAACAAAAGCGCGCGAAAGTTGAAAGAAATTAAAATATTGGCAAGAAATGCGAGTTTTGGTCCGCATACATTTTCAAAGCTCAAACGAACTAAATTGACGGCTAACTTTTGAAAATTTTGAATTGTCAAATATTTCGCTTGCCATACAAGGGTACCGTACACTTGGAAACTGAACCGAGCACCAACTATTAGTGACTACGGCAAATGTCCATTCCATCCATAAATACAGTACTGAAAAACGGACGAAATACCTATTTGGATGACGGAAGAAACCCCAAACGCACACTAAAGAGGAAAGTTTATGGACAAACCAGTTGGAAAACCACTAAAGCGCTGGGAGGACTCTATTAACGCAGACAGCAAATGACTTCTGAGATGCAGAAACTGGAGGACGCGGTTACTGAACCGAGAGGGCTGGAGGCGAAACATTCAGGAGGCCAAGGTCCGAATTGGACCTTAGCGCCATCGTAAAGTAAAGTAAACTTAAGTTTAAATTTCTACTGTGAAACTAGCCTTGAAACGAACGTAATCCTCCTCAAATCCATACTAAGATTTTTTGCATCGACGTTGATTTTCTTAAGTGTAGAGTTCACGCACGTCATCAGCGGAAATTACCGATTAAAGTGAAATTGTCAGAACTGACAATACAAATTGAAAAATTTTTAATTTTCTTTAAGTTGTTGCCCATGTTGTTCCAAATTAAAAATTTTGACAAGGAGCGAGAGGGTACGATTTCATCGTTTAATCTGTTACATCATATAGGAAAATCAGGTGATGGGGTCTCCATTTCATACATCTCAATGGTGAAGAGCTTATAAGCGAGCAGTTCTTTGATGGAAAAATCAGTCATATCTGCCAAAACTTTGATGAATTGTGAAATGAAAACTTACTACCCAATTTGATGAGAAAAATGGTGACAGGGTACAATCTAAATCCAAACCAGGGATGTAAAAAAATAAGAAACCCATCATCAGACATCAAGAGAATACCCCGAATATCACATGAGGAGAAGCAAGTCATGATGGTCACAAACAAGAGAAGCTGTCGAAATTTAAAAAAAAAATAACGAGGAAGAACTATCTTTGATGGTGAACATAATTTAGCCCATTTTATAAAAAAACACTTTTAAAAGTACCCAGTGTCCAGTTCCACCACAAAAAAGACCACCTTTTTATGCATTTAACATAAGAATGTTCTATCAACGGTTTTTGAACTTTCGACAAAAAGTCAGACCATGGTGCACGGATATGGTTCTTACCATCTCCATACCAAAACTGAGGATAATCTTCTAAGGATGTTATTAAATTAATAATAAATTTGACTTACCGTTTTATAAAACATACACGCCTGTCGATCCTCGTCTTCACCTTCTGGACAATCGATGAACCCGTCACACAGCACATGATCGTCTATACATCGATATCTGCCCTGTCGATCTGGAGTAGGACAAGCAAATCGTTCCATACCGTCCATCGCTGGAGGACATTCTGGAGAAAAGATAGAAAATCGTTTGTTCAAAAATTGATTTTTTATTTTAGATATTTTTATTTATTAATTTTAAAGTTGTGTGATCGACCTAGCATTTGAGAAAGGTCTGTCTTGACCTGAAAGTGAAAATTTTAAAATTCTTTATCGAAACAAACATAAGGTGTTTGCAGCAATATTCATACGTCAATTTTGTCGTCAGGAAAATGTGAAGCAACACACAATAACAATATCAACAGTCGATGTGGATAAACTTTTCATCAACTCGTTGCAGAATTGTGTTTGATCGATATTGATCAATATCTAGCAATTCGACAATAAGGGCTTACACGACCAATTCAGTATTTGAACAAAACGAAAGCAAACTTGACAAATAAATCTAAAGTTTAAAATGGAACTTTGAAATATTTGAACTCCAATCGATTATAACGCGAAATTCGACAAATAAATACAAAAATTCCATATAAAACTTGACAAACCGAAGGAGGAAAATTTGCGACATTGCCGACATATTTGCCGCAACTAGCATGATATTGCCCCATGTATTTCTTCATTAATCATTCCACTACTTTTGGCAATAGTCGTCCGGAAATCAATTCCTTGGAAAGATGTTCGTATAAAGAGATCAAAAATTTAAATTTTTGAAGAGGGTAGTTGAGTACAGGGTGCTTCACAATATGTATCAAAAGCTCGAAGCTATTAGGTTGCACATTCTGAAAATTATATTTCGGAATCGGTTATACTAGAACAGTAAAATTTATAGCACGTAAACAAATATAGTAGGGAAAATGTAAGATACCTTTTTTAGTGTCGGCAGGAATGTATGGAAGTCCGGTGATAAATAATTTATCTTTTCATATGTCACGCTTATGATGGAGAATTGGAAAATGATACGTATGAAGAAGTATACAATATGTACCATATGGAAGTAGATTTTTAGGGGAATAAGCGGTGAAAGTAGTAAATCGCGAAAATGAGGATTTCTCACTCATTAAGAACACTTTCATGTATCTACTTACTGTAGATACCTACACTAAATACCATATTCCTTTCAGGATTATTAGTTTTGAGGACGGGATCGATAGATGGGGAGAGGGCATTAATTAAAAGCGTCTATCTCAAAAACGTCTAATGCCAAACATTTTTAATTTGGCACGTGATTATTTGAACTATAGTCACATACTTCTTTGAACTATTGGCACGTACTATACACCCACTGGAAACACACTAATGAAGTCACCAAATTCCATATCCCGAATGAATTTCAAGTTTTTACGAAGATCCTTCATACGAGACACTCAAGTGTTACCTTGGAGACAACAATAAATGTATGAAGTCTACCTGCCAACCTCTTAACTCCCATATTTTGGAAAATCACTAAAAAGTCATTGTTGTTTCATTTCCTTGGCCGCTGTTCTCGAGAAACCTATAATCGTGGTTGAGACTGAGTCATCCTTCTTGAAATTGTGGCCATTCTACGGAAGCACTACGCGGCTTTGATTGATTCCGCCAAAAGGAGACAGACATGTGTGATACTACCACCCTCGCCATCACATTCTCCACGCCCAGGATGGCACCGTCACCACCCATCCGCTAATGCAGGTTAAGGCACTTGGATAAACGGCCGGGAAATAAATGAGCATCCTTTCCATCCGGTTCTCCTTTTTCCGTGTGTCGTTCAACGGAAAACTTTTCGCTATAAGTTACGGTTATATATCACCGGGAAAGTGCACATTTTATCGTCAACATATACGGTAAACTTTTACTCGAAACGACTTTTTACCTATTATCCTTATCGGTTCTGGGTATGTGTGCGACTGTGTCTGCACCCCGAATAGTTTCGGATTCGGGGTTTATTGATATGTTTTTATGCTGGCAAACTTGAGACATATATACGCGATATCTTAAGCAATACGATGCGATAGTGCATCAGTACCTATTGCAGTTCTACGACGAGTAACTTTAGCGGTATCCTTTTAAGATGGTATGTCCTTTGGAAGTTGGTGACTTGTAATAACTTTCGATGTGCGTAAATAAGTAACGAGCAAAAAAAACTTTGCAAACTTTTCGTATCGTGTTAAGCTCCAAGACAGACGATTATCAGCTTCCAAGTGGATACGAGTGGGACTATTTGCGTGGGTGAAAATTATGCAAGTTTTATACCATCCCTTCTTTAGTTTTCAGAACTAATGTGTCGAAGAGATAAGTCTTCTTTTGAGGATCATATAAAATATTCAAAATCAAAATACGGCACTAGAAAAATATATGAAGAGAGGCTGTCACACTATTCATATTAAACCAAAACTAAACGGAGTAAACTCAATTATTGCGAAAAGTAAAATTTACTGCAATCAAGAAATCTTCTAGTGTTTTTCCGACAACATTTTGAATTTTATTTTTCCCTTAATAATTTCAAAACGCTGTACAGACTATGCATTTTAAACGCGTTTAAATTTAACGTTTTAAAACACCTAGTGTTCAGACTTGGTAACTCGTTTTATTTTGATACATGATAGCTTGACGTGATTTGGTTTGGCAAGTAGATATTCAATTGTGTTTTATTAGCAAATTTATGCTTTCTAAGTTGTTAGTAGTCTGGGTGGCTTAGTGGCTAGAGCACTTGCCTCTGGTGCACCTGGTAGCAGGTTCGAATCTGCTTGGCGATAAGTAATTTTCGAGAATGGGTTTAAGTTCCGAACTACTAGTCCACTCAGCTGTAAATGAGTACCTGAGTTAAAAAATCGCAGTAATAATCACGGACGAGCGTGTGGCTGACCACTTCACCTCCTTGTGTTCAGTTGGTCTAGTAATGAAGTCACTCTATAGCATCACTTCAAGACCTAGGCTCGATTTGGCCTGTTGCGCCATTGATTATTATTATTAAGTTGTTTGAAATACATATGTTTCTATAGAAGTAATGAAAAGTGCATTAATTAGCTAATGCAGTCGTTACACAAGCACAAAATTGAGTTTCTGCAGCATTAAATATTTTCTTCCAAAGTTTACTTCGATTTCAAGGGTCGCAGTATATGTTTTTTATAAAACGCGTTGCACCAACCTGTGTTCGAAAACGCGTTTGGGGATTTCAACGCGCTTAACTCGATTTAAACGCGTTAATCTCGTAATCTGAACATAGTATAACAAATTGAAAATTCAAAACCAACAACACGCTTCTAATATCAAAATTATCGGAAATAAAACTTTTCCAGTTTTGTCTAAATTTCCGATTTATTCCAAAAACAAAAATTGAATCTTTTTGCCAAAACTAATTTATTTTCATGTTTTACTTTATTATTTTAATAATTAAGTATTGTGATTGATTTTTTAAAAAAAAAAATTTGCTACCCTCAAAATTTTTATTTTCACGTTTCATAACTAGTAGACGCGAAAAAAGCAATACAAATTTTCAGTCCGTCTGTCCGCCGTACGCCGTACGCCGTACGCAAGATCGTTTGGAGGCTCGTAGCTGCCAAACGCTTTGAGATATTAAATTGAAATTTTTTTAACGAATAGATGGGGTAGGCGCCTTGAAGTGACCAAATTTTTTGCGGTGGGGGTGTGAGGGGGAAGGAGGGGGAAGTGTTTTAGACCGAAAATTTTGGTTTCCAGATCTCAGTAATCCCTTATGTTAGGAAGCTGAAACTTGGAATTTCTATAGAGCTCTGATAGTAGACCCATTTGCAGAAAAATTGTCAATATTGATCAAGGGGTGTGGGAGTAGGAGGAAATGTAATGCGTCCGAAACCCAAAAAAGGTGAGATAGACACATTCTAAAATCCATATCTCCTAAACCGTTAATGGCACACTATTCAAACTTAAAACATATTTGTAGTTATACTAGGAGAACAGAATGAAGAAAAATTTTGGGTGGGGGAAGTTGTGTATGGGGGTGGGGGGTGAAAATCTTAAGATTACGATATCTCATGAACCAATTGCTCTAGAAAAATAAAATTTGGTTTGGGTGTAAAGGTTGACAAAAAAAGATTGATCAAAGTAAAATTTTTTAAGTGGGAGGTGGAGCATAGAAGTGGAGGGGATGAGAACTTTTCAAATCAAACACATTTCATATCTCAAGAACAGTTTAAGATAGATGCTTAGAATTTTTACCAGAAGTAGCGCTAATTAAACCCTAGTAGGGAAAAAAGTTTTGGGGTTGTGGGTGAAGAGGGGGAGGGTGGGGGAGGGTGAAAAGGAAAAAGTTCCGATGCTTATATCTTGAGAACCTGTAATGATATAAGCCTTAAACTTGGTATATAGATAGAGCTATAGTAGCGGAATGTTGGAAAAATAAAATTTTTTTTAGGGGTAGTATGCTACGGGGGTAGGGGGTGTTTTTCCTAACTATTAAACGGTTTATGCTAGAAAGTTGAAACTCGGTGTGTATATGTAAATCAACTAGAAAAGTAATTGTGATAAAAAAAAATTTAAGTATTCATTGGCGTTTAGAAAGGGGGGCAAAAAAAATTATTTGTAAATATAATAGATATAAAATTCATATATTTTCACGATTTTCGTCATATCTACTAGGTCTTTCCAAATATTGAATTCATTTTTATTCTACGGATTCTTCGTTTGAATACCTAGAAAGTGTTTTCAAGGTTTTTTGAAATTCGACCCCTAAGGGTAGTGTGGTACAAGTGGGGGTGTTTTTCTTATATATGGAACGGCTTAAGCTACAATGTTGAAACTCGGTGTGTATATGTAAATCAACTAGAAAAGTAATTGTGATAAAAAAAAATTTGAATATTCATTGGCGTTCAGAAGGGGGGGGGCAAAAAAAAACTTTGTAAAAATAATAAATATAAAATGCATATATTTTCACGATTTTCGTCATATCTACTAGGTCTTTCCAAATATTGAATTCATTTTTATTCTACGGATTCTTCGTATGAATACCTAGAAAGGGGTTTCAAGGTTTTTTCAAATTCGACCCCTAAGGGTAGTGTGGTACAAGTGGTAGGTGTTTTTCCTATATATAGAACGGCTTAAGCTACAATGTTGAAACTCGGTGTGTATATCTAAATCAACTAAAAAAATAATTTTGAATAAAAAAAACGAATATCTATTGGCGTTCAGAAGGGGGGACAAAAAAAATTATCTGTGAAAATAGAATGCATATTTTCCCACGATTTTCGACATATCTACTACCTCGTCCCAAATAATGAATTTAATTTTATTCTATGTATTCTCCATATGAATACCAAGACAGTGTTTTCAAGATTTTCTGAAAATTGACCCCTAAGGGGGTGTAAAGTGATTGTGTACTTTTTCATAAACTATTCCATATCTCTCAGATCCAATCAGATTTTCACTTCCATGATCTTGTTCTTTTTGATAGGTTTTCAGTCACATAGTAGCCTACACCGCATTTCAGAATTGAACGCGTTCCCTACTTCTGCCGGAAAAATAATAAAGTTACGCCCAGATTGTTGGCAGATTTTTTTTCTTAATTTTCACTGTAACAGAACTTAACAATAAAAAGAAAGCTAGAAAGTATTTTTGGAGGATTTTGCTTTTGGTGTGTTCATTCTTATATTTGGCGCCCCAGTTCCCCTCATTCCCCATTTAAAAATATTGGGGTGAGGGTCAAAATTTATCGAATCTTGAGTGCCCGCGCAAATTTTTAAAAGTTTTAGATTTGACCCAAATATCAATAAAATGATTTCTTACAGCAGTAAGCTCGAAGTTTTTTGAGAATTTTTCAGAAGTGATAACTCCTAACATCGAACAGCTTTATTTTTAATCCGCGACTTCAACAGCAAACCAATAAAAATTCATGCATATCCAAGTACGCCCTACGTTGGGCGCCATATTTACAATAGTGAAAAACATTTCACTCTAAGATTATTGCAAGGGATGCGTGTTTTGGTGGGTGGACTCCTCATTTGACAGTCCTGTTGACTGCAAAACATTTTTAACTTGTATTGATATTTTACAGCGGAACAATTCCAGACATTGACCGGATTTATCATTAAGCCGCAACTTCAACAGAGAATCAATAAAATGCATTCATAGCCGGCTAGATCCCACCTTGTAGGCCATATTTACAATTGTGATAAACATTTCGAACAAAGCTTAATGCAAAGCATGAATATTTTGGTAGGTATAGCGCTTCATTCGCCGACGCTGTTAACTCTTAAAACTATTTTGTTTTTCCCAACTGGCAAACAAACTTCGCATTTGGCTTTTATGGAGGCTATAACTTCGATAAGCCTTCGATAAGACTGTCAAGCGCACGTTTTGTGGATTTTCAACTTCGAGAAGGCTTCGGTAATACTTTCGAACGGAGGCTAAACTTTCGGAAGCCATTGCTTCAGCAATAACCTCTATAAGGCCTTATAGAAGTAAATACCAACAGTCTTATGGAGGTTTGTGGACTTTTAGCTTCGCTTGACATTATTAATTGGAAACATCAAGTGATTCGGCTTCAAACCTATTACGACAAACACGAAATACCAGAGCATATCGTCTGTGAATGTGAGGCTAACAAAAAACTTTATCACTTCGGTCAGGGTTTCATAAGCCCATCGGTATTCCTGACCATTCCTTCGGCAAATACTATGCTTCATTGTAAGCGCAGGGATTAAAGAGGAATCATAGTCAATCTGGGGTGACGTCACAATAGGCCCAACTGTATTTTGAATGGCAGAGGCTAGCCATACCAACCTCATCTAGTACAAGTTTTTTCCAGAGAAAAATTGATCTTAAATATTCTTCAATTAATATTCTATTTTTGGTTCCTCCTTTATTACCGACGATTAAACAATACTTTGATGATTTCCAACATACTCAAGGATGAACTGAGTTATTATTACAACACTTTATTGCGAGTTCTTTTTTATATCATCCACGTGAACTTTGGATGAAATATGATATCATAAAACACGTCAACGGATAAAATTGCCAAAGGCATTTAAATTTACAAGGATCACGATCCCACACACATACATCAGTTGCTGGTTCACTTCTTGGTATCATACGACGAGACAATACTCGGGATTCAACCTTAATGAAATTCCCTTCTTGTTAGCTCGTTGTCCCAAAAGGAAACGTTAAACGAAATACTTCTGTCTTTTCACCGTTCGGCCATTTCTACAACCTTAGATAGGACAGTCGTCTCGTCTTTGAGTATCTTATTCCACTCAATTGCTATAGCAAACTCCTTCAAGTATCTTCAGCCATTGATGCATAAGTTCTTGGTATACTTGAGCCAAATCAAATTGTCTATCAGTCATGCATGAGGAATTTCAGCATTGATTCCACCTTCGTATACACACAAACACATGCGACAGTCACATATCCTTTTTCGGTTTTGGGGAAAAAAAAGATTTCTAGCAACTCTTCAAAAAGGTGCTCAATCTCGAAGAACCAAATGTCTACCATAAACGGATTCCACGAAACGAACGAATAAAGGGAAAAAACAACCCTCTATTATTTCGGAGAGTGTGTGGAACGTTTGAAGTCCTTGTGAAAAGGAATTTATTTCATATTCGTTCTGTGTGTTTACATGGCGATCTTTTTGCGAAACTATAAAATAATATTCACTTCAAATTGTCTGAACTTGGACCATTATGTTGAGAGCAGGGTTTCCGTCCATTTCACATCTAATCAGTCCTAATAGCTCCACTATTATTCCAACTGAATCAAATCGAGTACGAGTACTTTTCGATAAGAATACGTTTCGCAGGATATCCCAAGGACTATAGTGCACTATGCCAAAACTAATAGACAAATGAGAAACCAAATTAAAATTCACAGTGGATAATGGAAAAATTGTGTTCGCCCTAAGAGAATATCGCATGCACTTATTTCCCAATGGAGAATATATTTTATATCTTCTAGATTCTTAGATTCTTATGAGAAGGATGAAACCTTGATCCTTGACATTTCGGTTTTACGACGAAAAAAGAAAATGTCCGGCTTAGTAAATTTTTTACGGTTTTTTTATTGGCTATTTAATTTTCTTAGGATTTCCGAATGCGAATTTTCTTTGAGAATATAATAGCTGGATTATTCTGATATTAAAGGATTTTCTTTAAGTCTCATTTTAAGCTAAATACAAAGCTGCTCGTGAAATTGAGAAGGATATGAAAATTCATAAGATACTCATTTCATTATGTACATACCGGAATTAAATTGGCTTGTCCCAGTAATCTTAAGTGAATTAATGAGGTTACGTTGAATTGAAATATAGGTACCTTCTAGATTTAATGATTTGGGTAAAGCAAACTGAATTAACAATTTGAATATAATTTGGAAATTAAATATGGTGTATTTAATTAAAAACATTAATCAATATTTTCAATTTTTTCCCATTTAAGTTTGTGCTGTGTACTGTCCCATTTATGTTTGTCTCTGAAATGGTCTACATTTACTACGAATAATATTAAAAAAAAACAAAACTGTAGATTGAAAAGATATTTCAAAGAATCAAATGATGAAGATACTATATCCAATGGCTCACACACACTTTAATTTTATTATTTTTTTAAGTAATTAATATAATAAAAATTGTGATGTTTAGCTCAGATACCTCACAAAAGCCCTTGAAAAATGTGCACATTTATAAATTAAGAAATTGTTCGGTCAATAAGTTGAAATCTTTCACGAGTTGGCTTTAAGCAAAAATTATATTTAGTTCGGTATTCAGCGAAAACTCAATACAATAAATTAATCACTGAACTAGTTTTACTTGTTACTATACAAATTAATGAATCATACATCTATCTATCAATATAATAAATGTCTAAAGCCCCGTTTACACGATGATAGTTTCTACGATAGTTGATGCCATGATAATTACTATCATCTAACTCTCATCATGTAAACTTCTTGATAGTTACTGTCGCGCTATCATGATAGCACTATCGCACTATCAAGCTTGACTAGATAGTTGATAGCATTATCGTGATAATTTTTATTTTGACATTTACAAAAAAAAATATTTATCAAATAATGTCAAGCTATATTTTTTTGAAATGAAAATGTTTTAACTTGAACTTGTAAAATACAATTTGGAGGGGTAGTTTTCTGGCGCTTACTCTGCTCACGGTTTCGAGGATATTCACTGTGAGTAAACTGTGTGCACATAATCTGTCCGAATTGAAAGCGACATACCGTGGTCCTAAGTCAACTAAAATACAGACTACTACCCCGCTTTGTGTTTCATTTTAAACACCTTTACCAGTGACTCCAGCTGCAACCAGCTCAACTTGAAACATTTTCCATAATAATACCGCAACGTTTGACAACATAAACAATGTAACTATTGCCTAATTTCACTGTCGCACTATCGCGCCGTGTATGCAGTAGACTGTCGCACTATCACACTATAGTGCTATACTCTCGCGAAAGTACTATCGTACAAAACTATCACCGTGCTACTGAGCTATATTTTTTGTAGACCGAGTTTTTTATTATAACTTTTTTTTACATTAGTCAATTAGCATTTTTTTCAATACATGAAGTTAGTAGACTTTGTAAACCGCTTTGACTTTAAATTAATTAACGTTGTACGTGGAATATGCAACCAGTAAAAATTAAATTAATTTTACGGTTCATTTGAGGTACAAAGATGAGTTTTTTTTATAATTGCATATTATTAATCCGTCCTGAATAATTAAATTTTTGCTGTATCATAATATTGTTACTTCTACCACACTGCGTTAAGTACGAACTACCTTTACCATAAAAAATTCGCTATATACATAAAAAAAAACGTAAACGACCCTCTGTAAAAAGAATTTTTTTTATTAGCACCCTCTCTGATTAAATTAAGTCAAATATTTGAGAATGTAATTAAGAGCTTTTAGTATTATACGAGGAACTGACGGGAAAATCCAAAAGGGCTGAAACGACCCCCTAAAGTACTTGTATCATCAACTTGTTGCATTTTTGCGTAAACAAAGGCTTAATGAACGTTTTGTAGTTGTACGTATGTTAAGAGTGGTATAGTATACATTTGTGATAATAAGTTTTAGGACACTCAAAGAAACATCAAACTAAGATTAGATGAAATCATTTGTAATGAATATAATGTAAGCTAAACTTTATTATTATTTTTCTTCATAATTATGTAGATAGCTCTACTCGGTTCCAGTCGTAATTAATAATATTCAAACAATCCTTTCACAGCTTTTTTCTGAAAAAATAGTTTAAAGATATTGTCTGACCACTTTGCCTACTGCGACTCTCGTGAAATGTGGTCTATACTCCTATGCGGTTGGTGCTGCCATCTATGTGTCAGTATCATGCACGTATTCGGTTAGATTCGCGGCTATGTTTTTTTTTAATTCTTGATTTCGTTCTAGTGATGTATGCACTTGAATAAAAAAAAACGAAAAGCAATTATCATTTTGAGAGACTAGAAGCTAGCTAACTTAGCTCAAACCGACTTAAGAAAACATTATCCTAAAATTTGTTGCAAATTGTGTGCACTACTAACGTCCATATTCATTTCATCAAATATTTTGAGATAAGTGTTTGTTGCAAAGTTTGTTTGCTTGTTTCTTGATGGAATGCTGTTTTTTTTATCTACCTCGAGCTCCATCAAGCCAAAATTTCACCAACGTGTGCTAAATATTTGTACAAAGTTACACTTTGGGAAAACAATGTTCATACGGAACATGTGTGCACTGTGCAAGCTAGTGAACAATTTTGAACTGATGAAGCTACAGGCCATTTTCATCAACCGGGAGCACTAGACAAACATTGTGTGCACTTTCTCAAATTACTCGATTAAACTTTGCAATAGAAAATTGCAGTCGAAATCGGTGCGAATTTCCACGAACCGGGTCCAGGTGAAGTTAATTTTATGATAGATTTAGTCTAGTAATGGAGAAGTTGATTGGTTGGATGGCAATGGAAAATACCCTTACGCTTCATTCAAGTCCTTATAGAATAAGGATGTGAATCTGGCGAAAATATTGAAAATTTAAATTGAACGGTTAGTTAGGTACATTAATTCCATAGACACAACGTCGAGAGCACTGTTTTTCGCCTGCAGTTCTTGAATTTTTCAACACTATACGAGATGGAAATTAACCGCACAATAGGTATGCAACTGATGATCAAATTACAGTGGAAAGTTCATGGTGATAATTAGATACTGCGACACGTACATTTTATATCATCTGGAGAGAAATTTGTGATTGTGATACACAAATGTGTCGTAGATTCAAATTATATGAAGTTTTGCTTAAATAATTTCTGGAAATATTTCGAAATCGTTGTGTACCTAAAAGCTAAATGAGATTTAAGATCAATAGGTCGGTTCAAAGGACAAAAGACATGTTTACGTATTTCCCAATTGGATAATAAATTTAATAGCTTCAGTATTAATGGTCTTTCCGGGAATTCGTTGGCACTATCGGTTTTGGTTCGACACTACGTACTAGTTCGGCAGCAACTGTCTTGCTGACTACATACGGATATTTGGAATTGGAGATACGCAAAGTAGTTCCTTTCAGTGAAGTACCAACTTCACTCCGAGCAACTCACTTTAAGGAACGAGTTTTATCGTTCCTTCATTCAGTTGCATTATTTTGGGCCTTCTGAAAATGAGAATGAATGACGGATGTACATACGTATATTGATTGCATGGTCATTACTGAACTTTTTTCTACTTTAA